>SJYX01006254.1:27730-40924 GCA_006410675.1 Oreotragus oreotragus
TTTTTTTTTTTTAATATTGTAGAATCATTATATCATCTTAGGAGATGGAACAACACTGGATGTTTCCATTTAGTCAATTGCAGTGATGAAAATGGAAGTATCAAATTTTGGTGTGTTCTGATTCTGATCATTAGCAGGGTAAAAAAAAAACAAAAGATGGAGCAGGTGGTCGTTTCAGGGCTGGGTCTAGTAAAGAGAGTGACATGGTGTCAGAGCTCACTTGATACAAAAGAATATTCAAGATTCAAAATTGTATTGTATATATGGAACATACAGCTCTATATGCTGAAAGGGTATAAAGGAAAAGCTGAACAAGTTTATGAGCTTCATTACTCATTAAGAATAGTTTCTCAAAGGAGAATTAAAAAATGTCATTGGCAAGAGCTGACTAGGAAGTCAGGATACTGAAAAGCCAGGTGATATCATAGATTCTGGGAGAAGATGATGGTGGAATAGGAGAAAATTGGGAATTAGAATATCTTGGCTAATAACTTAGCTTGGGGCTGAAATCATTGTACATAGTTGATTTTTCTGCACTAATTTTTCTTCAGCATAATAAGTGAAGGATCTGTCTACAGTGAATATAGAGATGATCAACTAAGAGTTCACACTGAAATCATCTAGGAAAACATCTAGGCAACGTTAATGCCCCTGCCCTACTGCAGATCAATTGAACCAAAGTCTCAGAAGAGGACATGTTATTTTTAAAAGCCTCCCAGACGATTCTCATATACGGCAGGATGAGACACTACTGATCCAATTGTTTAAGAAAGTGAATGCAAACCAAAAATTCTCAGAAGTTGTTGTTAAGAAATTTGTCTCTGTCCATAGCTTCAATATGATGTTCCTAAAACCTGATTATTCTGTGGTAAAGTGACAGTGGTAATCTTTTTCTGGAATAAATAGCAAACTCTAATTAATCAATCAGAACAAAAATGCAATGTAATAGAGCACTGGATGATGGATATGACAGACTATTCAGAATTTAAGAAAAAAGTGCCCAATGAAATTATTAAAAGATGCTCAATCTCACTGGCAATCAAGGCAATGGCATTTTATACTAAAATATTTCATTTTCATAGATGTGGCATATTTTTGAGAGCTTAAAGAGTTTAACTATACCTTAGTAAGTATATGGGGAAAATGAATACATTTATACTTTTGGTTGAAATACAGGTTGTTAAAAATTGGTGGAAATTTTGATAAATTATATTGAATTAAATATGTAAATGCCATAAAAGAGAGTGATTCTATTCCTGGAAAAATACTCTATAGTAATATTTAACACATTCACTCAAGATGTTCAATATAAGAATATGTGTCCTAGAGAAAATCTAGATAAACTAAATTCTCATAAAATAAGTTATTAGGTATATATTGTGTTATATGCATACTAATGAATTAAATAAATGAACAATGGTTACATATGTCAGCAAAGACATATCTTATATATAAGTAGGAGTGTTTGAGTGTGTGTACCCTAGGTGAACAACTTTGGGAGTCTTCATATATATATATGAAAGTGAAAGTGTTAGTCTCTCAGTTGTGTCCAACTCTTTAACCCAATGAACGGTAGTAGCCTGCCAGGATCTTTTGTTCATGGAATTCACCAGGCAAGAATACTGGAGTGGGTTGCCGTTCCCTTCTCCAGGAATGCATATGTGTGTGTGTGTGTATAAAATTATACACATTAGCTCATGGAAGAGGTATTACCCCGGTATCACAAAGTGTTTGATTTATCAAGGTGTAAAACGATGGTATCAAGAAAGAGTAATGGGAGATTAAGTATATCTTAATACTTTATTTCTTGAAAAAAATTGAAGCAAGTGTTGAAAAATGTTAAGATTTCTTTTAACAATGAATTTTGCTATTATTTTCTGTGTTTGGGATGTTCATAATCAAATACAATTTTAAAAAGCAGTTTTTGACAGTTCCTAGAGGAAATTAAAAATCAATACTATTCTCCTTATGGCAGCAGTGTGCTGTGGGTTCAGCATAACAAATATGTGTGAGAGGAGCCCAGCAACATCAATGTTAGCTTACAGAGATGCCACAGAATGTTGGGATTTTTTTGCTTCTCTTAAGTTTCAGTTATCTTTGCTGAGATTTTATTCCCACTAAGAATTAAGCTTCTTGGGGTGAGGATTTTTGTCTGTTTTGTTTATCATAAGTAATGTGTTAACATTTCCTAACTCAATTATTCCTTAACTATTTTCTGAATGATAATACTGTATTTTGTTTGCATTGAAAGTCTCCAATTTCTTATACTTACATGAAAAGTTCTGGTAGTAGAAAGACATGCACATTTTTAAAAACAATATCATAGGTATACTGTCATGTGACATTTAAAAGTAACAACTAGCTTGTTCTAATTTGTAATCAATGAATTCCATGAACAGTTCTGTAATTATCTGTAGTTCAGTTGCTCAGTCATGTCCAATTATTTGCTACCCCACGGACTCCAGCACACCAGGCTTCCCTGTCCTTCACCATCTCCTGGAGCTTGCTCAAACTCACGTCCATTGAGTCAGTGATTCCATCCAACCATCTCATCCTCTGCCATCCCCTTCTCCTCCTGCTTTCAATCTTGCCCACCATCAAGGTCTTTTCCAATGAGTCAGTTCTTCCTATCAGGTGGCCAAAGCACTGGAGTTTCAGCTTCAGCATCAGTCCTTCCAGTGAATATTCAGGACTGATTTTCTTTCACATTGACTGGTTTGATCTTGCAGTCCAAGGGACTCTCAAGAGTTTTCTCCAACACCACAGTTCAAAAGCATCAATTCTTCAGCACTCAGCTTTCTTTATAGTCCAACTCTCACATACATACATAACTGCTGGAAAAACCACAGCTTTGACTATATGGACCTTTGTAGGCAAAGTAATATCTCTGCTTTTTAATATGTTGTCTAGGTTGGTCATAGCTTTTCTTCCAAGGAGCAAGCATCTTTTAATATCATGGCTGCAGTCATCATCTGCATTGATTTTAGAGCCCAAGAAAATAAATACTGTCACTGTTTACATTGTTTTCCCATCTATTTGCCATGAAGTGATGGGATCAAATGCCATGATCTTAGTTTTTTTGAATGTTGAGTTTTAAGCCAGCTTGTTCACTCTCCCCTTTCACCTTCACTAAGAGACTAGTTCCTCTTCACTTTCTGCCATAAAGGAGGTGTTATCTTTGCATGCAAAGTTATTGATATTTATCCTGGCAATCTTGATTCCAGCTTGTGCTTCATCCAGTCTGGCATTTCACATGATGTGCTCTGCATATAAGTTAAATAAGTAGGGTGACACTATACAGTCTTGACATACTCCTTTCCCACTTTGGAAGCAGTCTGTTGTTCCATGTCTGGTTCTGTTGCTCCTTGACCTGCATATAGGTTTCCCAGGAGGCAAGTAAGGTGGTCTAGTATTCCATCTCTTTAAGAATTGTTCACAGTTTGTTGTGATCCACACAATCAAAGGCTTCAGCATAGTCAATAAAGCAGAAGTAGATGTTTTTCTGGAATTCTTTTGCTTTTCCTATAATCTAATGGATGTTGGCAATTTGATCTCTGGTCCCTCTGCCTTTTCTAAAACCAGCTTGAACACCTGGAAATTCTCCTTTCAGGTCGTCTTGAGGCCTCAGTTAGAGAATTTTGAGCATTACTTTGCTAGTATGTGAAATTAGTGCAATTGTGCAGTAGTTGTGCACAGTTGTGCAACTGTGCGTGCTATAGTCCATAGGATGCAAAGAGTTGTTCACCACTTTCAGACTGAACAACAACAACATCATGCTAGATTGTCTATTATTAACTATCACCTCATATTTTTCAAAAACAGGAAACCTATATTTCCAAAAATCACTTTCTAATATGGTCAGTGTCAGAATTTTCCTGTATGGTTCAGTGTTAGAATTTGCTGTGAGAGGGAAATTTGGAAGATTGAAGAAAAGAAAATATTTGTTTCTGGAGAATGCTGTGTTAAGGGACAATGGCATCTGGATCACTTTTTACCACTTTGCATTCCCTTTCTTGGAGAGACTTTCCAGACTTCTCCCTAAACTTCTTTTAAAAGTCTTGGTGTATTTTGCCCAAGTTCATTTTCTCTTTCTGCCCCAGTGCTCAAATGTTCTAATCTACCGGCTGCCTCATTCTCCCAGCTCCTCCGCATCTATGTATACCCTCATTCCTAACCTTTACCCTGTATTTCCCTCATATTTGCAATGGCTGTTTTCCTGAAAGAACCCAGAATGGCCATATGTTAATGGTGCCTTTGGGTGTAAGTGGACTTGAATCCTCTTTATTCTAAGAATCCCAATGGCTTAGCAACATTTGGATTTCTGTTGATAAAAACTCATCAACAGCAGTTCATGTGCTCCTCTTTCTCAAAGAAGACCTGAATAACTAATACAAACTCTATCAAAGAGGTTTCAATAAATAGATGAAAGTGAAGTGAAAGTCTCCCAGTTATGTCCAATTCTTTGTAACCCCATGGACTATAGCCTGCCAGGCTACTCTGTCCATGGAATTCTTCAGGCAGGAATATTGGAGTGGGTAGCTGTTCCCTTCTCCAGGAGATCTTCCCAGTCCAGGGATCGAACACAGATAGATATCCTGCATTGCAGGTAGATTCTTTACCATCTGAACCACCAGAGAAGCCCAAGAATACTGGAGTGGGTAGCCTTTCCTTTCTCCAGGGGATCTTCCCAACTCAATAATAGAACAGATGTCTCCACCATTGCAAGAGAATTCTTCACCAGTTGAGCTATGAGTGAAGCAATAACTAGATACTATGATGCTTAATTTTAAGTATGTTTTCTGTCATATATTACCATCCACTGGATATGAATGTCTTTAAATGGATATTTATCAAAAATATTAGCCCCTTTTCTTAAAATATGAACTGTGAATAACTTTTAAATATCAAATTCTATGGGATTCTAACTGCAACAATTCTGATTTTCTTCACAGAGAGCTTTGTTTTAACACATTTATTAAGGTTTGTATGTGTGTTGGGGCAGAGTGTTAGTATTATAGCAAATTAGTATCAATATAAAATACATGATTGATTTTTATTCTTTAAGATGACCCATTAATTAAGTGAAATAATTTGTGAATATGTGATCATATTTCAAAAAGATGCCTTATTAGAGGTTTTATTTTTCATTATTTGTACATGGGTGTGTGTGCATGTGTAAGTCACTCATCAAAAGAATATGAGTCAAGCTGATCATATCAAGCCCCTCTAGCGTGCTATTTCTTCACACTCTGGCCCTAAATTGATACAAAAAATACTGAGTTGATAAGATCTATATTTTTCAACATTTTAAAGTGGTAATATGAAAAGTGTTTTTTTATAGTACAATAATCCTAAATAAATGTTTGTGAAATAAAAAGCTGTTAACAGTCAACATTATCAGAATAAAGATCATTTTTCATAAATATTGTAATTAAATTGCTGAGTATAAATGTTCTATTTTGCATTTGGATCACTTAAGGACGTGACTAAAATGTAATGTTTTATAATTTACTCTGTTGCTAGGGGTACGTGACCAATAAATTCACCTAATGTTAGTTTGGACTTTTGAAGTTTATTGCTTTTTTGATCAAATCTGGTTTGGAATGGAAATAAACTAATAGCAATAACATTAACTGGGTAACTCCTAATTATTGTGAAAAATGAAAATTACACAGTCTTCTCTTAACTTTGGAAGATTTGTGATATCAAATTACCCTAAAGAGCACATCTAAATGGGAAATTTCAAGAGAATGCACTTTCCAACTGCTCAAAGTTTTCCAAAAATCTCGGTGTGCTAATTATCTAATTAACTGGGATAGACAGTCCAATTATAATTCTGAAGTTCACTGTGGAAGTATAATTATTTTTGTAATCATTAACTAGGCTTAATCACCTTTAACACTAGTTTTGTAGGTCCTCAACTAATTGGTTTTACTAGCTAATTACTAGAAGGAAATGGCAACCCATTCCAGTATTCTTCCTTGGAGAATTGCATGGACAGGGAACCCTGACATGCTGCAGTCCATGGAATCGCAAAGAGTTAGACATGACTGAGCAACTAAACTGAACTGCCTTCTTTTAATTGCATTTGTTTCCTCCTCTGGCTTCTGATACAGGTTAGAATAGGTAGATAGTTTATATGCTGGCACTTAATGATAAGTTGTGCTAGTTCTGGAGATACTATATGAAAAATGAATCTAAGAAAGAATGTGATACTTCCTGGTGGGAGAGTGGAATAGTTGAGAGCAGTTGGATAGGGCACAGCAGTGGGGCTTTCCAGAGATAGATAATGAGCATTTCTAAGATTTAGTGTCTGCCTCTTTATCCTGCCATCATGAATCTTTTAAAATAATACATGCAAGTCTTTAATACACGATAGCCATCATTTCAGTGTGTGCTCAATTGCTCATTCATGTCCAATTTTTGTGATTCCATAGACTGTAGACTGCCAGGTCCCTCTGTCCATGGAATTTTCCAGGCAAGAACACTGGGGTGGGTTGCCATTTCCTACTCTAGGCTTCTTCCCAACCTGGGGATCAAACCTGTGTCTCTTGCATTTCCTGCATTGACAAGCAGATTCTTTACAACCACTCCACCTGGAAAATCCAGGTATTTAGTTTAGATTAGACCATAGACTTCAGAGTCAAAATATACCTATATTAAAACTTTTTGCAGAAACTTACCTTCTGAGTGAATTTTGGGGCTCTTGCTTATTTTTTCATTGGAACATCCAAACTTGATTTTACATCTTAACAGCAAGTGTTGGAAGATGACAAGTGCCAAAGATATGTGTGTAGACATGTAATTGATTTGAATTATCTTCTGTAAGCGGACTTCCCTGGTGGCTCAGAGGTTAAAGAGTCTGCCTCCAATGTGGGAGACGCGGGTTCGATCCCTGGGTCGGGAAGATCCCCTGGAGAAGGAAACGGCAATCCACTCCAGTATTCTTGCCTGGAGAACCCCATGGACGGAGAAGCCTAGCAGGTTACAGTCCACGGGGTCGCAAAGAGTCGGACACGACTGAGCGACTTCACCTCGCCTCGCCTCGCCTCTGTAAGCAGTGGTTTTATAAACTTAAAATTTTCCAGAAAGGCAAGAGTAACTGGATCTGTATAGAAGAAATGGTATTTCACTAACTGGTTGAGTAAGATTTTTAACAAGCTTCTGATATGAGATAAAATTTCATGTATATAGGAAATTATATTGCAACCTATTGTTGATAAAGAATGAAGTAATTTGCAACATCTTTAATAAAAGTAAATGAAACAATCAATTCAGGTCCTCTAATGTAATAAGCCTAGTTCAAATTAAGTAGTTTCTAGTAGCTTTCATCATGTCATAGCTTTCCTCCCAATCTTTCTCTACATTTGCAAATTTTTACATTTGGATTAAATTAAAACATTCATCTAAACTTTTATTTCCTTTAAGTGTTAATTAATTTTGCTTTGTGCTCTCTGGACTATTTTCTGGCTCAAAAGATTCTCATAACCTTTTATTGATTTTATGCACTCTATAGCGTTTCCTAATGTTTTCTACTTCATAAATAGCAAAACAAGTTTAAAGCACATATTATGAATCATATATGCTTTTGAAACACAAGGAAATCTTTCAAAACCAAATAAGTTTGTGCAATATGAAGGAATAGAAATGATATACACAAAAAAGGGCCACTGCATTTTTCAGTTTTAGTGTAGCTTTTAAAATATATATATATATATATCTAGATACTTCCTCCAGAGATGTTGCAAAATATCGAACTATCTGGAGCCCACTCAGTCTACTGAATCATAATTGCAGAAAATAGAACTAGGTAATTAGAATTACTAAAAAGTTCTTCTCATCTGATTATTCAATATGCTAACACTTGAGAAGCATTATAAGAATAAGTAGTCAGCATTATAGGACTAATAAATCAATAATACACAAAGTTGACTTTTCAAACAATATATTGTAATATTTTATGTCAATTCATTAACAAATTTGAAAATATATCATCAAAAAGCTCATTATATGTCTTTTAGTTTATTAATAGTGGCAATAACAATTTACATTTATTAAGCTAAGTGCTAAGAAATTTATAATTATTATCCTCATTTATTGATAAGCTTGAAGCCAAGGGGATTAAATGATTAGACAAGCGTGTTAAAAATGGTTACTGACTGAGTTACAATCAAGGAATGGTCATGGTGTTAATCCCAATAAGAGTTTGTATGTACGTTTGTGTTTTAATCTATATTCCCCTGGACCTTTGTATTACATTGTACCAGGAAACGTTTGTAATACAAAGCAAGAGGCACTACTTATGTAGATATTAAGACAGAGACTAGCATATCACAAATGATAAAATGTAGAACAAAATGAATAATAGTATATATGTCAACCAAATAATTGAGCAAAGGACAGTTACGATGGAAAAAAAAAAAATAGGAACTCTACAGAGTAAAGTATTACATATTGTTGAGAGCCTTACTGACATTTCCTGTGTATTTTCAACTTTCCTCTTGGAAAGTGGTAGAATTGTACTTCACTGTTCCCTTTGGAGTAAGGTGCAAACAGGATTTATTAGCATTTTGAAATGTAACTGGAAGGTATATGTGATTTATAGTGGGAAACTTTAAGAGCCAGTGAGATATTTTAGTTTTTTCCGCTCACTTCAATGAGCTGGAAGTGTATATCCAGATTAATAACTGTGATAAGAAATGCCCCCCAACTCCACTCAAAATATGTTAACCACATTGAATATATGGAAATCCAGGGAATATTTTTAGCTTGTTTATTAAATTTCAAAGAGTAAGGGAAATGCATGGTTATCTAATAAATGTAAAAGAAAAAAAACTACATTTAAAGAAGGAAAAATATTCATAGACAATTTCATTGCTACACTTTGATACTCAAAAATAATAAAGTATTATTAAATGTGCATCCTCACCTACATTTATTACTTGTTTTCGATAATAGCTATTAAGATGGATATGAAGTGACATCTCATTGTGCTAATCTGTTAACTTATATTAATTTTATATTTAAATGTACACTAAAGCACATTTGCATAAATCAGTGTTATGGAATTACTAGTATGGATTTATCACTATTTTTTGTATTTGAGTCCCTATCAGTTCAGTTCAATCGCTCAGTTGTGTCCGACTCTTTGCGACCCCATGAATCGCAGCACGCGAGGCCTCCCTGTCCATCACCAACTCGCGGAGTTAACTCAGACTCGTGTCCACCAAGTCAGTGATGCCATCCAGCCATCTCATCCTCGGTCGTCCCCTTCTCCTCCTGCCCCCAATCCCTCCCAGCATCAGAGTCTTTTCCAATTAGTCAACCCTTCTCATGAGGTGGCCAAAGTACTGGAGTTTCAGCTTTAGCATCATTCCTTCCAAAGAAATCCCAGGGCTGATCTCCTTCAGAATGGACTGGTAGGATCTCCTTGCAGTCCAAGGGACTCTCAAGAGTCTTCTCCAACACCACAGTTCAAAAGCATCAATTCTTCGGCGCTCAGCTTTCTTCACTTTCCAACTCTCACATCCATACATGACCACAGGAAAAACCATAGCCTTGACTAGATGGACCTTTGTTGGCAAAGTAATATCTCTGCTTTTCAATATACTATCTAGTTTGGTCATAATTTTCCTTCCAAGGAGTAAGCGTCTTTTAATGTCAAGGTTGCAATCACCATCTGCAGTGATTTTGGAGCCCCAAAAAATAAAGTTTCCTGAATTGGCAGGTGAGTTTTTTATCGCTAGTGCCACCGGCAAGCCCTTTAGAAATGTATGCTAATATAATATTCCATTATAACAATATATGCATTTTATTTACCAATTTTAATGTTTACTGAATAATACCTCCATTATGGTAAATAATAAATGATGCAAGCTACGGAAAATATATAAATTCTTCTATCTTGCTAGATATTTTCTCTGTCAATATGGGGATAAAATTTTACAAATCACAACAAAGCCCAGTATGTGCACAATTTATTGTAAATAATTGATGTTTCACAGAATAAAACAGTTTTAGTTTTCATAAATTATTCCAGTCCACAGTAACTGTGAAACAAAACTACATGAACTATGATTCATGTAATAATTGTTCTGAAAAAGAAGAGAAACACGATTTTAAGAAATAATAGAAAAGGCTACCCTTGGTTGAAGAAATATCTGAATCTAAAAATTATAAAAGTTTACTGAGTAAATAGCAACCTTGAAGGGAAAAAAGGAGCTATTCACCTATACATAGACTAGTAAATTGTCTGAATTCTAATAATTTAAAGGAAAGGAAACAAAATTTTTAAGCTTCCTGACTGAAAAGTGACTTAGAAAGTAAAATATTCAAATGTATTAAACTTCTCATCTCTAACACCAGAAATTTGAAGAATATATGAAAAAAATTCTCTACCCAGGAATCATATATCATGTTAAGATAGTATTACTTTTTAAAAGGTATTTCATCTTTTCTGTGTTGGGGGTGGGAGGGGAAAGAAAAAAAACTTGTAAAATGCAAGTATTCAAAGTCTACACTGAGATGCAACTCACTTGCAGAAAATACTTGACAAAGGACTGTAACACAAAATAAAATTTCTGAGGAAAAAAGACATATAAAAAAGAAAATGAAGAGGAAGTTTTGAGGTGACCTTATAACAATAATTTTAAAAAGTTTATATTGTCAGTACTATCTAGGTGTAGAAAAAAATCTACAAATGTTTAATGCTTGTAATAATGATTAAAATGTTTAAAATTTTTAAAATGTGTAATTTTTTAAAGTATTTAAAATGTTTAAATACTACTTACAGAAAAGCAAATAAAAAAAATAGGAAGTGTCGCTTCACAAAATGAATCCAAATTATTTATATGACTTTGATGAGGGTTTAACATTTATCTCATGCATTTGAATATAACTTTCCTTTCTCTTTGGTCATAGGGATTAGTTACTAAGTGAGAAGATGCCAATCTGGGAAATGAATAGTAAACTAATCAACCTGAAGAGGTTTCTAAACATGTGAGGATTTTGTTTTGTTTTGCTATGAGAAGGAATGAAAAATAGATTTTTAAAATATATTTTTAAGTAAAAGAAACCTTTCAGAAAAAAAAAAATCATAAGGTAATATAAGTTAAAGTCAAAATTACCCTCCATACCTAAACTAAGTTCCCTTAATTTTCTTTTTGGTTTCCCAGGTGGCACATTAGTAGAGTCTGCCTGCAAATGCAGGAGACAGAGACACAAGTTCTACCCCTGGGTCAGGAAGATCCCCTGGAGGAGGAAATGGCAACTCACTTCAGTGTCCTTGTTTGGAAAATCCCATGGACAGAGGAGCCTCTCAGGCTACAGTCCATGGTGTTGCAAAGAGATGCACCTGCCTAAGCACACATGCACACATGCTTTTCTAATATACTTGCTTCTTAAAATCATTTACAGAGCAGTTGGTCACAAAGCCTTTTTCTTCGTTTTCTTCACAGCTTCCATTCTGGGTGTTTTATATCATAGTTCTTATATAGGTAAGTCTTCCTTCTTTAGCGTTTGTCATACTGGCTCTCAGTGTCTGGTTATAATCTCAAGCACTCTGAATCACATAAAACATTTTTCTTACTACCAAAGGATATTTTAAAACTACCTAAGTCTTTTCATTTTTCCCCAACTTCCAGTTTTTCTTTTCTTTTTTTATTTTTAAAACGTTGCTTTCCGGCACAGTTAGGAGAGTTAGGAGGAGAAGAAGGAAAAGGAGAGGAAGAGGAAAGGAAAAAATGAAGGGAAAGAGGAGAATTTAAAAAAAAAAAAAAAAANCTTCCAGTTTTTCTTTTCTTTTTTTTATTTTTAAAACGTTGCTTTCCGGCACAGTTAGGAGAGTTAGGAGGAGAAGAAGGAAAAGGAGAGGAAGAGGAAAGGAAAAAATGAAGGGAAAGAGGAGAATTTAAAAAAAAAAAAAAAACTCAAGAATTTTGGGAACTAAATGCTTTTGAATTACAGAATTTTAGTTTTATCTTTATTTATTTATTTACTTTTTCAAAATGGGAAAGCACTGAACCACTTGGTAGGGTTAAGTTTTGGATAGGGTGTGCATTCGTGCTAAGTTGCTTCAGTCCTGTCGACTCTGTGCTACCCTACGGACCGGGATAGGGTGAGGTCTAGGATTTTTGTTTCCTCTTCCTTCTCCATTTCCCACATGTGATCAGTTATCAAAGGCTGTAAATATCAATTCCACTGTAATCACTTATTGGAAAAAAAGGCATCACCAAAAATGTTAGCTTGTTCTTATCTCTAAAACATTGTTAGCTTGTTCTTATCTCTAGGTTATTTCTAGGAAAAACTTTTCTATAACCATTCATCTATCTTAAATATAGATTTGATTTTCTAAATTTGTTTCCCATTTAAAATCTCCTATAAGCTTTGATAGTATATGTAATAAACTGCAAAATCCTTAGCACTCCATTCTAAGATTTTCATTGAATTTCATTTTCATTGAGTATCTTTGTTTTTCTTGAGGATACTGATTATTTCCTTTTTTTTTCAGGAATAATTGTTTCATTTTTTAAATTTTACTTTATTTTACTTTACAATACTGTATTGATTTTGCCATACATCAGCATGTATCCACCACGGGTGTACATGAGTTCCCAATCCTGAACCCCCCTCCCAACTCTCTCCCTATACCATCTCTCTGGGTCATCCCAGTGCACCAGTGACAAGCATCCTGTATTCTGCATCGAACCTAGACTGACGATTCATTTCTTACATGATATTATACATGTTTCAATGACATTCTCCCAAATCATCCCACCCTCTCCCTCTCCCACAGAGTCCAAAAGTCTGTTCTATACATCTGTGTCTCTTTTGCTGTGTCACATACAGGGTTATCATTACCATCTTTCTCAATTCCATATATATGTGTTAGTATACTGTATTGATGTTTTTCTTTCTGGCTTACTTCACTCTGTATAATCGGCTCCAGTTTCATCTACCTCATTCGAACTGATTCAAATGTATTCTTTTTGATGGCTGAGTAATACTCCATTGTGTATATGTACCACAGCTTTCTTATCCATTCATCTGCTGATGGACATCTAGGTTGTTTCCATGTCCTGGCTATTATAAACAGTGCTGCGATGAACATTGGGGCACATGTGTCTCTTTCTATTCTGGTTTCCTCGGTGTGTATGCCCAGCAGTGGGATTGCTGGGTCATAAGGCAGTTCTATTT
>SJYX01006254.1:45056-117747 GCA_006410675.1 Oreotragus oreotragus
ACAGAAATGGTATGGACCTAACAGAAGCAGAAGATATTAAGAAGAGGTGGCAAGAATACACAGAAGAACTGTACAAAAAAGAGCTTCATGACTCAGATAATCATGATAGTGTGATCATTCACCTAGAGTCAGACATCCTGGAATGTGAAGTCAAATGGGCCTTAGAAAGCATCACTATGAACATAGCTAGTGGAGGTGATGGAATTCCAGTTGAGCTATTTCAAATTCTGAAAGATGATGCTGTGAAAGTGCTGCACTCAATAATATGCCAGCAAATTTGGAAAACTCAGCAGTGGCCACAGGGCTGTAAAAGGTCAGTTTTCATTTCAATCCCAAAGAAAGGCAGGGATCTCATCTCACTCATGTCACATGCTAGTAAAGTAATGCTCAAAATTCTCCAAGCCAGGCTTCAGCAATACGTGAACCATGAACTTCCAGATGTTCAAGCTGGTTTTAGAAAAGGCAGAGGAACCAGAGACCAAATTGCCAACATTAATTGGATCATTGAAAAATGAAAAGAGTCCCAGAAAAACATCAATTTCTGCTTTATTGACTATGCCAAAGCTTTTGACTGTGTGGATCACAATAAACTGTGGAAAATTCTTCAAGAGATAGGAATACCAGACCACCTGACCTGTCTTGTGAGAAACCTATATGCAGGTCAGGAAGCAACAGTTAGAACTGGACATGGAACAATAGGCTGATTCCAAATAGGAAAAGGAGTACGTCAAGGCTGTATATTGTCACCCTGCTTATTTAACTTATATGCAGAGTACTTCATGAGAAAGTAAGTACTTCATGAGAAAGTTGGAAGAAGCACAAGGTGGAATTAAGATTGCTGGGAGAAATATCAATAATCTCAGATATGCAGATGACACCACTCTTATGGCAAAAAGTGAAAAAGAACTAAAACGTCTCTTGATGAAATTGAAAGTGGAAAGTGACAAAGTTGGCTTAAAGCTCAACATTCAGAAAACTAAGATCATGGCATCTGGTCCCATCACTTCATGAGAAATAGATGGGGAAACAGTGGAAACAGTGTCAGACTTTATTTTGACAGGCTCTAAAATCACTGCAGATGGTGATTGCAGCCATGAAATTAAAAGATGCTTACACCTTGGAATAAAAGTTATGACCAACTTAGATAGCATATTGAAAAGCAGAGATATTATTTGCCAACAAAGGTCCATCTAGTCAAGGCTATGGTTTTTCCAGTAGTCATGTATGGATGTGAGAGTTGGACTATAAAGAAAGCTGAGATTCAAAGAACTCATGTTTTTGAACTGTGGTGTTGGAGAAGACTCTTGAGAATCACTTGAGATCCAACCAGTCCATCCTAAAGGAAATCAGTCCTGGGTATTCAGTGGAAGGACTGATGCTGATGCTGAAACTCTAATACTTTGTCCACCTCATGGGAAGAGTTGACTCATTGGAAAAGACTGATGGTTGGAGAGATTGGGGGCAGGAGTAGAAGGGAACAACAGAGGATGAGATGGCTGGATGGCATCACCTACTTGATGGACATTAGTTTGAGTGAACTTTGGGAGTTGGTGATGGACAAGGAAGCCTGGCGTGCTATGATTCAAGGGGTCGCAAATAGTCAGACATGACTGAGTGACTGAACTGAACTGAACATATCTATATATGTCTATTATTGGTTGAATTTTTCCTTCTAGAAAGTTGCTTTGAAGCCCTAATCTTCAGTTCCTAGAAAAGTGACCTTTTTGAATGGAGGTTTATACAGAGATAGTAAGTTAGAATGAAGTTATTAAGGTGGCTCTAATCCAATTTGATTTATATCCTTATTAAAAAATAAAAATATGGACATAGACATCATAGAGAGAGTCAACTTGAAGAGATACAGGGAGAATACCATGTAAAGGTGAAAGATTGGAGTGAAATGCCTATAAGCTAAGGAACACAAAAGGTTACTGCTAAACCACCAGAAGCTAAGAGAGTGTCATGGAATGCATTATCCCTCAAATACTTTAAAGAACCAACACTGACAACTTTTGATTTCAGAAATCAAGCCTCCATTAACTGTAAACAAATAATGCTGTGTTATTTTAAGTCATCTAGGTTGTAGTACTTTGTTACATTAACCTCAAGAAATTAATCTTCTATTTATTTATCTATCTTCTAGCATCTCAGTTATATTCCTGCATTACAGATATAGCAGATTTATTTTGATCTAAAAGTATGGATACAAAAAAATTTTGCCTGTGACCACACCTGTTGTTACATCTTCTATATGTAAGTTATCTCATGGATGCTTCAGTTTTCAGCAATGATTTCCCATGACCAGGTTGCTAAATCGGCCATTAAGTTGGCTATATATTTGAGTTCCTAATTGTATGCCTCTTGTTTAACCTAATTGTTATTCCAAATAACATCCTTTTGAATTGTGCAAATGAGAATGAGTTTTCAACCCCATCCAAGCTGTTTCAGAACCAGATCTTACTATCTATTCTTTGAGGCCTGAGATGTCAGGTAATATTCTCCCTTCTGTCAAGGTATGAGGAATATCCTTTGTTGACCCTGAGTCTTGATCAGAGCCATCCTGTTCTACAATAACATTTCTTAATTAAGAATTCTGTGGCCTAGAGACTGGAGATTTCAGTTCCAGTTCAACTCAGTTCAGTCACTCAGTCGTGTCCGACTCTGCAACCCCATGGACTGCAGCACGCCAGGCCTCCCTGTCCATCACAAACTCCCGGAATTTACTCAAACTCATATCCATTGTTGGTGATGTCATCCAACCATCTCAGTCATTCCCTTCTCCTCCACCTTCAATCTTTCCCAGTATCAGGGTCTTTTCCAATGAGTTGGTTCTTTACATCAGGTGGCCAAAGTATTGGAGTTTCAGCTTCAGCATCAGTCCTTCCAATGAACATTAGGGACTAATCTCCTATAGGATGGACTAGTTGGATCTCTTTGCAGTCCAAGAGACTTGCAAGAGTCTTCTCCAACACCACAGTTCAAAACCATCAATTCTTTGATTCTCAGCTTTCTTTATAGTCCAACTCTCAAATCCATACATGACCACTGGAACAACCATAGCCTTGACTAGATGGACCTTTTTTGGCAAAGTAATGTCTCTGCATTTTAATATGCTATCTAGGTTAGTTATACTCTTCTTCCAAGGAGTAAGTGTCTTAATTTAGCATCTTATTTAAGGGTCTTAATTTCATGACTGCAGTCACCATCTGCAGGGATTTTGGAACCCCAAAAGAGGATATTTCAGCTACTCATTGTGTTTTTTTTTTTAATGAATCTAATATGTAAATTATTTTACCTATTCCTTGTTGATATGTGCTGAGTAATAAAGTGTTTAGCAATATTTGGTTGTTAATATAAAGAATATAAATCTTGTACCCTCATACTCCAAGACAATGAGTGTCTACTCATAGGTCATTGACATAACTAAAATGTCTCTATGGATGTTTACACATACACGAAGGCTCACACATATACATAAGCCCAAACATTAGATTTTGAAAAGAGGATAATATGGTAATTATTAGAATAATATGATCTAACTGGATGATGTTTGTGGAAGTCATTATTTTCAAAAACTGTCAGTTAGTGTGGATGACAGTTTTTCAAATCAAGGCATTCTGTCTCCAATAAACTCCTAAGCAATGATCGTTTTGTTCAGCATAACAACTCTGGAGGAAAAAAAAAAAGTTACTGCCAATGGTATCAATTGAACAGAGAAATTTTTCTCTTGGAATATAAAACTGGGTAACATGAATCTGCTGAATAAATTTGTGATTGCTTCCTGATTGTTTTTATCCCTCTCACTGTAGTGTAGACCTTTGCCACCAGTATAAAATATTTACAAATCCTCGAAGTCAGAGACCAGAAAAATCATCTGTATTAAGAATGCTAATATTGGTAGAAAAGTTAATGTAACATAACAGATGATCAAAATATGTACTTTCAAAGTAGAAAGCTGCTGGTTAAAATATTCGCATTACTTCCATGTAGCAATTAGGCAAACAGAAAGAATTACTTTGATAAAGTACAGATTTCTCTTAACACTTTACTTCAAAATGTCCAATTACCAAAAAATAATGTACTATAGTTTTGAATAAGAATATAAAGTAGGATATTATAATCTTCTTCATTAAAACATAACAATTCAATTATTTCTAAAAGTTCAAATTTATTCTGCCAATCTATTTCCTAGTATAGATAGGCTTACAGGTATTTTTCATAATGGAAAATTTGTAAATATCTTAATGGATGAGTATTAATGGACAAATATATTTTCTAGTTTTATTGAGAAATAATTCACATACATTCATATATAACTTTAAAGTATACAGAAAAATGATTTATTTATATTGTGAACTGATTACCACAATAAATTCAATGGACATCCACCTTCTCATATAGGTATGATAAAAGAAAAAAAAAAGAAAAAAATGTGTTTTCCTTGGGGTGAAAACTCTTAGGATTTACTCTAATGGCAATTTTCTTATATATCATATAGTAATACTGTCATTGAAAAAGCAAGAAAGTTCCAGAAAAACATCTACTTCTGCTTTATTGACTATGCCAAAGCCTTTGACTGTGTGGATCACAATAAACTGTGGAAAATTCTGAAAGGGATGAGAATACCAGATCATCTGACCTGCCTCTTGAGAAACCTATATGGAGGTCAAGAAGCAACAGTTAGAACTGGACATGAAACAACAGACTGGTTCCAAATAGGAAAAGGAGTACATCAAGGCTGTATACTGTCACCCTGCTTATTTAACTTTTATGCAGCGTACATCATGAGAAACGCTGGGCTAGAAGAAGAACAAGTTGGAATAAAGATTGCTGGGAGAAATATCAATAACCTCATATATGCAGGTGACATCACCCTTATGGCAGAAAGTGAAGAGCTAAAAACCCTCTTGATGAGAGTGAGAGAGGAGAGCGAAAAAGTTGGCGTAAAGCTCAACATTCAGAAAACAAAGATCATGGATGGCATCAGTCCCATTACTTCATGGGAAATAGATGGGCAAACAGTGGCTGACTTTATTTTTTATGGAATCCAAAATCACAGCAGATGATGATTGCAGCCATGAAATTAAAAGCCACCTGCTCCTTGGAACAAAAGTTATGACCAACCTAGACCACATATTCAAAAGCAGAGACATTACTTTGCCAACAAAGGTCCGTCTAGTCAAGGCTATGGTTTTTCCAATGGTCGTGTATAGATGTGAGAGTTGGACTATAAAGAAAGGTGAGCACCGAAGAATTGATGCTGTTGAACTGTGGTGTTGGAGAAGACTCTTGAAAGTCCCGTGGACTGGAAGGAGATCCAACCAGTCCATCCTCAAGGAGATCAGTGCTGGGTGTTCATTGGAAGGACTGATGCTGAAACTGAGGCTGAAACTCCAACACGTTGACCACCTGATGCAAAGAGTTGACTCATTTGAAAAGACTCTGATGCTGGGAAAGATTGAGGGCAGGAGAAAAATGTGTCAACAGAGGATGAGATGGCTGGATGGCATCACCAGCTCAATGGACATGAGTTTGTGTAAACTCCAGGAGTTGGTGATGGACAGGAAGGTGTGATGCAGTTCATGGGTTCACAAAGTATCAGGCACAACTGAGTGACTGATCTGCACTGCAGTTTTCTCTTCAGTGGTATACTTTCAAGCTAACAAATTTCTATGTGATTATAATTTGAGAAAAAAAAAAAACTATTTCAAAAAACATGAGTGATTTCTTCCAGTTAAAATGTTTTGACAGAGGCAATTACTTGAGCATGAGAAACTTGACTCCGAAATAATTTTTATTTCACATAAGCTAGAGAAATCCCATTGTTCTTTTCAATCTCTAGGAAAGAAGTTGATCAGTATTCAAATATACACACCTCAAATACTTTACTTGACAAATATACCTGTTTCAATTACTTTTTCTAAGGTTTCTTATGTCTTTCTGTAAAAAAGTGGGTGTTTCTTTTCTCAAAAAATATAGTATGGGAACCTATTTCACAGTCTAATTATATTCATTTTTACTATATAAACAAAATTTGCATGTAAACAGAAATGACAAGTTTTTGGTAAAGCTAAAGAATATAATTAAATACTACTATGTGAAGAAAGCTGAGCACTGAAGAATCGATGCTTTTGAACTGTGGTGTTGGAGAAGACACTTGAGAGTCTCTTGGACTGCAAGGAGATCCAACCAGTCCATTCTGAAGGAGATCAACCCTGGGATTTATTTGGAAGGAATGACGCTAAAGCTGAAACTCCAGTACTTTGGCCACCTCATGAGAAGAGTTGACTCATTGGAAAAGACTCTGATGCTGGGAGGGATNTGTTGGAGAAGACTCTTGAGAGTCCCTTGGACTGCAAGGAGATCCAACCAGTCCATTCTGAAGGAGATCAACCCTGGGATTTCTTTGGAAGGAATGATGCTAAAGCTGAAACTCCAGTACTTTGGCCACCTCATGAGAAGAGTTGACTCATTGGAAAAGACTCTGATGCTGGGAGGGATTGGGGGCGGAAGGAGAAGGGGACGACCGGGGATGAGATGGCTGGATGGCATCGCGGACTCGATGGACATGAGTCTGAGTGAACTCCGGGAGTTGGTGATGGACACGGAGGCCTGGCGTGCTGCGATTCATGGGGTCGCAAAGAGTCGGACACGACTGAGCGACTGAACTGAACTGGAGGAATACCTGGCAGCAGGGGTAGGTTGAGATAGAGACATCGGCTGATCTTCTCTCCTGTGGTGGAGAGAGCAGGAAGGGCTGTCACAGCCAGAGGCTGGAAGCCGGAAGCTTTCAGGAACTGCCCTGGGGTATGTGCTCCTCACTTCCTGTTGAATGCCTGTTGGTTGCTGGCCAAACAATCAGACAGAAAGCATTGGGGCTGCTGGTTGTTCCTCAGGACCTGTCAGGTTCCTCAAAAGACCCTGGTTCTAGACATGAAGCCCTGAGCTGGGGCTGCACACCGGGGGCTGGTCTGCTTGGAGCCATTCACACTCCAGCCTGAGCCCAGGCACCCAGCAGGAGTGCTCAGGGCAGCCCACAGATATTTACCGAGTTCCTGCTCTCGGCCAAGTCCCGGGTACAGCAGAGAGCAGAATTAAAAGTCCCTGCCCTCCTGAAGCTCAGGTTCTAGTGGAGGGAGATGAGTAAAAATAAAAAAATAGGAAAATTATTTGATATGTTAATTGATGAAAAGTATTTCAAAGCAAAAAGAAGGACCGGGAATTTAGGGAGGAGAGAGGCTATGATTTTGAACAGAGTGGTCCATGAAGGCCTTACCTTGAAGGGGAGCTTGAGCAAAGATCTAAAGGAAGTGAGGGAAAGAGCAATGCAGCTGTCTGGGAAAGAGGTGCCCAAGCAGAGGGAACAGTAGGTGCAAAGGCCCTGAGGTGGGGACGTGCCTGCTGTCTGAAGAGGGAGGAAAAGTGAGAAGGCTGGTGCACCCAGGATGCAGTGAGCAGAGGGGGTGGGCAGCCATGCAAGGCCCACAGGCCAGGGAAAGGGCTCTGGGTTTTGCTCTGTCTGGGACAGGAGCCATTACAGTGTTTTGAGCAGAGGAGACATGAGGTTTGATGTAGGTTTTAAGATGCCTCTTAAGATGCCTCTGGCTGCTGGATAGAGAACAGACTGGTGAGAACGGGGAAGTGTGGGGAGACATGCCATAACTCAGGAGAAAGAAGGTGGTAGCTTGGCTTCCACATGAGACTCAGCCTTGGACCAGGAACTGGATGGGTTAATATCAGGGATCTCTTTCAGGCTGGGATCAGAGGTCTGTCTGGAGAGACTATTAAAGAGTCATGCTTGGCCTGGGCTGCTGTGAGGGCCTGACTCAATACCAGTGTCCTTTTGTAAAAAACTGAGCATGTGGCTATGACCAGGAGACACACGCAAGCATTTTCAGACTCGCCCCTGCATCCCACCAGGGCATGGCCGGTCTGCATAACCATCAACCCCCTCCCACTTCACCCAGATGCCCCCACAACAACCTGACCTTCATCTCCGTGGTCCCAGCTCTGGGCCTGCCTGTCCCTCAGCACCCATGTGCTAACTAACCCCCCCCCACTCTGTTCCAGCCTCCTCCTTCCCCACCCAGCCCACACAGCTTGGCAGGACAGTGCTGGGCTCCCCAAGAGCCAAATGGTTTGTGGAGAACAGGAGACGGCAGATGTTCTTGGGCTCTTTCCCTTGAGTTTCCTGCCAGAGCAGCAGAACCACACTGGACTCTTCCACAACCACTGACCTCAGCCCATTGCCCGACACAGCACGAGACAGCCCCGGCCCTCAGCCAGGCCCAACCCAGGAAAGGGACCAGGGAGCGGCTGCCGAGGCCTTGGCTCCAGATGGGGCCCCTTCTTGACCTAGAAAATTCAATGCCAGCTCAAAAACAGTTCTGCCTAATGCCACCACCGCTGGAACCCAGCAGATCTCTGAACCCACAGCCCCGCTGGGTTCACTGGGCCAAAGCCAGAAAGGGTCATAGAAGTTCAGTCTCCTCCCACATTATAAATGAAGATACTGATATTCAGAATGGTTATACAGCAGCCAGAGGTCCAAATAAGAGAGGCCTTATGAGTTCTTTTAGTCCAAACTCCCTGTACATTCAGGGTTACCGAAACCCCAGGCAGTTACCAGGCCTGAAGCTCCTCATCCCACCAGATTTGGGGTCCACAGAACCTGCTATATGGCCCTCTAAGCATTGGCAATAGAAGCTCAAATGGCAGGCCCATCATCTACTTGTATTTCTGGAAGAGAGGGTCCAGACCATGGTGAGGGCAGATCCCCAAAGTCCTGGCTGGGCCTGGATGGCCCTCAGGTTGAAAATGCCAAAAAGATTCACTTTTGGCAGTAGCGGGAGGAAGCTTCCTGCCCACCCAGACCTCAGCCTGAGAGATTATAAAGACACCCTTTTCCTCAGGCATCCAACCCTCACTCCTATCCTCCCTGATGAGCAAGTGGGGATCCATCACACCCATTTCATAGATGGGGGAAATCAAAGCTCAGAAAAGGGCACTTGCCAAGGGTCATCCTGCCTGGTAGTGGTATCAATCTGGGCTCAGGTTTCCTGACCTCCAGCATGGGTTCTTTCCCCGAACTCTGAGGGCAGCGGGAACTAGACAAGAGATGGGGTTCTGGCTGCATAGTTACTCCTCTCTGCGTAGTTACACCTCTAGCAAGGCTGCCAGTGAAGACCCAGGACCTGTTATAGCTTCCTGGACCCAAGAGAGGGGCTGGTGGGCTCAGGAACTCACAGACCAACTTCTATCTGGGGAAGTTGCTCAAAGCACACAATTTATTGCTGAGAAAATGGCTCTGCCAAAGAACCAAATGTTTGAAATCATACTGTGTGGTCCAGGAACCAGAAAGTCCCATCTGCTGGCCAGAGGGTGATAACGTCCTGAGCCCAACTTGGTGATCTCAGCCTCATTTAACATGCACATGCCCTTTGACTCCTGAATCCCTCTTCCAGGGAGTGATCCCACAGAAAACTGCCCAGAGAGGTAGCTGTTTCAGATAGTACAAAAGTTAAGAACAATGTACACGTCTGTGAGTCACGACTAAATTAATAAGAGATGCTACATCCATGGAGAGGATCATTAGGCAGTCATCAAGAAGAAATTATAAAGCTCTATATGTGCCAACATGGAGCAATTTCTAAAAACATTACGTTTTTTAAAAGGCAAAATGGTGTGAATAGTATGTTACTATTTTCGTATAAAAATGGAATACACACACACACACTCAAACATGTTTGTGCACCCATAGAGTTCTTTCTGAAAGAATATACAGGAAGCCAGTATTGGGGCTGCCTGGAGAAGGAACTGAAGCCTGGGAAGCCACAGGGAGGAGGGAGTCTTTGGGGTATTTGCATTTTTACCCCCTGAAGATGTGAATTTGTATTTTTAATGACAATCAGGCACCCTGGGCTCCAGTCGCAACTCTGGGCCAGAACTCCCCACTGCTGTGAGCAACCCTCCTTTCCCCTCCTGTTATCACCTGTGCCACCCTGGGGGCCCAGAAGGGAGGGAGCAGGGAGGTGCGTGAGTGGGGCAGAGAAAGGGCCCAGGATGAATGATTTACAGGCCTTTGGGACACTGGGCCTAAGAGGGAAGTCCGGACTCCTGTAACAGGTGTCTGATGGGGGCCAGGCCACTCCCAATCACCTAATGAATAACCCTCTGGGCCAGATGCCAGGGCACGTAGGTGGGAGAGAGGGTGGGAGTCCCCCTACCAGCTCTTAGGGGTGAAGCATGGGAGGAGAAGAGCCTTGGATAACTCTCCAAATGAGAGTCTTTCTCTCTGCTCTGGTTGTAGGATGCTAGGAATGGTCCATCCATATGCATCAGGCTGCCATAGAGGTTAGCAAGCTCCCCACCCCTAAAGTATGCACAGCAGAGGCCCTGAGAAGCTCCAGGCTAAATGTCCTGACTCCTGACCAGCAGCCTCAAATGCCTGAGGAACCTTTTAAAAGCACACATTCTGGCCCAGAAGTTCACACTCAGGGGGACTAAAATCGGGCTCGAGGATTTGATACTTGAACAGCTCTCCAGGTGACTGTGACATGTGGTTGTTTGGGCAGGCAGACCTCTAGGGCTTGCTGTCCAGCTTCTCACTGGCTGGGTTCTGAGCCTCGTGTTCTATATCTACAATATGGCAATAATTATTCTAATAACAGCCAATATGTCCATGTGTCAAGAACTTTGTATACATCTCTCAACAACCTATGAAGCTGTGCAGGTGTTAGCCCCAGTTTACAGATGAGAACACTGAGGCCCAGCAAGGTCTGCACATCTGCAGGTGGGACCTGGCCCAGGTCTGTCTAGTTTTACAAACAGCAGTAAAACCTATCACCCAGTGTAAGGTCTCCCATAATTAACTGCCACCCTGAGTATATAGGGTATCACTTGAGATGGATGGATGAATGATGCCTAGAATATACCGACCGAACACATAGTAGGCATGTAGGAAAAGGTAGATCCTAATGATTTCCATGGTGGGATAACTATATGGCAGGGATGCTGGGAAATGGATCTAAGCAATGGATTGTATGTTGGATGACACCATTTATTTATAAGGTCCCTTCCAACTTGGAAACATGAAGTTCCCAACGTTTGTTGATGCTCTGATTATATTTGTTATTATTGCTGAAAGAATTCTAAAACTGATTCCCCTGTCTGAGAGTCTAGAAACAAAGTCTGCCCAGCTGGAGGGTGCAGGCAGGAGCCTGGCGGTCTGCAGTGGGGCCTCGTCATCCAGCCTGGGCCAGGCAAGGACAGAGTTCAGCCTCTGCCCCCAGGGCGGGGTTGGTGGCTCCCAGAAAATCAAGTGGCCTCTGGGTCAGCACTTCCTTTGACCTCTTCCTGCTGAGACTGTGGCCCTGAGGGATGACACTGCCAGCTCTGGCCCTCAGAGCTTGGAACAGCAATCCATGACCCCTCTCTGTGTGGTCCAACCCCACTGGCCGTACATCAGAATCCCCCACACCCAACAGACATACACAGACACAGAGAAATGCACACAGGCAGGCATGGATGCTTGTTAAAAATACATATTCACAAGCTTGCAGGCCTGTTGCATCCTGGTCTCTCTGCCATCTTTAACAAGCTTACCAGAGGGGATTCTGAATCACCAGCTGAAATAAGCATGTCCTGGTGCTGTGCCACCTGTGTGGCCATCAATAAGTCCCTTCTCCCCTCTGGGCCTGTTTCTCCGATGCAGCAGAAGAAGGTTGGGTGTCAGCTCCCAGGGCCCTGTAGATTCTGAACTTCTCTGTAGCTCTGAGCCCATGGGCCCAGGTCTGCATCCTTAGCTAATGGATTTAACAAGTGGTTGAACTTCTTTGGGAGTCCCTTCCCTCTGGGGAGCAGAATGGATATGAAAGCAGTTTGCAAAGGGCAAAGAGCTATGGAGACGACAAGCTGAACCGAGCTATTTGTAGAAGCGGATGTTGGAGGGATCCCTTGGGAGAAGGAGGAATGCCGCCTGATGGGGGCCCTCAGGGCAAAGAACATTGCCTGGGGGTGGGGAGGTCTGGCTGGGCCACCAGCTGGACATGTGAGGTTCTGCTTGGAACCATTTCCCCATGTGTATGACCAGTGGGTGGACTTCTGTCACCCAGTTCCATGACAGATGGATATCCTCCCTGGGCCATGAGGCTCTCTTTTGGGCCCACGATTAGTCCTAGTTTTGGCTGGTTTGCCAGTCCTAGCTGCTCTAGCACGACTCCTCATTCACTCCTGCTCATTCCTGGAGCAGGAGTGAGACTAGCATGGGTGTGAGGGTGAGATGAGAGGATGGCCAGACCAGCCACGCTCAGGGGCCCTGCAGGTTTAGGCAAGCTTCTCCGCTCCACTGTCGCCCTCCTTCCTGGGCACTAAGCTCAGTCAGCACCGCCCCCTCCTCCTCCCAGGCTGCCTCTGCATCTTCCCCTCACCTATCTTCTTCAAGGAAGTCCCCAGTCTGACTTGGCTATGGGAGGCAGTGAAGAGGACAGAAAGTTCATAGTCAAACAGACCTGATGGTTCTAACCTGGCCCGGCCATGGGCTAGCAGTGGGAACCCAGGCAAGTCACTGAACATTTCTGAATGCCATTACTCATCTGCCAAGTGAGGACAGGAATGCCTCCTTCAGACATGGAAGCTGTGGACAGTAGATGTGATCATGTATTTAACAAGATATTAATAAAAGCTATCTGTGACAGCAGAGAAAAAGAAAGAGGGGAAGGGAGGAGGGGGGATAAGAGGGAAAGGAAGAGGAGGAGCAGGGGGAAGGAGATGATGATGCAGAGACAGAAAGGTGATGACTGCAGCTTCAAAAGAGGCCGGAAAATCCTCAGTGGAGCACAGTCAGGAATGGATTACCGTGCTAGGAGCTCTGGAGAGGAATCTTCCTGTGCTGTCCCATATGACAGCTACTAGCCACATGTGGCTACCTAAATTGAAATTAATTAAATGGAATTTAAAATTCAGTGTTTTGGTCATGCTAGCCATATATATAGCGAGTGCTCAGTGGACACGTGTAGTTAATGGCTACCACACTGGACAGTATAGAAACAGAGCCATCACTACAGGAAGTTCTATTGGACAACACAGCTGGACCAAACTCCCAGCAAAGTCCAGATGCCCACACCCTCATAGCATATACCTAACCCGACTGCTTGGACTATCTGCAAACCAGCCTGCCTGTCCTTGCGTTCATCACCCAGTTATATTCTTCCTAGGATTTTCCACAAGGGGCACCAGAAATAGGGGGCACCTTTGGCCTAGAACAGCCTTTCTGAGAGTTACCAGCAGTAACTGCATCCCTCTGTCTTCTGGGCTGGACAACCTGCAGCCTCTCAACTGTCTCCTGGTGGAGCTTCCAGGCCTCTGCCCTACCCTGGCCACCCTTCTCTGGTCTGGAGGTGAGGTCCCCGCCTAATCGTCTGCAGGTATGGGTCCTGAAGAATCACATCTGGGGCAGAGGTGCAGGGAGGGAGGAGCTGTGGACCCCAGCCCTTTTCCTGCTCACCGAGGGACCTTAGCAAATCCCTTCCCCTTGGTTCCTGGCTCCCTACATGCTTCATGATGGCAGAAACCATGCATCTTGCTCATTTGGTTTTACAACTGTGCCAGACACACACACAGTGAGTACTTGATGAATCCTTGTTAAACTTAACACAGACTCACTGCTTCCTGGCCTTCTCCTCACAGTAAATGGCCCCTCTCCTCCAGCCACTCAGGCCAAAAGCCTAGGTGGCAATTTCCCCGCTCCCTACATCCCATCCATCAGCTGGTTGGCTTAACCTCCAAAGGACATCCTTCTGCCTAACTCCACTGTTCGCACAGCCTTAGTCACAGCCACTGCTCTAATAGAGAAATGTGTTGTTCTGGGGTCAAAAATACTTGCACTTGAAAAACAGTGAGTACTCGATAGATGGTAGTGCATATTATTATTACTATGGGACGTGCTTGGTACTTATTTGTTAAATGGTTCATTTCCACTTTCAAGGGTGGGGGGTAGATTAAAAACAAACCAGCATAAGAAATACTTACAAACTGTGATTAGTGTGAAGGAAAGGAAGCATGGTGCTCAGAGCATCACCTCACACCTCTTACAGTTATTCTGACTAAGATGTGGGTGTGGGGTGGCAGGGGGCAGAGAGCCTACTTTATTTAGCTTGAGGAAAGTGTCCTGGAGGAGATGACTTCTGAGCCAAGATCTAATGGTTGAGAAGGAAGTCTCTATGTCACCAACAGGGAAGAGTATCCCAGGAAGGCAGAAGAGCATGTGCAAAGGCCCTAAAGCAGAGAGAGTAGCAAGAGAGGGCCAGACCCCCGAGGGGCCCCGTGTGCCTTGCCCTGGCAGGAGCCCCCAGCACCTAGCAGAACAGAAGAAAGGCTCAGACTAGCACCACCTGCCTGCCTCGTGGATGAGTGAGAGAGGCATGGGAGGAGGCTGAAAAGGCTAGCAGGGTTTTGAGCCCTAGGGTGAGGGGCTTGCATTTGACTTTGAGAGCAACGGGAACACAGCGGAGCCTGGAGGGTCAGTCTTGGCTGACACCTGTTCTCTCTCTCTGTTGATGCTGAGGGGGTCTTTGTGGGGCACCCCTATAAGGCTGGGGATTCCCTGGTGGCTCAGAGGCTAAAGCATCTGCCTGGAATGCTGGAGACCCGGGTTCGATCCCTGGGTTAGGAAGATCCCCTGGAGAAGGAAATGGCAACCCACTCCAGTACTCTTGCCTGGAGAATCCCATGGAGGGAGGAGCCTGGTAGGCTACAGTCCATGGGGTCGCAAAGAGTCGGACACGACTGAGTGACTTCACCCCTACAAGGCTGAGGGGCAAGTATGGCAGGCGGAGGGCTTAGCCTCTTAACATGGTGATGGACCTGACTCCAGACATACATGTTGTTTCCAGGTCCCAAAAATTCTGGGACAGAAACTTGAGAGGCATCTCATTAAGATAATTCCCACCAATAAGACAGGCTTGCTGTTAATAAAGCTGTTTTGGTCCTTCAGAACAACTCCCCATGCTCTCGGCAGCAATATCTGCAAAGTGGGGGGAAAACACCCAGCCAAAAAAAGCCTTCTGCCACCTTCTAACTGGGTCATTCCCCCCCTTCCCAGCTACATCTGAGAGACGAGGTGTCGAATGGAGCTTCTGCCTGGAGAACTGGTTTTAAACAGCCTGCTGTGCCCATCCTCCCTCTTCAGCCTCTTACACTCATCACTGACTGGCCTCCTCTTCCCCACCTGGACTGGAATGCCCATGGGGAGGGGGGCTTGGGCTCCCATTCTGAGTGTGTTGCTTCATCTGATAGATGGTAATCAGGCTGTAGAGGCTAGGTTTGAACCCTGGGCAGCAGCAAACCTGGCCGTGTGAGCTTTGGCAAATCATTTACCCTCTCTGAGCCTCATTAACTCTATCTGTAAAAATGAAGCTAATAATAGATCTTCACACCTCTTACAGTTATTATGAGACTTAAATGAGATCACCCATGCGGAGTTTTTGACACAATGCCTGGCACGTGGTAGAGACTCAGCCGATGTCACAGTTATTAGCTTTATCATGAGCTCCTACTATGTGCAAGGCACGATGAGAAGGATGAGACTAACTAGGACTGTTTCTTGAGGGGATAACAGATGGTAGATGGCAGAGATCAACAAGACAGTCAGTGATAAATGTTCAAACAAGGATCTGATACAGTGATTGGAGGGGAGGGAACCAAGGAGAGCTTCCTAGAGGAGGTGGCCTTGGAGAAGCAGCATTTGACCTGGTAAAGATAGAGGGGGACAGTTCAGGTCAAGGAACACACACTAGAGAGGCAGGGAGTATGAGGTATGTGCTCTTATGTACCTGCTAATGACAGGTAGAGATGGTCACAGGCACCAGTACACTGAGCACCTACTGTATGCCAGGCTCAAGGCTGTGTTTTACAGGAACCATTGCTTCAAGGTGTAATTCTGTTATCATCTTGATATCGCAGTGGAAGAAGCTGAGGCTTAGAGAAATGATCCTCATCAATTTGACTGCAGCTAATGCAACTTCTAACAGAAATACAATTCCAGGCTTGAGGCTCTGAAGCTGGACTCTTAACCATCCCAGGTAAGCATTTCTGTATCTCAACAAACTAACGGGAAAGTGGCTTCAAGAGTGGGTTGGGGCTGGTTCTCAAGAGGACTCTGAAATGGGGCTGGATTTTCATCACAGCAGTTGACCGGTATAAAACGAAAGGGCAATTCCATGGCAGTGGGGAGCCATGGGATGCTCTTGAGCAGGGGATGAGCTTTGAGAAGGTAAATCCAGCAGTGGTTTAGAACAGTGGCCCCCCCCTCCCCCAACCTTTCTGGCACCAGGGACTGGTTTTATGCAAGACAATTTTTCCAAGTATGGGCATGGGGTAATGTGAACAATGGGGAATGGCAGATGAAGCTTTGCTTGCTCACCCACCGCTCACTTTCTGCTGTGCCACCCATTCCTAACAGGCCACACACCAGTACCGGGGGTTGGAGACCCCTGGTTTAGAGGATATCAAGGTCAGAACTGACTCATTTGAAAAGACCCTGAGGCTGGGAAAGATTGAGGGCGGGAGGAGAAAGGGATGACAGAGGATGAGATGGCTGGATGGCATCACCGACTCAGTGGACATGGGTTTGGGTGGACTCCGGGAGTTGGTGATGGACAGGGAGGCCTGGCGTGCTGCGATTCGTGGGGTTGCAAAGAGTCGGACACAACTGAGCGACTGAACTGAATGGAGGGCAGCAGGGGGCTTCCCAGGTGGCTCAGTGGTAAAGCATCTGCCTGCTAGTGCAGGAGACACTGGACATGCAGCTTCGATCCGTGGGTCAGGAAGATCCCCTGGAGGAGGAAATGGCAACCCATTCCAGTATGTTTGCCTGGAAAATCCCATGGACAGGGGAGCTGTGGTGGGCTACCAGCCTGGTGGGCTACAGCTCATGGAATTGCAAAGAGTTGGATACAACTTAGCGACTAAACAGCAGGAGCAGCAGCAGCAGGGCGTTGGGGAGAGGCTGAAGGTGAGAGGCCAGGTTGGTGGCTGATGCTATGGGCCAAGGGAGAAGGCCTGGAACGTAGTGGGGGGAAGAGGGTTCATCCCCTCCATGGGCCTCAGTTTCTCTGTCTGATAGCTGAAGAAGTTGGACCAAGATCCAAACCCTGCTACAAGAGTCTTATCATCTGAGTGGACATTTCCCTACTTGTATGGGACTTCAGCCACGCCAATGGGCCATTAACCTGTGAAAAACTATTTATTGATAGTGAATGAACCTTTGACAGAGGATGATTTATAACATTCCTAAAGAAAATATTTATAGTTGCAAAAGAGGAAGACAAAAAAGAATAGAGCCACTTGCAGTCATTTCCCATCCTGGCCTCAGTCAAGTGACAGTCATCACTCAGAACTGGCTAATATTTTGTTTATGGACAGCATAATAGCCTCTCTCGCACCTTCCCAAGCTTTCTTGCCCTCTCCTTAGGTAAAACTGGCATCTTAGTCCCAGCCTCAGCTCCGCCAATTCCTTGGGTAAGAACAGAGGACTGACCACCCGTGGAATAGGGAGAAAGGGGCAACCAGGCTTCCACTGGCATGAGCGGCTCAGCTGGACAGTCGTGGGGCCCATCTCCAGGTTGAGATCTTATCTCTCTCCTCTTCTCCCAGAGCTGTCTTACTGTCCCTCACACACTTGCCCCGTTCATTCATTCAACAGAAAATATTGAGGACCTACTAAATGCCACACACGGAGCTGGGTGCCTAGAAAGCAGTGAAGTGAAAGTCACTCAGTCATGTCTGACTCTTTGCAACAGTCCATGGAATTCTCCAGGCCAGAATTCTGGAGTGGGTAGCCTTTCCCTTCTCCAGGGAATCTTCCCAACCCAGGGACTGAAGCCAGGTCTCCCACATTGTAGGCATATTCTTTACCAGCTGAGCCACCAGGGAAGCCCATCTCTTCTCCAGCAGATCTTCCTGACCCAGGAATCGAACCGGGGTCTCCTGCATTGCAGGTGGATTCTTTACCGNCTTTCCCTTCTCCAGGGAATCTTCCCAACCCAGGGACTGAAGCCAGGTCTCCCACATTGTAGGCATATTCTTTACCAGCTGAGCCACCAGGGAAGCCCATCTCTTCTCCAGCAGATCTTCCTGACCCAGGAATCGAACCGGGGTCTCCTGCATTGCAGGTGGATTCTTTACCGCCTGAGCTATCAGGGAAACACAGTCATGGGTCAAATAAACATGGTTCTGGACTTCATGGGAGTTTACCTTGGTGGGTGGGTGTGGGAACAGACACCACACAAACACACAAAGTAAGTAAAGTAATGGGAATAGATACCATACAAACACAAAGTAAGTAAGTAATGAAACAAGGCAAAGAATATCAACGGGTATGTGGGGGAGGCACCGACTTCAGAACATCAGGGAGGATCTGTCTGAGGAAGTGGCCAGGAAGCTAAGTAAGACCTGAAAGGTGAGGCAGCTTGCAAGGAGTTTTCCTGGAAGAGGGAATACAGCAAATGTAAGACTTGCCTGTAGCAGCACACGTACTTTTGCAGACCTCAGAAAGAAGTGTAAATTTTGCCCTAAATATAATGGGAAGCCATCAGAAAATTTTAACTGACTCATCCAACATATACCCCAGCCCAGCCTCCACCTGTGTGAAACTAGAACATTCCTTTACAATCTCCAGGCTTCAGTTTCCCATCTGTCTGGTCGCTAACTGTCCAGTCAGGTAGTCTAGAATGCTAGAAGCACAGAAGGCAAGGAAGGGGCAGGAAGGATACCATCAGATCGGGGACCAGCAGCATTGGGGGGGATGGCATGCACTGACCTTCCCTCTGCTGTCCCAGACAACAGCGTTACCCAGGAAACACCCCTGGAGACCCCACATCTTCATTCCCCAGAGGGACAAACTGAGGCCAAAGAGGAGAGGGGCTTGGCCTCTCGCTCAGGGAGGGTCTGTAACCTCAACCCAGTTCTGCCCCCGCCTCAAGAGCACTGGTCAGCTTCAGACTCCACCTGAGTGGACAGGCAGCAGCTTCTAGCTTCCAAAAGGCAGAGTGGTTCTCACCTGGATCCAGGGATGGCCCCTTTCCTTGGGAACCCCCAAACCTCCCTTGGCCTGCCCTTCTACTTTCTGGGAGTGAGGGTGAAAGAATGTTTGCCTTTGGGCAGAGTTAGTCCTAGGCCTCCAATGTGCCCAGGGCAACAGTTTCCAGATGACTTTCGAGACCCGAGCCGAACTGGGTTTGGCAGCTCCAGTGCCCAGAGAGCCGGGATTCGCCTGACATCACACAGCCTGGAAGCTCCTCAGGGCTCCTGCCAGTCTCTGACCGCCACAGGCCCCTGGAGAACCTCCCCGGGCATCTCCATAGTTGGCTGCTGAGTGGGAAGTAGCAACTGGAATAAAGGAGCAGGACAAGTGGACTTTCTTCTTCAGAGAACAGACACAGAACCGCAGGACCCCAAGTGTCAGTGGCCCCAGACACTTTCTCTCATATAATCTAAGGTAAAATTCTCAACTGAGGTTTATGGATAAAGCTTCTAGGGGCCTTTGGAACCCCTGAAATTGTCTGCCGAGTTAGGAAACACTTTTTCTTTTTTCCTAGGGAGAACACTTATGCTTTCCACCACATTTTTCAAAGGAGTCCTTTTGTAACTCAAACAAATGTACAAGACCCTTCTCGTCCATGTCACAGGTGGTAAAACTGAGACCTAGAAAAGATGGCTGATTTAAGGGACTCTGTTGAGAGGATTAGCGCACAGGCTTGGTCACATCCCAGCCCCACCGTGTACTGGTTACACAAGTATAACTATATTTGCCCTACTTTGTCATCTCTCTATGCCATAGTTTCTTCATCTTGAAAATGGGGGTGATAATAGTCCCCATGATAAAGTTATAAGGATGAAAAGATCTTAGGTCAGAGCCTGCTGCGTTAGTAGGTGCTCTGTAAGAATTAGCTGTTATTATTTAGCCACAGTGACAAGTGGCAGAGCTGCAGCAGAAACCTCAGTCCTCTGAGGCCTCTGGAGGCAGACAGGGGGTTCTGTGTTCCGGGGACTAAGGAGGTGGTACCGTTGCAGCCAGACCTGTAGCTGCCGATCACCCACTCCGCAGCATCTGCCCCAGGATGAGCTGTCCGTGTGGGGGGACATGGGGGTGAAGAGAGAGAGGCGGGGGAGGTGGGGAAAGCCCAGGCTCACTCCCAGCTGGGGGAAGGGGAGGAGGGGCTGGACATCAAAGGGTGGGCAGGCCAACTTCCCGCCCCTAAGGCCAGGTGGCCTTTGTCAGGACAGGCCAAACACAGTCAGGACAATGGGGTATCATGTTCACTTTCCGGCCGACAGGAGTCACTACCGAGCCAAGGCCCAGCCTGTTACATGACAAAGCGGGGACCTATAAAGAGGTCAGGCCTCCCCTTATTAAAGCTGAGTCTTTGTCCTGCCCTCTCCCCTGCCTTTGAAGAGGGTGGATCCGAGAGGCCTGCCTGGGGGCAGGAGGTTCACAGGCTCAGGAGCCAAACAGCAGCCACCTTCCCAACTGCTGCTGCTGTCCCCTCCCCCAGGGTCAAGAGTTCAGGGAGAGCCCTGGGATGGTAAGGTAGGGACCCTCAACCACCAGCAATCTAAGCAAAGAAGGCTCTTTTTTAGCCCAAAGGCTATGACCCACCAATCTCTTCATTATATGGATAGGGGACTGAGACCTGGTAAGGAAAGTGACTTGTGTGTGTACACATATAGTGCATGTTCCGAGGCTGGGATAGGGGTGCGAGGAACAGATGACCACCTGGACCAGTGCTGCCAAAAGTCTACCCCGGGATAAAGGTCTGGGGACCTGTGTTTAGTTCCTACAGGGCGTCTTTCTTCATTGCTTGAGTCTCAGGTTCCCTACCTACAGGGAAAGGCAGGTTGTGCTTTCCAATGCTCTGGCAGGTCGGGATTCAGAAGGGGTAAATTGAGAGAACAGCCTCCAGGGAGAGTGGTCGGGGTCCACGTTCTGGAACCCAAGCAGGGCCACGGCAGAGGTCAGACAGCACCTGCTGGAGCCCAAGGGAACCATTAGGAGGCCCAGAGCGAGAAAGGGATCCTTACCGCTGCCACCGCCGCCTCCAGCCGCCACACTGCGCCGCATCCACTCGTAGGGTGTCCGCCTTTGCGCTCCGGGTGAGGAAGGTGTGCCTGGCCCACCGAGGGGCTGCGCCAGGAGACCCGGGCCAGGCCCCGGGGGCGTGGGCACCGCGCCAAAGTCCGGAGGGGGCCCGAATGCCAGCGGGGCCGGGCTGGCGGTGGGAGCCGTGGGGCCCGGGCCGTAGGCGGCAGCCCATTCGTCCTTGGGCGCAGAGAAGGGCGCACTCCAGGCTGCAGGGGGCACGGGGCCCGGCTCCACGTGAGAGTAGCCGGTGAAATCAGGGTACTGCGGGGGTCCAGGGGGCGGGGGCGGAGGGCCGTAGGCTTGCGGGCCCAGGCTAAGACTAGCGGGCCTGGCGGGGCCGGGGTACACGGGGGAATCCTTGTCCAGCACATAGCCCACGTACATGGTGGCCGCGAGGCCGCCCGCGCATGCTGGGCCCTGGAGCCGCCGCAGCCGGCTGCCCCGACGAGCAACTGCACACCTGAACTCCCAGCCCTGCTGCCGCCCGCCCCACCCAGGCCTTTTATAGCTCTGGGCCGCCTGCCGCCCCAGCCGAGGCGGGTTTGCATTTCAAAGCGGGGGGAGCCTCCAGGCCGCGAATCAAAGTAGTAAAGTAATGGGAATAGATACCATACAAACACAAAGTAAGTAAGTAATGAAACAAGGCAAAGAATATCAACGGGTATGTGGGGGAGGCACCGACTTCAGAACATCAGGGAGGATCTGTCTGAGGAAGTGGCCAGGAAGCTAAGTAAGACCTGAAAGGTGAGGCAGCTTGCAAGGAGTTTTCCTGGAAGAGGGAATACAGCAAATGTAAGACTTGCCTGTAGCAGCACACGTACTTTTGCAGACCTCAGAAAGAAGTGTAAATTTTGCCCTAAATATAATGGGAAGCCATCAGAAAATTTTAACTGACTCATCCAACATATACCCCAGCCCAGCCTCCACCTGTGTGAAACTAGAACATTCCTTTACAATCTCCAGGCTTCAGTTTCCCACCTGTCTGGTCGCTAACTGTCCAGTCAGGTAGTCTAGAATGCTAGAAGCACAGAAGGCAAGGAAGGGGCAGGAAGGATACCATCAGATCGGGGACCAGCAGCATTGGGGGGGATGGCATGCACTGACCTTCCCTCTGCTGTCCCAGACAACAGCGTTACCCAGGAAACACCCCTGGAGACCCCACATCTTCATTCCCCAGAGGGACAAACTGAGGCCAAAGAGGAGAGGGGCTTGGCCTCTCGCTCAGGGAGGGTCTGTAACCTCAACCCAGTTCTGCCCCCGCCTCAAGAGCACTGGTCAGCTTCAGACTCCACCTGAGTGGACAGGCAGCAGCTTCTAGCTTCCAAAAGGCAGAGTGGTTCTCACCTGGATCCAGGGATGGCCCCTTTCCTTGGGAACCCCCAAACCTCCCTTGGCCTGCCCTTCTACTTTCTGGGAGTGAGGGTGAAAGAATGTTTGCCTTTGGGCAGAGTTAGTCCTAGGCCTCCAATGTGCCCAGGGCAACAGTTTCCAGATGACTTTCGAGACCCGAGCCGAACTGGGTTTGGCAGCTCCAGTGCCCAGAGAGCCGGGATTCGCCTGACATCACACAGCCTGGAAGCTCCTCAGGGCTCCTGCCAGTCTCTGACCGCCACAGGCCCCTGGAGAACCTCCCCGGGCATCTCCATAGTTGGCTGCTGAGTGGGAAGTAGCAACTGGAATAAAGGAGCAGGACAAGTGGACTTTCTTCTTCAGAGAACAGACACAGAACCGCAGGACCCCAAGTGTCAGTGGCCCCAGACACTTTCTCTCATATAATCTAAGGTAAAATTCTCAACTGAGGTTTATGGATAAAGCTTCTAGGGGCCTTTGGAACCCCTGAAATTGTCTGCCGAGTTAGGAAACACTTTTTCTTTTTTCCTAGGGAGAACACTTATGCTTTCCACCACATTTTTCAAAGGAGTCCTTTTGTAACTCAAACAAATGTACAAGACCCTTCTCGTCCATGTCACAGGTGGTAAAACTGAGACCTAGAAAAGATGGCTGATTTAAGGGACTCTGTTGAGAGGATTAGCGCACAGGCTTGGTCACATCCCAGCCCCACCGTGTACTGGTTACACAAGTATAACTATATTTGCCCTACTTTGTCATCTCTCTATGCCATAGTTTCTTCATCTTGAAAATGGGGGTGATAATAGTCCCCATGATAAAGTTATAAGGATGAAAAGATCTTAGGTCAGAGCCTGCTGCGTTAGTAGGTGCTCTGTAAGAATTAGCTGTTATTATTTAGCCACAGTGACAAGTGGCAGAGCTGCAGCAGAAACCTCAGTCCTCTGAGGCCTCTGGAGGCAGACAGGGGGTTCTGTGTTCTGGGGACTAAGGAGGTGGTACTGTTGCAGCCAGACCTGTAGCTGCCGATCACCCACTCCGCAGCATCTGCCCCAGGATGAGCTGTCCGTGTGGGGGGACATGGGGGTGAAGAGAGAGAGGCGGGGGAGGTGGGGAAAGCCCAGGCTCACTCCCAGCTGGGGGAAGGGGAGGAGGGGCTGGACATCAAAGGGTGGGCAGGCCAACTTCCCGCCCCTAAGGCCAGGTGGCCTTTGTCAGGACAGGCCAAACACAGTCAGGACAATGGGGTATCATGTTCACTTTCCGGCCGACAGGAGTCACTACCGAGCCAAGGCCCAGCCTGTTACATGACAAAGCGGGGACCTATAAAGAGGTCAGGCCTCCCCTTATTAAAGCTGAGTCTTTGTCCTGCCCTCTCCCCTGCCTTTGAAGAGGGTGGATCCGAGAGGCCTGCCTGGGGGCAGAAGGTTCACAGGCTCAGGAGCCAAACAGCAGCCACCTTCCCAACTGCTGCTGCTGTCCCCTCCCCCAGGGTCAAGAGTTCAGGGAGAGCCCTGGGATGGTAAGGTAGGGACCCTCAACCACCAGCAATCTAAGCAAAGAAGGCTCTTTTTTAGCCCAAAGGCTATGACCCACCAATCTCTTCATTATATGGATAGGGGACTGAGACCTGGTAAGGAAAGTGACTTGTGTGTGTACACATATAGTGCATGTTCCGAGGCTGGGATAGGGGTGCGAGGAACAGATGACCACCTGGACCAGTGCTGCCAAAAGTCTACCCCGGGATAAAGGTCTGGGGACCTGTGTTTAGTTCCTACAGGGCGTCTTTCTTCATTGCTTGAGTCTCAGGTTCCCTACCTACAGGGAAAGGCAGGTTGTGCTTTCCAATGCTCTGGCAGGTCGGGATTCAGAAGGGGTAAATTGAGAGAACAGCCTCCAGGGAGAGTGGTCGGGGTCCACGTTCTGGAACCCAAGCAGGGCCACGGCAGAGGTCAGACAGCACCTGCTGGAGCCCAAGGGAACCATTAGGAGGCCCAGAGCGAGAAAGGGATCCTTACCGCTGCCACCGCCGCCTCCAGCCGCCACACTGCGCCGCATCCACTCGTAGGGTGTCCGCCTTTGCGCTCCGGGTGAGGAAGGTGTGCCTGGCCCACCGAGGGGCTGCGCCAGGAGACCCGGGCCAGGCCCCGGGGGCGTGGGCACCGCGCCAAAGTCCGGAGGGGGCCCGAATGCCAGCGGGGCCGGGCTGGCGGTGGGAGCCGTGGGGCCCGGGCCGTAGGCGGCAGCCCATTCGTCCTTGGGCGCAGAGAAGGGCGCACTCCAGGCTGCAGGGGGCACGGGGCCCGGCTCCACGTGAGAGTAGCCGGTGAAATCAGGGTACTGCGGGGGTCCAGGGGGCGGGGGCGGAGGGCCGTAGGCTTGCGGGCCCAGGCTAAGACTAGCGGGCCTGGCGGGGCCGGGGTACACGGGGGAATCCTTGTCCAGCACATAGCCCACGTACATGGTGGCCGCGAGGCCGCCCGCGCATGCTGGGCCCTGGAGCCGCCGCAGCCGGCTGCCCCGACGAGCAACTGCACACCTGAACTCCCAGCCCTGCTGCCGCCCGCCCCACCCAGGCCTTTTATAGCTCTGGGCCGCCTGCCGCCCCAGCCGAGGCGGGTTTGCATTTCAAAGCGGGGGGAGCCTCCAGGCCGCGAATCAAAGGGGGAAACCCGTCGGGGGCGGGGGGTTCAAAAGGAGACAAATTGCCGCCCCAAGCGGGAGGTGGACTCTAGGGCCAGAGAGGGTGGGGGCGCCGAGGGCGCATCCCGGCGAGCATCGAGGCATCACTGGGTATGGGAGCCTCCTGCAAGGCCCGGGCCTAGCGGCCTTGGGCGCTAGTCCTCCCCGCGGCCTTGTCCTCGCTGCCGCCACACCGACCTCTCCGCAACCCATTTTACAGGTGAAGAAAAGGGACCTGAGTGGTGGTAGTGGGGGGACTGCAGGTTAGCGCCACACAGCCGCACCGGGCCTGTGGCGCAGTCGGTAGGGACCAGTTTGAGGTGAAAGGGAGGAACCGCTGACTTCAAACAGGGTTCTCGTCTTTAAGGTAGCGGGTCCTTAATCTTTTGAGGGGGGAGGAGGGGTCACGACCCCTCTTAGTCTCTCCTGAAAGCTGTGGATGTTTTTCCCCTGGGGGAAAATGCACATATGCACATACATGAGTCTGCAAACAATTGGGGAGTTCACCTGAGTTGGCTTTCCAGAGGAAGTTCTTAGAGAAGTCGGGTAGGAGCAATCTTTTCTTTTTTTTTAATTTTAATTTTTACTTTATTTTACTTTACAGTACTGTATTGGTTGTGGCATACATTGACATGAATCCGCCACGGGTGTACATGAACTCCCAAACATGAACCCCCCTCCTACCTCCCACCCCACAGAAGCATTCTTTTAGAGACATTCTAGGGAACCTTTCTCAATTCTCTTGACAACCCCCTCCCTCCTCCCCACCCCTGCCTTCCTTTTAATGAGAAGTTTCCAATACACACAGAAGTAGAATTGTAGAATGACTCACTATAGACCCATCAGGAGCTTCAACCATTATCAAGATTCTGCCACACTTATTTAACTGGCTCGCCTCCCTTTTCTTGCTAAAGTATTTTAAAACAAATCTCAAACATCGTGTCATTTTATCCTTACATACTTCAGCATGCATCTCTAAAACACATGGACGTTTTCTTACATAATATGCCATTATCAAACCTAACAAAATTAACGCAAATTTCTGTGTATTATCTAATACCCATTCACATTCAGAGTATTTCAATTGATTTTTAAAATGTCTTTTTAATAGTTGGTTTATCCTAAAGCCCTAATCCATTTATTATTATAGCTGGGGACCTCTTGGATTTTAAATGTTTCATGCATCTCCCCCCATCCTATCCAATTAAAGACTGTCAAACATTTCAGAGCTATGATGGGGGGGACAGGGTGAGGGTAAAGAGTTGAGAGGCCATTAGTGAACTGAGAGTGGGGAGTGAAACTGAGGGTTTGGGGGGAACGATTCATGAAGAACAGGGCTCTGGATAAGAAGGCCTGTAAAAACCCCTTATGGGGTTTGATCTTCCAGTGTTTCCTGGGAACCCCCTAAATGTGCAGGGACATGTGGCCCCGGAGGTGGAATCAGAATCTTATCTATCCAGCCTGTCCCTCCCTTGAGTTGCCACACTAGCCAGGGCAGGTCAGCATCATTTCAGGACCAGATAGATATGTCAGGATGAGGATACAGTTCACAGGCCCCAGTGCAAAATAACGTGAGATCCCTTGTTCAAAACTCATTTTAAATTTCAGGATGGTAGCTGCAGAGTGCACAAGCAAGCACGGCACCCTTCTAAACACTGGGCCCTGAGTGACTGCACGGCTGTCTCAGCCATGAAGCTGGTCTTGGTCAGAATCTTGTTCTTCTGGGACACTGATGGATACCATAACCGAGTGAGCGACAGTAAGCCCAGGATGCCCTTTCCTGCTTTGAGGAGCTCTTTTCATTGTGCAGCGGGAAACACCAACATCCAGAAAGGAAAGGGGTTGTGCCCAACTCTGTGCAGCAAAATGAATGCTGTTCATGGAAGAGAGGAAAGAGGGCTTCCTGCTTTGTGGCTGACATGGATGCGCTCACTACAGCCTCAGCAGGGAAGGTCAGGAAGTGGACGTGTTGGGAATGGTTTGATCAGAAGCCATCTGAACCCAGGACCCAATCTTTCAAGGGGTTGGTGAGAAACCGGGGAGTACACAGAGAAGGGAGAAGAGACCCAAGAGGACTGGGCTCTGTTCTCTGAGCTGGTGTGACCAGCACTGCTTAGACTGGACTGGAGGAAGGGAAGACCTGCAGTGTGGCTTAAAGGTCTGAGTCTGAGGAAGGAAACAGGGCAGACCTAAGACCTGAGAGAGAAAGCTGCAGGCACAGACATAGGTTTCAACCCACCCATAGCAAAGTGCTCTCTTAAGGGCCATCTGCCATGAAAGGACTGCTGTGTGAGAGAGAGTGAGTTCACCACCACAGAAGGTACACAGTGATTGTTGGAGGGCCCCAGTCAGGGGTGCTGCTTACAGGATGCCTATCCTGGGAGGTGAGAAAGTTGGTGCCCTCTAGGTACTCTCTGATTCCAAGAATATGTTACCTCAGAGCTAGGTGGAAGGCTTACAGTTTGGGAGTAGGTATAGGAATTCATCTGTTCCTGTATTCCTATGTTTGGTGGTAGTTAGTTGCTAAGGTGTATCCAACTCTTGTGATCCCATGGACTGTAGCCTGCCAGGCTTCTCTGTCCATACAATTTCCCAAGCAAGAATACTGGAGTGGATTGCCATTTCCTTCTCCAGGGGATCTTCCCTATCCAGGGATTGAACCTGGGTCTCCTGTATTGCAGGCAATCTCCTGCTTTGCAGGCAGTTCATACGTTTGGAGAATGTGTATTAACACTCCTCCTTTACGCTGACATTGTGTTACGTACTAAGTGAGGCTCTGTCCTTGGGGTGCTTACTGAATGGGAAGGGAGAGAAGCAGGTATGAATCAAATGATCACAAATAAGGGTAAAATTACATTTTGGAGAGGGCCAGGAATCCAGAGAGTTCTCCCAAGGGAAGGAGACTTGGAAGTCTTGCAAGAGGATGTGACATATGAGTCAGGGCCCCGGGGAGCAGGAAAGGGCACTGTGGGCAGAGGGACAGTGTGAGCAGAGGGGTTGATGCTGGGGACACGTGGTCTTCCCGAACCGAAAGACCGATCTGGAGTTCAGTGATGGTGGTGGGGGCACAAGACGGGGGCAAGAGATGACTGTGGGGAGAGACAGAGCAAGGCTTGGCAGAACAAGCTTGATAAGGAATATGGGAGGTTGATATCAAGGGTTTTGCACGCAGGAAAGGGGGCTACGGCTGGTGTGTGGAGAATGAGCCAGAGGAGAGGCGGGAAGCCCAAGAGCTACAAGGAAGCTGGGCAGGGGTCCAGGAGTGATGAAGTGTTCAGGACCTGGGTGGTGGCTGAGGGAGGGGGGACTGTCCAGGCAAAGCAGGGACTATTTTGCAGCCAGGGAGAGAGCAGAGTCAGGGCGGCCTGCGGCCTGGGGTTGGGGGCGGGTGGGGATGGAGGGAGGGCTCCATGGCCCCCTTCATTGCCATCCTCTCCCAGGGTGGAGGCAGGAGGTGTCTACCCCTCCACAGACATCTCCTGGAGAGGCCTCTACCCATCTTTCTGTCACCCCATCTTGGGCCTGTTCTTTCCTGAGCCCTGGGTACTGGTGGGACAAACCGGCCTCCTTTGCTGGATGAGGAAAGGAAGCAGAAAGCATGGAGAGGTCTAGGTGTCTGGCGCGAGTTACACATGGCTGGGCACAGAAGCTGGGTGCCTTTCTTGCTGCCCAGCCCAAGTACCCAAGGCCTTCTCAGCCAGCCCGGGGGACCCTCCAACTCACTCCTTTTACAGATGGAGAAACTGAGGCCCGGAAGCCTAAAGAAAGAAAGGAATTTTTTTCCAGGTTCTCTCAGCAAGTCAGTGCTGTACTGGAATCAGACCCAGGTCTTCTGAGGCCCAGCTCAGCACCCTTTCACTTAATCTTTCTGAGGTTGCAGTGTTTACTCTTTCACCTGTACTGAAATAATAATAACAATAGCATCATTATTTATTGAGCGTTAATAAATAATTTGGGCTTCCCTGGTGGCTCAGAGGTTAAAGCGTCTGCCTCCAATGTGGGAGACCCGGGTTCGATCCCTGGGTCGGGAAGATCCCCTGGAGAAGGAAATGGCAATCCACTCCAGTATTCTTGCCTGGAGAATCCTGTGGACAGAGAAGCCTAGTAGGTTATAGTCCATGGGGTCACAAAGAGTCGGACACGACTGAGCGACTTCACCTTCACCTTCACCTTCCAATAAATATAAATAAGTAAATAATAATATAAAGCATCATTATTTACTGAGTGCCAGGCATCATGCCAAGTTGTTTGCATGTATTAATCTCATTTCATCTTCACACAACTCAGTAAGGTAGGGTCATTGTTATCCCCAGTTTGATTTGCAGATGAAGCAGCTAGAGCTCAGAGAAGTGCAGTTCCCTGCCTGAGCCCACACAGCAGATCAGGGGCTTGTCTGGAAGTTTCTTCATCTCCAGCTGAGCTGCCTGGAAGGATAGTGAGCCTGTATGTGCCTCTCCTTCCCACCCAGGGTTTTGCCTAAACAAATACCTAGTCCTTCTTCCTCCTCTGGTTCCTCATGCAAAAGAGCCTCAGCTACCCCCCACCCTCACCCCTATGTGGACCCCTCAATCAGAGACCTAAACGACCCGCCATGTTACATGTTAAGAGAACACTATAACCTTGTTTAAAACTTTCAAGCTGGGCGTCTGAAATCACAGGTCTTCCCCCTGCCTCAGCCTCTGACTCACCATGTGACCTTGAACCCTTGCCTCCCTGGGCTTCAGTGTCCCCAAGGTGCCCACTGCGGGCTGGTTGCTTTGGACAGCCATCTAGCTGTGGCACTGAGACCCTGTGTAGCAGGAGAGCCCCCACGCCCTTGTCACAGCCTCTTCCTCTGTGACAGCCCCTTATCTCTGGGAGCGGCTGTTTACTGGGCCCCTCTTCCCTCTGGAAGCCCTCCCTCTGGGCTGCTCTCACACACCCAACCAGGGCCTTCTGGGGTGGGGTGCAGAGACAATGGCCTCATAAAGATCTTGGTGATAACTTGGTTTTTTAAATGAGGTTTATGGCCCTGAAAGAGAAGAGGTTCTGGGTTCAGCTTCCTGTTGGAAGTGATTTGCCTAAAGAGAAACTGGTGGGCACCAGGGCCAGCAAGAGGCTTACCTGGATTGCTCCCCAGTCCCAGCCCAGCCTCAACCTCACTCTGTGACCTTGGGCAAGGAACTCTCCCTTTTGGAGCTGTTTCTGAGCTGTGGGGGAGGTGGGGATGGCGACCTCTGCCCACCTCCGGGGGACAGGTGTGAGGCTCATGGGTGTGTGCTGGGGCTCCTGGGAGCCCCTTCCCACTCCTGTCTCCCCTCTCATCATGGTCCTCACCACCTCCTGCCCCCTCCAGAGGCTGGGGGTGCCACCTGCTGGCTCTGTGAGGTACTACTCAAAGGCTCGCTGGGGGCTTAGTCTCAATCGTGACACAGGATGTGCTGAAACAAGACACAGGAAGCGCAGAAACAAGAGGCGTAGGGAAGGGAGGCAGTCCCAGCACACAGCTACTTAGGGAGCAGGGGGACTCGCGAGCCAGAGGTCCAGGGGCGGGAAGTGCTCATCCGAAGGAGCACTGTGTTGACCCGTCGTACAGAGGAGATACAGAGGCCAGGAAAGGACGGCCACCCTGTGAGTCAGAGGTCAAGCGCGGGCTTGTACCTAAAGCGAGCACACGCCCACGAGCCTCACTCCCAGCTGGAACATCCCCAGCCTCTGGGATGGACAGAGTCAGAGCAGGAACAGTCAGCCCGTAGTCGACTACCATAGCCTCCCCGCTAGCCCCCTGCCTCTTGCCCCTGTGAGCCCATCCTCCTCAGTGTACCACCATGATCCCATCGATCTCCTATTTAAAATCCTGCACTGGCCCCGCTGACCCTCAGGACAAAGGCCGTACTTTACTACTTCTCCAACCTGATACCCCACTATGTCCCCTCTCTCTGCCTCAACCGCTCTTTTCTTCCTGTTCATACACACCAGGCTCTTTCTGGCCTCCAAGCTTTTGCACATGCTGCTTCCTCCTGCCCTTGCATTATATGTAGCCCTTTAACCTCAGATGTCAGTTGAAATATGTCTTCCCCAGAGAAGTCTCAGCCTACCTAAACAAGAACCCCTATATCCAGCCTGTTTTTCTCTGTTTCTTTCATCACTTTTTTTTTTTGGTATGGCATGTGAGATCCTTGACATTAGTTCCTTGATCAGGGATCAAACCTGTGCCCCCTGCAGTGGAAGCATGGAGTCTTAACAACTGGACTGCCAGGGAAGTCCTTGTCATAATTTTTACATTATCAGTTTGTGGTTTCCTTAGTGTTTGTTTATGAGCGCTATGAGGGTAGGGCTCAGCGTAGGTGTTCCACTAACTTGCACCGCATGAGAGAAACAGCCTGAGAGGCAGAGGTCCCACTCCAGACCTGCTGTGAGCCCTTAAGAGGGTTCTGGCCTTCTTGGGCCTCAGTCGATCCAGTGAGAGGGAGGTATGTGGCCTCTGTGGGCCCTGTTGGTCTGATGATCTGTGAGCCATCTGTGTACCAGAAGGACACACCCTTGTTCCCAGGGGCCCTAAGACCAAGGCCAACTGGAGGCTGGGGAGAGGCTGAGATGGGCAAGGTCTTGAAGCCCTTATCAAGGGAACCCTGTCAAGCCTTGGTAGCGACAGCCTGGCCCAGCAAGAGCAGTTCTAGGAATCTAGGGTGGGAATGTGGCCCGACGTCCCCACTGGCCCCTCTGCCCCACCAGATAGCCACTCTGCTGAGTGTCCAGGAGCGGGAGGGGCAGTGTCCTCTGTGTGCCTGTGTTGGTTCCCTCGCCTTTAGGTACAAGGACCTACCTGCTCAGGGTGTGCAGGAGGGAAAGATAATGCGCTGGGAGTCAGGAGTCCTGCCTTCCCGGCCCCTTCTGTCTCTGCTGACCTCGGGCAAGTCCCCTCACTCTCTGGGCCTCCGTTTCTGAGCCTGTCTGATGGAGGCACTCTTAGGGCTCTTCAGGCCTCCAAGATGAGTGTGCCAACGTGTGGGACATGCATGCTGCGTCCTGACCCCAGGCCTGCGGAGCCTGGAGGAGGGGCAGTGCTGGGAGCGTGGGAGAGCCAGATGTGGTGGCTGCTGGCGCTGCCTGAGCGAGTGCTGAACTGGCCTACTGGGAATTCTCCCACTCAGGCGCCCTTTCTGGCCCCCCTCCTTCACCCTACGAAGAGCTTCGGCTTCCGGCTCTAAGGGGCGTGGGTGGGGGCTGAGGAGGGGGGTCAGTTCAGCCTGATTCCCTCCTTTAGAGAAGAACATGGTCCTGAGAGTCTAGACCAGAACCTGGGTGCCCGTCCTGGACTCACATCATAGTCACGCTCCATCCCCGGGCCTCAGACATCCTGGGTGTCAAATTGGCGGTTGCACAGACTTCCCTCCAACCCTGGTGGTGGCGGCTCCCGGTGACACAGGAGAATCAGGCATCTTTTGTGGAGCTTTCTCACTCTGCCCTAGTCCTTGAACAAAATGCCTTTGGTGCATCACTTACTCAGGCCTCTCAACAACCCCATTTTACAGCTCAAAACACTGAGGCTCTTTGAGCTCAGTTCATGTAATTTGTCTACAGTCACACAGCTAGGAAGTGGCAGAGTTGGACTGGAACTACCCGTATCAGAGCCTTGGTTCTTAATCCTTGAGCATGACACTGTGCAGTGGGAAGGGGACGTACCAAACCCTAAGGCCTGCAGCTCCTCTTTCCCTCTGCACCCTCTGCCTCGTGCTCTGCCCACTCACCCTCACCCTAGCCTCTCCCAACACAGGATGGTCAGAGGACAGACCATAGCATCTGGACAGGTGGGAGACTGCTTGTGGCTCGTCCTGTCCACAGTGGGGCTGGGGGCCATGCTGACCACCCCAGCGTGACGGCACTGCTCTGCCCACTGCTCACCCCTTCAGAGTACACAGGGGAAACGGAGGCCCAGGAAGTGGAGCACTCAGCCGAGGGGTACACAGTGGTGGGCTGCAGCTGGAATGAGGGAAAAACACTATTTCAAGAACAACTCAGACAGTGTACTAAGCCCTTGAGGTACATTATAAATGACAACAGTCTTTTGAGTCATTCCTTGAATTATCTCTATTTTTTCAGAGGAGGAAACTGAGGCTCATGAGTTTAAATGACTTGCCCAAGATCCTTTAGCTTCTAACTGCTAAAGCTGGGATTTGAAGCAAGCTCTGCCCATCTCTGAAACCTGCCCTGTCAGTCATGACCCTTCTTCCTCAACTGTCCAGCTCTCGGTGAGTGCTCTGTGGGGTTCCATGTGACTCTGCATCCCCCAGCCCCGTCTCAGCTGTGAGGAGGCGTAACAACCCTGGTGCCTGCCAAGGGTTAATGGTGGTAGGGGCTAAGTGATTCCAGATGGGCTGGCCGGAAACCGGCGGCCGCCAGCTTCCCAGGGGAGCCACCAGTAGCCGCCGCCTCCACTCTGTGCCGCATCTCTGGCCCCCAGCTGTCCCCTTGCCCTGGGGCCCACCCTCCTCCTCTCCCCAGCTAGAGGCCAGATCTCAGAGACTTGTAGATGGAGTATCCCAAGGGCCTCCAGCGCAGTGTGCCCATGCTTGCTGTGAACAGATGGGGAAACCGAGGCTCAGAGAGGACGCGGTACCCATCCAAGGCCACACAAGACGTGCATAGCTGGGTCTCGGGACTCCCAGACTGTCTGGTTTGGGTACTGGGATTTGAAATGCCTCCTTGTTCTCCCCCACCAGCCCCACTGGCCTGGTGCTAGCAGCTGGACCAAGGCTTCAGAGATGAATGGCCAAGGCAGACGCTAGGAGGGGAGTCGTAAAGACTGATGAAATCTGGGCAGGGAGGCCTGACTCTGTGGTCTCTGGAGTCCCCGGACTTTCCCTGTGACTGCCTTGCCACTGAGCTGGACCAAGCCCCCTCCGTTGGGAGACTCTCATAGCTCCCACCCCGTCATGTGGACCTAGTCTGAAAAACCCTTCTCCCTCTGTGTGGTCTAACCCAAGTGTTCTCCTGGGCAGTCCCCACTGGGACAAGACCAAGAAATGAGCACAAGACTGGTGACCGTGGTTGGCATGAAATCCAAACCTCCTTCCCCATGAAAAGACACCTGGGGTGAGGTGCTGGAGGAAAAGGGTGTAGACAGAGGGCAGGATGGAAGGAGCTCTGGGCAGAGTCAGTAGGGCTCCACCTGGGACACCTCTCTTTCCCTCTCTGGGACTCGGTTTCCCCCGTGTTACAGTAGTAGGAGTAGGGTGACACAACCCAACTCTCATTAAAAATGATGCCCTTGGTCAGGAATCTGTGATTAGAGACTTGTTCTGATCTGAGGAAATGAGGGTTGAAGAAATGAAAGGATGAGACTTCCCTGGAAGTCTGAAGGTTAAGACTCTATGCTTCCATTGCAGAGCACGTGGGTTCAATCCCTGGTTGGGAAATTTCTGCATGCTATGGGATGCAGGCAGGGCGGGGCGGGGCGGGGGGAAAGGAGGGGGTGAGAGGTCCAGGAGCTCCCAGAGAAGCCTTGACAGACCTTGGTGCAGAGGTTGGAAATGGAACACAACAGTATTGGAAGGTAAATGAGAGTTGGGTTAGGGATAACAAGGAAGAGGGTAGGACAGGAGGGCCAGTCAACACCGCAGNGCTGTCTCTTATACACATCTGGTGAGAGGTCCAGGAGCTCCCAGAGAAGCCTTGACAGACCTTGGTGCAGAGGTTGGAAATGGAACACAACAGTATTGGAAGGTAAATGAGAGTTGGGTTAGGGATAACAAGGAAGAGGGTAGGACAGGAGGGCCAGTCAACACCGCAGTGTGGGTCTTCCGTTGGGGTCAGAACACCTGACGGTCTGGTATGTACAGACCTGACCCGGCCCTAGCTCTGCTGTAGCTGTGTGAGCTTGTGAAGCTCATCTGACTCCTCTGGGCTTCAGCTCCTTGTCTACACAATAAGGAAATAATTCTTTCCTGGTCTTCTGGGGATTTTGAGATGATAGAGGAAGATGTCTGGCAATCTGAAGTTTGCTGGGTGATCTTGGGCATGTCTCTTTCCCTTTCTGTGCTAATTCACCCCTGGACCTTCATTTCTTCTTATGAGAGTGATTGATAACCTCAGAAGGGCTTTTTCTCTCTTCTAAGTCACCTTTTCTCAGAAGCCCTTCCGGATTCCCTCAAGCCTCACGGAGTGCCCCCCTCTTCAGGCACTGTATCTCCCACTAGCTGGGTACCCTGAGATCGGAGACTGTAACTTAACCACTGCAACCCCAACACCCGGCACAGTGTCTGGCACATAGTAGGTGCTCAGCAAGCTTGTTTAATGAATGAGTGTCGACTGAGTCACTGGGTGGGTTATCAGAGCTCCCTCTGCAGATGGGAAAGCTGAGGCCCAGAGAGGGGACCCACCCCCAGGTGCCACAGCCAGGGGAGGCTACCCGAGACAGGCATCAGGCTAGTGGACCAGGCCACTCTTTAATAAAAGTGACTCAGCGGCTGGCTGGCGTGGGCTGTGGAATTTCTAAACATCCCCTCACATCCTGAGTGAGCAGGCTTCGGGAGGGAGCAAGCAGAGGGAAACGAGGAAGAAAAACAAGAAACTTGGGGGAAAAGAAAGAGGGAGGGGGAAACTAAAATTGAAAACAGACACACGCGTCTGCCCTCCCCGCCCCCAGCCCCCCTTCCCTGAGCTGGGCCAATCAGAGGCTGCTCTGCAGCCTTTCCCCCAAAGCAGAGGGGTGGGGGCAGGGAAGCCCACAGTGGGGTGAGCTCCTGGGGCCGCCAGCGGCTGCAGTCCCTGCCCGCCCTGTCTGGAGCCAGAGGGAAGGAGGGACTGGGAGGAGAGAGCCGGGGCCCTCTGACCAGCGCCACCAGGCAGCAGCCTGCACTGAGCGACCCGGGCAGCCAGACCCAGGGCGGCCCCTCCTGGCAGCCCTTCTCCTCCACAAGGATGCTTTGGGAGTGAGGCCCTCCTCACCCCGTAGTCCTTCACTCCCTCCATTCTCCTGAGGCTCTGCAAGCCTACAACGCTCCCCACTGTCCTCCCGCTCTGCCACTGCCCCACTTCAGGTCCAGCAGAGTCCTTCTGATGACAGGGGAGAGTAGGCAGTGAGGAGGTCTTCCTGGAGGGGGTGACAGCCCAGAGCCCAGGACTTTGCCGACACTTCGAAAGGCATCAGCAGCAAGGTAAGCGCTGGGAAGAGGAGGGAACCCCAGCCTCTTGTCCTGTCCCCTTGTCCCAGACTGCGCCTTCTAGGGTAGGTCAAAAAATGGAAAATATTTTTAACAAAACCAGATGGGAGGAGGCAACGAGATTGTGGGCGACATCTGGGCTGGAGGAACCAGCTCTCTCTCCTGCTCAGGCTGCTTTTGGGGTGGGTGCCCCTTGCCCTCATCAAACAAATCCCAGGGGTTTCTGGCAGTGAGGGGGGAGGGGGGCTTCCAAAGCAAAGCGCTGCCTGTAGGGGGCCGCGAGGAGAGCTGGAGGAGTATGAGAGGGGAATTGGGAGATGGATCCAGAGATGGATCCATGTATCCGGCTGGATACATAGAAAGGGAGCCTAGCAGGGGACTGGGGACCTCAGACGCACAGCCTCTGTCCCTGGGCCCAAGCCTTGTCCCTAAGAATCTGTCTGGCTGTAGGCCAGTCGGCCGCCAGGCAACCTCTCGGGATTTAAATGGATTTGCAAATTTTCCGGATTCCTAAGATGTCCTTCCAAACCCCCAGCGGCTGGGAAAGTGCGAAGGCGAAAGGGTAGAGGCAGGCCCGTCCTCACTCAAGCTGGGCTGGGGGTCTGGGATTCAGCCGTCAGATCTGGGGGCCCCTCTGTGAAGAAGGGGAGTTGGCTGTTGGGCCCTGTCCTCTGGTCACAGGCAGCTTCTCAGGCCTTCTCATCTTCCGCTTTCTCCACGCCATCCTAAAACATGCATCTGATCACCATTCCTTCCATGAGTCTCCCCAGTAGAAGGTACCTATGGAAAGCCCAAACTCCTAACAGCAGATGCCACTCATCAACACATTGTATGATGCTAGGACCATTTGGCTGAGAAGGCAATGGCACCCCACTCCAGCACTCTTGCCTGGAAAAGCCCATGGATGGAGGAGCCTGGAAGGCTGCAGTCCATGAGGTCGCTGAGTGTCAGACACGACTGAGCGACTTCACTTTCACTTTCATGCATTGGAGAAGGAAATGGCAACCCACTCCAGAAGTATAGAGTTGTAGTCAAAACTTCATTAGAACACTTAGTATTTAATGTGCCACCAATGCCCTGCAGATGATTCTGGACAGTCTTGGGAATTTTTAGTTATGTACAGACAAGAAATAAGCTCCTTATCTAAAATGTGGTGATGTACTTATTTTAGAAATAGACTTGTTTAAAATTCTTCTTTAAAATGATTTATTTTTGTCTCATCGATATACATCGTATATTTATTTTCTTCACGTAACTTTTTTTAGGGTTTGTTGTCATTCCTCAGTGCCCCTCTTATTGGTGCTCTTTCTGATGTTTGGGGCCGAAAATCCTTCTTGCTGCTAACAGTATTTTTCACGTGTGCCCCAATTCCTTTAATGAAAATCAGCCCATGGTATGTACACATTCAGATTATAGCAATTAAATATTAACTGTTAATTATTTTCTGAATATTCCCTCATTTCTTTCACTTTTTTCCATCTTATTTATGCAGGTTTTGAATATGTTTTTCTAAAACAGTTATTCTTTGATACAGATAAAATATAGTAGCTGAATAATACAGCCAATTAAAAATATAGTAATAACTAATAAAATATTTTGAACTTGTTGCCACTATAGAAAGCATGTAGACTACTAGCTAACCTGCTTTTGGATTTCACAGCCCAAATTTCAAAACAATATTTTAGGGATTGGATAGAGTTGCTAACTTTTAATTTTCTTAGGTAGAATGTTTAAAAAAAAAACAACAACACAGTTTATCATTATCTGTATTGATTAGGAAGATACCTAGTTATGTATCAGTGAAGTCCCAAATAGTAGTTTCTTAAAACCAGGGAAACTCATTGCTACTTGCTCTCTCCATGTGAAAGAAGTCTGGAGTTGAGCAGTTCAGAGCTGATATGGCAGGTCCTGGAAACCAGACTTTTTTCATCTTCATGCTCTGCTATCCTCTGCTGTCACCTTGCTGTCCAGGATGGTTCCAGCTTGTCACCTTCAGGCAGCAAGGTAGAAGGAGTGGCTTAAGAAGAGCACATCCCTGGTGGCTCAGAGGTTAAAGCGTCTGCCTCCAATGTGGGAGACCCGGGTTCGATCCCTGAGTCGGGAAGATCCCCTGGAGAAGGAAATGGCAATCCACTCCAGTATTCTTGCCTGGAGAATCCTGTGGACAGAGAAGCCTAGTAGGTTATAGTCCACGGGGTCACAAAGAGTCGGACACGACTGAGCAGCTTCACCTTAGAATTTCCACCCAACCTCTGCTTGTGTCTTTTTGGTCAGATTTCAGGCACATCCTAGTTAAGAGAGACTGGGCTCTTGGCCACCTTGATTAGAATCAAAAGTCTTTCACTGGGAAGGAAGGGAGGGAAAATCACAATGAGAATGATTTTCCCAAGATTATAGGGCCCAGTTTAGTTGTAGATAACTGTATTAATTCTTTGACTAACATTCTTCGCCCCTTGAGTGTTAATGTTAGTTACTTCTACAACATAGATGGGCTGTATTTCCATGGTGTATCTAGAACCGGGGGTATTTATGGGGCAGGATCTTCCTTTCTCATAGGTGAGATATTACCCTAAAGGCCAAACCCCTGACGAATGCTCATCATGTAAATGAAATCTTACTGAACAATTCTAGGGCATGAACAAATTATTTGCTGTGAAAAGCAGCATGTTAGAAAAAAATCTAGTAAGCAGTAAAGTACTGATGGCATGATATTTTGAAAGTGAAGTATAATTATACTTGACTTTAAAAACTAAAAGTCATCATTACAACAGAAACTTCTTATTCTCAGCAAGGTATGTTTGAATCATGAATAGCAAAATGTAGTTTGCTTTTTAAAATGGGTTTTGTTCATTTTATAGTATTTATATTGGACACTGCCATACAGCTTTCTTCTATATATATATGGAAACTGAATTCTTTGTTTTGGCAACATTTGAAGAGCTAAAGATAACTTAGGGAAAAACATCTAGTTTTGTATATATAAACTTAAGGTATTAGAAACTGAGGAACTAACTTGCCCCCTCAGTTTTATTTACTAAATTTTGTTTTTGTGTGTAGTGCTGTGATGGGAAATAAGATGAATTACAGTAAACTCTAGTTTATTGCTATTTTTAGTAGAAACAACAACAGAGCCACTTAATAAAAGCACAAAGCCACTTACCCAACAGTTGGGTAAAAAATTGACGTGAAAACATTATCTGATTTTAAATATTCCTGCACAGTAGCTGAGCTGCTATTGAAGGCCAACTTCTAGCCCAGTGTTTTCGTAATATCTGGAGCTTATGATTGATAGAACTAATCTATGACTTGTCTACTAGCTGTTGACTGAGATGAGCTGTTCTTACATTAGCTCACTTATGAAATGAAGGCAGATCAAGGCAACGGCAGCTGTTCTAACCTTCTCTTGTCGATTGTCTTTTACTCCTAGGTGGTACTTTGCTGTTATCTCTGTTTCTGGGGTTTTTGCAGTGACTTTCTCCGTGGTATTTGCATATGTAGCAGATATAACCCAAGAACATGAAAGAAGTATGGCGTATGGCCTGGTATGTTAGTCTAATACCTTTATCTGCTGAAAAACACCCCATGTTGTCTCTTATTACAAGGAGTACAGCCTTTGGATTATAAGATTATTTTTGCATAAATACATTTTATAAAAATCATCTTAGATGACATTAAAAAATTTTTTCAGTACGAAAACCATGTAAGTTCTGCTATTTTCATTCAGTATTTGTCAGACATGTCAGATTTGAAATTATAGTGAAATATCTTTACCTTATAGAAGTTCTTCGTAATAGACTAGTAAAGGAACTATTTAAGATGTAATAAGACTAAACATTACTAATATTTAATGGCTCATCTAAAAGATAATAGGTTAGTATCCATTTCTGGGATCCCAAACCTTTTCTGTGGCTTTGTGGGCCACATACAGTCTCTCTCTCATATTCAGCTTTTTTAAAATTAATTTTTATTGAATAAATCTGACATAACATTATTTAACTTTGAAGTACACGAAGTGTTACTTTGATCCATTAATGTAACACAGTTGATGTCGTATATTTATCATACTACGTAATTGTACAGTGTTGTTGTCTGTGTTCATTTTACCTTGCGTTGGCTCTCTCTGGCCTATTTACTAGTCCTTGCAAGTTTGTCTCCCATATTCGCTTTTCCTTGTGGGCATGTGTTTACATCACTTTTAATGTGAAAGAACCGTTAATAGATAGATTTAGCCCACAGGTGGTAGTTTGCCAAACACTGAACACTGTTTTGGTAAACTCAATACTTAGTGGCAGTATAGTCCGTTGTCTATCAAATCAAGTTAACAGATCATGATTAGATAGCCAGAAATGGGATGAGTTTCAGCAGGTATGCGGCAAGCATCTCCTGTTAAATAAGGACTAGAATATCATGTCAGGCTGAATCTTACTTTTATGAGAGACTGTTTATCTTTGATTCAGAGGTCAAAAAGAATATTTAAAAACTCGTGGAATTAAGAGGATTTTGAGGGAAATACAGTAAGAAATTTACAAAAAGCTAATCAGCTCTAAACTCAAGAACATAAATGATAAGAGGTTGACCATAGCCAGGATGTTTTTAAGCAGCATCCCAGGCGCCGCAGTTGGTAAAGAATCTGCCTGCTCAATACAGGAGGCGGACGAGATGCCAGTTTAGTCCCTGGGTGGGGAAGACCCCCTGGAGGAGGAAATGGCAACCCACTCTGGTATTCTCGCCTAGAAAATCCCATGGACAAAGGAGCCTAGTGGCTATGCTCCATGGCGTCACAAAGAGTCAGATGTAACTGAACATGCACACATGCGTACTATAAAATTACCCATTTTATGTGGATAGATAAATCAGTTTTGTGGCCATAGTCCAGATTGTTTCTGTTTTTGCTAAAGTAATTTATTTTGTCTTAGCTAAATCCTTGAAATTAGTAATTTTCAGCCTGGAAGCTTTATGTTTTAAAGGCAGAACTAGTAAATGAAAACTTCAGTCTTCTCAGAGTCACATGGATGCAGATGAAAGAGGCTAAGGTGATCTCTGTGGCCCTCCTGTTTGGTCAGGGACAAATGGCCACCAGGTGGGGAGAACTGAGGAGAAGGGAAGTGACATGAAATGACCTGCACTCCGATTAGGCCTTTCACTCTGCCTTTGCACTGTGATCCTGAGAATATTCCCAGATACCTCATTGACTTTCACAGTGAAAACCATTACCCCTTTCCCAGCTCAGTGCCAGAGCTCTGCTTATGCCCAGGTCCCTCTGAGACCACAGCCCACTATAATTAATTTCTAGAGCTACTGAAACAAAATACTACCAGAATCCGTTTTAAAGCATCTCTATCAGCATGAAAGTTCCCTTGGGCACATCTGGCATCCATCCTCACTTCACCCCTGACCTCAGGCAGCTACTTTCTGTCTCTGTAGTTTTGCTTTCAATAGAAATTTCATATAAAGAAATAAAGTAACATGTAGTCTTTTGTGTCTACACTTAGCATGATCTTAGGAGGTTTATCTATGCTGATATATATATCAGTAGTTCCTTTTTATTGTCGTGTAGTATTCCACTGTGTGGGACATACCACATTTTGTTTAGCCATTTACTAGTTGATGAATGTTTGGGTTGATAGCTAGATGTTGATAGTTATTAGAATTTTATGTATTTGTCAGATAGTTGACCACTGACAATTGAATTGCTTATCCTGAACATGTATTATTAATAAACAGCTATAGGAACTTCCCCAAGTGGTCCAGTGCCCAAGACCCTGCACTTCCAGTGCAGAGGGCCCAGATTGGATCCCCAGTGAGGGAACTGTAGATCGTGTATGCCACAACTAAGCTTGCATGCTGCAACTAAAAATCCTGTCTGCTGCAGCTAAGACCAGTGCAGCCAAATAAATAAATATTACAGAAATAATAAGCAGCTATAAATAAGCACTCCTGTGCAGGTTAAATGCTCCATGCAAAAGTCAGAAAGAGCATAGAAACAATAAAGCACAGAGTAGTGAGCAGGAGCTCATGGACCTTCAACGTTAATTGCTAACTGCCCTCTGAAGAGTGTGTCTCTATCAGGTGTTACGTGCTGTCTCATCTACTGCTGGTTTGCAGAACACTTTGTCCAGTAGGCCAGATATGTCTGGGATTAGCAGTTTTTCTCCACCTGTGTCTTCTCTACTTTGATCTGCATCTTCAACCAGACGTGTGTGGACTTCCTCAGAATTTGAGAGAGACGTGGTTAGAGATGTGCTCGATGTCAAGGACTGAAGCTCTTGTTCTTCCTAACCCTACCACCTAAAGACGACCAAGCTCAGTTTTGCGTTGTGGCTTAACACTGTTACTGCTGAAGAGATAAACTTTAAAGTCTTTCAGCTGTGTTTCAGCCAGTAAAAATTCATTTAATTTTAGTATTGGGGGAGAAGTCCCAGTGGCATTGAATTTCCATAGAGTATCGTTTTAGACTCTTTCCACAGAGCACCATGGGACTGTGGAGGCACCCTGGGGCCCAGCATGCCTGGCAGCTGGGGTAAGGGTGGGTATTTGGACAGCAATCCAGGCTCCCAATCCTTCTTCAACTAAAACAATTTTTGTTTATTTTAAAATATATTTTTACTTATAACTTTGTCAGCAGGATTTATTTAAACAGAGGGTACCAAGGCTTAAAAGAAAGTTTGAAGCTACTATCGTAGAGGTTATTGCATATTTCTAGTTAAGAGTCTAATTCTTTTCTCCTCCTGCAGAAGAAGAATGTGTAAGAAAACCGGCACAGGGAGGAGGAAAGGGAGCAGTAGGAGGACTGACGTCAGTCAGCGTCTCCCTGGTGTGCAAGGAACGGAGCCAGGGTGTCCTTACTGGTCTCTTTCTGTTGATACCAATTTGCTGCAGGTTTCGGCAACATTCGCTGCAAGTTTGGTAACCAGCCCTGCAATTGGGGCTTATCTTGGACGAGTGTATGGGGACAGCTTGGTGGTGGTCCTGGCAACAGCGATAGCTTTGCTAGATATTTGTTTTATCCTGGTTGCCGTGCCGGAGTCATTACCTGAGAAGATGCGGCCTGCGTCATGGGGAGCACCCATTTCCTGGGAACAGGCTGACCCCTTTGCGGTAACTTTTAACATTTTGACAAAAAACATGAATGTGTGATTCAGTGCAGCATTAATGTTTTGTTGCAGATGTTTCTTTGGGGAAAACATTGTGACAGATTTTTAAAACTACTTTGGAAACTTGAGAATAGTTTTGGGGAGGATGAGAATAAACTGGGGGAAAAAAATGACAACTAGGTGTCTGTATGTACACTCCCAGATGATACATGTTCTTAAGCATAATTCAGTATTTTGATATAAAACCTTATACCGGTCTTTTTCTTGTTCTAGTCCTTAAAAAAGGTGGGCCAAGACTCCATCGTGCTGCTCATCTGCATTACCGTGTTTCTCTCCTACTTACCAGAGGCAGGCCAATATTCCAGCTTTTTTTTATACCTCAGACAGGTAAAATTCTTGTCTACGAAAGTGGACTTTTCTTTCATTGTTTAGTGCCTTTATAAGAAAATTTAATCTTGAGAGAGCTATAAGAATAGAGACTTTTAAAAATGACTGTCATTTTAGAAATAATGGCTCGCTAGAATTAACTTCCTAGTTAGTGTGACCGATGCATTTCTATTAAGACTCTTGGCTTAGGCAAAGAGATAATCTTCCTGTCACCGTGTGTGGTTTGAGTTTATGTGTTCTTACAGAGGTGACGAAATGCTTTAATCCATTTACCTGCCCCAGACAGTCTCTTTGTGATTTAGAGCATATACTAATAAAGCAGCTAGCCAGAATGAGAGCATTAGTTTTTTTCTCCTTGACACTAATCTTACTTGGCAGAGTAAGCCTTTATCAATATGCATGAAAATTACAAAATGGTGCGATATTTATTTGTAAAATAGATTTTAAATGCTTGATAGCAGTCTCCAATTTAGGAAATCAAAATTAAGGGATCAGGATTTAAATTTACTTAATCTGAGTTAAGTAGCTGTTATTTTCATCATCTTGTTATAATTTTGGTTCTCAGTGAATGCCAGATTCTTCCTTTGAGGAGTTCTTTGATTATGAATAAATTGCATTTTCTTTTCTTGGCCTATTTAATGTTAATATACAGGTAGTTATGTTAGTATGGTATTTGTTGTGCTTTTATATTTATTAACGTTACTTTTTTGGAAATCCTCTAGATAATGAAATTTTCACCAGAAAGTGTTGCAGCATTTATAGCAGTCCTTGGCATTCTTTCTATTATTGCACAGGTGAGTTTCTTTCTCATTAGAGGGAGAGATGTTTGAAGGTTCAGAGATATTGACACATACTAATCAACATATGTTGTGTTAAACAAGAAAAGCAGTTTATTGATTTACACTAGAATATAGTCATCTGCATAAAATCAGAAATTTTATGTTAGTCTTGTTCTACTGTTGAATGATTCAGTCAGTAAATGTTTATTGAATATCTGTCCTGAGTCAGACTCTTGTGATATAGCAGTGAACTTAACTAAATCCCTGCTGTTGTAAAGTTAGCATTCTTGTGGGATAAGAAGGTGAATAAAGGTGTTGGTGTAAACATATCTGGTTTAATGAAAACTAGAGAAAAAGTGTATAAAAGGGATGCAGCACGTGGCTGGGGCAGGGTGTTATTTTATCTGGGAGAGTGGGAAGGCTTTGCTGATACAAGTGACATTTGAGCCGAGACCCAAAGGAGTGAGGAACAGTCCACTAGAATACCTGGAGGAGGAGAGTTCTGATCCACCAGCACAGAACTGCACCTCTGAGAGACCGTTCCTAGATGTGTGATGAGCAGCCAGGGGACAGGATGGCCCTGGTGGAGGGAACAAGGGAGAGCGTCAGGAGATTAAACCCAAGAGGTGGAGCGGGACCAGATTTGTGTGGGGTCTTCCAGGTCTCCGTAAGTCTTGACCAGAAGCCAGGAAGCCATGGGAGCGTTGTGAACAGAGAAGTGACATGAAGGTAATTTTATCTTGGAAACCCAGTTGGGAGCCAGTGGCTGTTTGAAGAATAAGATATTAATTAACACAAGAATCTGGATTTCCTTAGGAGATATTTCATCCTGACCTTCGTATTATCTCTGTTCCATACTTTCCCCAAGGTGGAAAAGACTCTCCCCTTTCTTCCTGTTTGGCTTTGATTTTCGCGCGCACACACACACACACACATGTACACACACACACACAAACACACTCTTGGCTTTGATTTTCTCACACACACACAAACACACTCTTGGCTTTGATTTTCTCACACACACACAAACACACTCTTGGCTTTGATTTTCTCACACACACACAAACACACTCTTGGCTTTGATTTTCTCACACACACACAAACACACTCTTGGCTTTGATTTTCTCACACACACACACACTCTCGGCTTTGATTTTCTCACACACACACACACTCTCTCTTGGCTTTGATTTTCTCTCACACACACACACACACTCTTGGCTTTGATTTTCTCACACACACACACACACTCTTGGCTTTGATTTTCTCACACACACACACACACTCTTGGCTTTGATTTTCTCACACACACACACACACTCTTGGCTTTGATTTTCTCACACACACACACACACTCTTGGCTTTGATTTTCTCACACACACACACACACTCTTGGCTTTGATTTTCTCACACACACACACACACTCTTGGCTTTGATTTTCTCACACACACACACACACTCTTGGCTTTGATTTTCTCACACACACACACACACTCTTGGCTTTGATTTTCTCACACACACACACACACTCTTGGCTTTGATTTTCTCACACACACACACACACTCTTGGCTTTGATTTTCTCACACACACACACACACTCTTGGCTTTGATTTTCTCACACACACACACACACTCTTGGCTTTGATTTTCTCACACACACACACACACTCTTGGCTTTGATTTTCTCACACACACACACACACTCTTGGCTTTGATTTTCTCACACACACACACACACTCTTGGCTTTGATTTTCTCACACACACACACACACTCTTGGCTTTGATTTTCTCACACACACACACACACTCTTGGCTTTGATTTTCTCACACACACACACACACTCTTGGCTTTGATTTTCTCACACACACACACACACTCTTGGCTTTGATTTTCTCACACACACACACACACTCTTGGCTTTGATTTTCTCACACACACACACACACTCTTGGCTTTGATTTTCTCACACACACACACACACTCTTGGCTTTGATTTTCTCACACACACACACACACTCTTGGCTTTGATTTTCTCACACACACACACACACTCTTGGCTTTGATTTTCTCACACACACACACACACTCTTGGCTTTGATTTTCTCACACACACACACACACTCTTGGCTTTGATTTTCTCACACACACACACACACTCTTGGCTTTGATTTTCTCACACACACACACACACTCTTGGCTTTGATTTTCTCACACACACACACACACTCTTGGCTTTGATTTTCTCACACACACACACACACTCTTGGCTTTGATTTTCTCACACACACACACACACACACACACACTCTTGGCTTTGATTTTCTCACACACACACACACTCGGCTTTGATTTTCTCTCACACACACACTCTCTTGGCTTTTTCTCACACACAGACACACACACACACTCTTGGCTTTGATTTTCTCACACACACACACACTCTTGGCTTTGATTTTCTCACACACACACACACAGTCTTGGCTTTGATTTTCTCACACACACACACACACTCTTGGCTTTGATTTTCTCTCACACACATACACACCACACTCTCTCTCTCTCTCTCTCTACCCTAACACTTGCCCATCTGAAATCCAGCCTCCAGCTGGGTTGCAGCTTTGTCTTACTGTACTCTTAAAATGGTAAGTAAACTCTATTTGATAGTATTCGTGGATGGTTCACCATCTCCTCGGTAGGATTGCTTCTGCAGATCTCATCATTTATGAATTTCTGGTAGGTTTAGTTAAAAACTTTAAATGCTGTAATATACTTCCCCCATGACTTCACACATGCATACATGTGGAACTAATTATTAATCCTGTTTTAAACCTCAGTTTTATCCTAAGAATCCTTGATCTGGAAAAACACTTCATTTAAATATTCATTCCTTGCTACCAGAAATGTGTTCTTTATCTTTGGAGGAAAATACAGTATTGCCAGAATATACAAATAGCTTAAGAAAAAAAACACCTTTCTGAACATGAAGTAAAGTGTACTAAGACTAAAACTTGATGAGTTACCAAATGTTAACTGCCCTTGAATCCTGAGATAAATCTAGCCTGATAGTTGCATCTTATCTTTTTCATATATTGCTGTGATTAGATTTGCTACTATTTTATTTGATTTGGATCTTAAAGAGAACAGGCTAACAGTTCCTATAATGACACTTAAGAGGTTAGTAGCTGTAAGTTCTATTTCATACTTAACTGAGTATGGAAGCTGTAGGTGGGCACCTGGTAAATTTGAGCACACTGTGGACTGCTTGAATGAGTAATTGAAGGTGCTTTAGAGGAAGTTTTCCCTTTGCTCAGTAGATGGCATCAGGTACAAAGGATACAGAATGGAGAACAGCCCTAAGAAGAGCTCAGGATCCGGGCGGGCAGACATGTGAGCCCAGGAGGGAGCGTGGTTGGGTTAGCCTTAGAAAGAGTCCTGCAGTAGCAGGTTCACGAGGGCTGTGAATCTGGGAAGGAGCACGCCTCGGCCCAGCCAGCGTGGATAGCACAACAGATAAGTATACAGAAACACGGTCCACAAAGAATGCAGTGCTTAATTGACCAGTCAGCTTTGGGGGCCTACATAGGGATGTAGTTTTTGAGATGTAAAATCACATTTCTGAAAGTGAGGAAATTAGTTAAATTTCAAAAACAGGTGAATAGGAGTAAGTAGATCAGTCCTGGGTGTTCATTGGAAGGACTGATGTTGAAGCTGAAACTCCAATACCTTGGCCACCTGATGCGAAGAGCTGATTCATTTGAAAAGACCCTGATGCTGGGAAAGATTGAGGGCAGGAGAAGGGGACGACAGAGGATGAGATGGTTGGACGGCATCACCCACTCGATGGACATGGGTTTGGGTGGACTCCGGGAGTTGGTGATGGACAGGGAGGCCTGGTGTGCTGCGGTTCATGGGGTCGCAAAGAGTCGGACACGACTGAACTGAACTGAGCCTGCATGTAAATATTGATAATTATAGTTTGTCATTAGATGAATTAAAATGTCAAGTATAGTTTATAGCCCTAAAAGTGGAAGCTTTATGGTACTGTTTCATTTCTGGCAGGCATACAATTGAGAGTGACTTCTCCCCTGTTGACCTCTCAAGGCATGAAAAACTAGTGTCTTTGCGTCTCTCCAGCAGCACAGAGCTGCTTGCAGCTCCCCGTTGGTGCCTCCCTTTGTTTATTTTCTGGTTTGCCCTTGTGCCTTTGTTCCTCCCGTGCTTCCTGCCTCCCCCTTTTACCCCTTGAGTATTCCTTCCTTCTCTGAGTTCTCATATTAACTTGCCTATACCTCTATCATGGTACAAAATGCACTGTATTATGAATTTCACCTATTTATTTCTGATTATTTTTGCCTCAGTAGATCATGAACTCTAATAGAGCTCTTAGAAGATGTGAGGTCAAAATTACATCATAATTTGTTTTTGTCACTCCAGCACCTTGAACTCCACCTGCAGCCCCAAGGGTGCTAAATTAGAGGTCACTTTTTTCCCATAGTAAATATAGAAATGTAGCTTCTCACCCGGGGAAGGCAATGGCACCCCACCCCAGTACTCTTGCCTGGAAAATCCAATGGACGGAGTAGCCTGGTGGGCTGCAGTCCATGGGGTCGCTAACAGTCGGACAGACTGAGCGACTTCACTTTCACTTTTCTCTTTCATGCATTGGAGAAGGAAATGGCAACCCACTCCAGTATTCTTGCCTGGAGAATCCCAGGGATGGGGGAGCCTGGTGGGCTGCCGTCTATGGGGTCACACAGAGTCGGACACGAAGATGTGTATAAGAGACAGCTAGCAGNGAAGGAAATGGCAACCCACTCCAGTATTCTTGCCTGGAGAATCCCAGGGATGGGGGAGCCTGGTGGGCTGCCGTCTATGGGGTCACACAGAGTCGGACACGACTGAAGTGACTTAGCAGCAGCAGCAGCAGCTTCTCACCCCAAATTACGAGATCTAACAACATGGTACAGTCTTCCAATAGAAGCCACATGGTTGCCGTCCCCTTGGGGGCCTTTACTCTCTGGTTTGCCATAGGCCCATCACTTCCATGGCACCAGTAGGCATGAGTTCCTTACATTTGCACTAAATATTTACATGAGTGCGTGAATACGGTTAGTTCTGCACATTTCTCTTCCTTGGTGCTGTCATCTGGTCACCTGTGTTCTGGTGACATCCAAATTTATACCAAGCCAGTGCTGTCAGACACATCTGCTGGACATCTCAAACCTGACACGGCCATGACTGCAACCTGGCTTCCTTCCACCCACGCTGCTCATCTCATTCGGTGCCATCACCGCTCTCCCGGTTGTTGTGGCCAGGAACCTTGGCACCATTCTTGAGTCCTTTCTTTCTCCTTCTCCTACATCCAACCCATCAGATGGCATCTCCTTTCACCTCTCTCTCCAAAACATATTTTGGGTATTTTTGTTGGTGTGTTTGTTTTGTGTTGTTAAACTTTTAATTTTTGTTTGTTTCTGCTTTTAAACTTTTACTTCTCTATTGGAGTGTAGCTGTTTAACAGTGCTGTGGTAGTTTCCGGGCACAGCAGAGTGATTCAGCCATACATATCCATGTAGCCATTCTCCCCCAAACTCCCTTCCATCCAGGCTGCCACATGGCATTTCACAGAGCTCCCTGTGCGGCACAGGAAAGTCCACTTGCATAGTTTCTTTTTAGATTCTTCATATAAGCAGTATCGTAAATATCATATGGTATTTCTCTTTCTCTGACTGACTTCACTAAGGATGATAATCTCCAGGTCCATCCATGTTGCTGCAAATGACATTATTTCATTCTTTTCAATGGCAGAGTAATACGCCATTGTATATATGTACCCCATCATCTTTCTTCATTCACCTGTCGATGGACTTTTTAGGTTGCTTCCATGTCTTGACTATTGTAAACAGTGTTACAGTGAGTTCAAGTGCATGTATCACTTCAGACCTCGTTTTTCTCCAGATATATGCCCAGGAGTGGGATTGCAGGGTCATATGGTAGCTGTTTTTAATTTTGAGGAACCTCCATACTGTTCTCTGTAAAGGCTGCACCAATTTACATTCTCATCAATAGTGTAGGAAGGTTCCTTTCTCCCCGCACCCTCTCCAGCATTTATTGTTTGTAGATTTTTTTTGATGATAGCCATTTTGACTGGTGTAAGGTGATACCTCATTGTAGTTTTGATTTGCATTTCTCTAGTAATTTGTGATGTTGAACATCTTTTCATGGGCCTCTTGGCCATCTGAGGTGGGTTTCTTGTAGACATCATATATATATATGGGTCTTGTTTTTCTATCCATTCAGCCACTCTCTGTCTTTTGGTAGTGCATTTAATCCATTTGTTTACATTTAAGGTTAAGTATTGATGTAAATATCCTTATACATTTAAGGATAAGTATTGTGTTCCTGTTGCTGTTTTCTTAATTGTTTCAGTTTGTTTTTGTCATTTTCTTCCCTTCTCTTTCATTCCCTTCTTCTGTGGTTTGATGACTATCTTTAGTGTTGGGTTTGGTTGCTTTTTCTCTTTTGTGTGTTTATCTATTGTAGTTTTTGGGTTTGCTGTTCCCCTGAGGTGTCAATATAGCAGTTTGTATATGTACAAGGTTGTTTTAAGTTGCTTGTTTCTTTCTCGCTTAGAGCAGTTTCTTTAGCATTTGTTGCAAAGCTGGTCCGGTGGTGCTGAATTATGTTAGCTTTTACTTGCCTGTAACACTTGATTTCTGTCAAATCTGAATGAGAGCCTCACTGGACAGAGTATTCTCGGTTGTAGGTTCTTCCCTGTCATCATTTTAAATACATCATGCCGTTCCCTTTTGGCTTGCAGAATTTCTGCTGAGAAATCAGGTGAAAACCTTATAGGAGTTCTCCTGTATGTGATTTGTAGTTTTTGCCTTGTTGCTGTTAATATTTTTTCTTTGTCTTTAATTTTTGTCATTTGATCACCGTGTGCCTCAGTGTGTTCATCCTCGGGTTCTTCCTGCCTGAGTCTCTGCGCTTCCTGGACTTGGTTGACTGTTTCCTTTGCCATGTTAGGGAATTTTTCAGTTGTTATCTCTCCAGATGTTTTCTTGCGTCCTTTTTCTCTCTTCTTCTGGGACCCATATAATGCAAAGGTTGGTGCATTTAATGTTGTCCCAGAGGTCTCTTAGGCTCTCTCCATTTTTTTCTTTATTCTGTTTGTCAGGAGTGATTTCCATCATTCTGTCTTCCAGGCCACTTATCCGTTCTTCTGCCTTAGTTATTCTGCTATTGATTCCTTCTCGTGTATTTTTCATTTCAGTTATTGTATTGTTTATCTCTGTCTGTCCTTTAGTTCTTCTAGGTCTTTGTTAAACATTTCTTGCATCTTTTTGATCCTTCCCTCCATTATTTTTCCAAGATCCTGGATCATCTTCACTGTCATTATTCTGAAATCTTTTTCAGGAAGGTTGCCTGCCTCCATATTTAGTTGTGTTTCTAGGGTTTTATCTTGTCCCTTTATCTAGGACATAACCCTCTTCCTTTTCATTTCATCTAACTTTTTGTGATTGTGGTTTTCATTCTGCAGGCTGCAGGATTCTAGCTCTTCTTGCTTCTGCTGTCTGCCCTCTGGTGGATGATGCAAGAGGCTTGTGCAAGCTTCCTGATGGGAGGGATGGATGGTGGGTATAGCTGGGTCTTGCTCAGCAAAACTTTGTCTGCTAATGGGTGGGGCTTCTGTTGGTTGGTTGGCCTGAGGTGAGCCAGCACTGGGGCTTACAGACTGTTTGGTGGGGCTGATGATGGCCTCTTTAGGACTTACACCATTGAGTGCTTCCAAGAACTGCTGCTCCTTGTCCCTGTGGTGAGCCACAGCCACCACCACTGCCTCTTACCACCGCCTCTGCAAGAGACCCTCCAACACTAGCAGGAAGGTCTGGTTCAGTCTCCTGTGGGGTTACTGCTCCTTCTCCCGAGGTCCTGGTGTGCGCAAGACCCTGTGTGTGCCCTCCAGGAGTGGTGTCTCGTTTCCCCCAGTCCTGTGGAAGTCCTGCAATCAAATCCTGCTGGCCTTCAAAGTCGTTTCTCTGGGGATTCCTCCTTCTGTTGCTGGAGAGCCAGGTTGGGAAGGTGATGTGTGGCTCAGAGCCTTCACCCCAGCGGGAGAACTTCTGTAGTATAACTGCTCTCTAGTTTGTGAGTCACCCACCCAACAGTTACAGAGTTTCATTTCATCATGACTGCATCCCTCTTAACGTCTCATTGTGGCTTCTCCTGTGTCTTTAGATGTGGGGTATCTTTATTGGTGGGTTCCAGCATCTTCCTGTTCAGTCACTGTTCAGCAGTTATTTGTGATTCCAGTGCTCTCTCAAGAACTAGGTGAGGGCATGTCCTTCTACTCCACCATCTTGAACCTGTCTCCCCCAAACCTATTTTAAATCAAGTATTTCTCACCATCTCCATTTCTAGGAACCTTGTCTAAACCATGACAGTAGCCTCCATTTGGTCTGTTTCCATACCTGTCTCCCTACTGTTTGCCACCTGACAGAGGGATTTTTGTAAAGTTGAAATTGAGTCTTTCTTGTTGACAAAACCTCATTTTCCTCTTTTCTCCATGTACACTTGGAGTGCCCTTTCCCCCTGGGTACTCATACGACTACCCACTCCTCTTCATTCAGCTGTCACCTCAGAAAGGCCTTTCCTGCACATCCTGGTTCAAGCAGCACCTCTTTCACACTACCTTATTTTATCTTCTTCATAGCAGCTACAACCTCAAATTTGACTATTTTCTCTTTACTTGGAGGTGATCTAGTGGGTTGGCCAAAAAGTCCGTTTGGGTTTTTCCATCTCCTGGAACAAGTATTTCGACAAACCAAATATTTTCTGAACAGTACTTTGATCTATTCACTGTTCCCAAGTCGGTGCCCTCAGACCTAAAATAGCCATTGTATATTGTAGGAAATGGGCAAATATTTGTTGACTGAGTAACAAGTTGATGTCAGTTAACTGTTAATTAGCTGTGTCATCTTGGTTAAGTCATAAGTCATTTTAACTTTTGGGACTTGGTTCTTTTGGTTCTCTTGAAAATGAGAATTGAATTAAGGGATACTAATTTTTTTTTCCTGCCTAGCTCAGCCTAGATAATATAAGAAATTTCTTCCTTTATATTATTAAGAATATTGTAACATTTAAAATCATGCATGCTTTTTAAAACACTAAGAACTTATACTTGGTGCTGGGGATACAGAGAAAAAAATCCTTGCCCTTGGGAGAAAATGTTAGAGTATCATATACAAAGGAAGGTTTTCTTTTCTAACTGCTTACTCTGAGTGAGTTCCTTTTTGTGGCTGTGGTTTTTGAAGAATGTAATCCAACAAGATTTCGTGCTTTGTGGAATTCAACTTTACGTTCAGTTGATTTAAGGGAAAATCTCAGAGAAGAAAGCTGTGAGTGTTTATTGTTCAAGAATCATGAAAAGAATCTACATTTGTTACCCACTGGCTTATTTGAATCTGATTAAACTCTTAAATGATTGTCTCAATTTAATGAATTTTAAACTTATACTTGATAATTTTGAGTTGAGTGCATCAGCCAGTCATCTAACAGTGATTTCCTGAAGTATTTTCACTTCTTCCTCTATGGACTTAACAGCTATCTAAAGCGGTGTATTTAACACTAAGGTACCCAAATCACTGCTGAATTTTTCTTTGAAAGAAAAGCAAGAAAATCTATAATTTGTTTATTAAATGTGCACAGTGGGCACAATGCTAAGTTTATCATTTCATCTAACTCATATGACAGTTTTGAAGTGGATACTATGTTAGTGATCTTGTGAGAGACAAGACTGAGTTTCAGAGTGAAGTGACTTGCCCAGGGTCACATGATTAGAGCCAAGATTATGATTAAGGCTGTTTTTCCCAAAGCTATGTTATTTATCCTATACTACTCCTAAGTCATACTTGTTAAACTGATTTACTGTTCATAAAAGCATCATGGTTTAAACAATAGGTTAATTTAGTGAAGGGCATATAAGTTACTGTTCCAGTTTTCTTTAGACAGGAGAATAATCATTTTGGATTAATTTGGACCTGTAAAAAAATTTTTTAAGCTATTATGTAAGAGGAAATCTCCAAGCCATGAGTTAGAACCTTTCATTCCTACTATTTACAATTTCTGATTTAAATAGTCCTCAGTAGAAATGTACTGAACACAAAGTTCACCTTTCTATTTTCAGCATTCTGACTTTTCCCCTGAATCTGGATCTGTCGGCAGAGGAACCTTTCATCTGCTTACTTCACCTGGTATAATTTCAGGTCTATTCAGGGTAATTGTTGCTGAAAAAAAAAAATGTAGAAATAGTCTACATTTCTAAAACCAAAATGTGGTAATAGTCCTTTTATATTAGATATTGAAATAAGTTACCATGTATCTTTTTTCTTTTCAGTGTTAAAAAGCTTATTCTGTTCTGATAAACCATTTTGATTTTTCTTATTTTCCAGACCATAGTCTTGAGTTTACTCATGAGGTCAATTGGAAATAAGAACACCATTTTATTGGGTCTGGGATTTCAAATATTACAACTGGCATGGTATGGCTTTGGTTCAGAACCTTGGTATGTACAAATCTTTTAATTTTCTTAATTTTGGTGTTTGCCTTGTTCTTATTTTTCACCTTTTTTGGGGTATAACTGACAAAATTTTTATATTTCTTAATTTGCTTCTCAAATAAGGGTTAGACATCAATCTGTCTTTTGGTATGCTTTTTTTTCCCTCAAAATGTATATAAACATTTCTCACGTGTATTCTTTACACAATGCTGGAGGACATTGGCGTGACATTTTCTATCTAAGCAACAGATTGGCTTTTTTTAATGAGATTATTGAGTTTTCAGTCCCCAGTGAACATTTAGTCCAGTTTAGTTTGTGAGGAAATAACGTGTAATCCCAGAGCAGCAAGGTTAGGAAAGAGAAAGTGGAGTCATAGCACTTTTTTGGTCATTACTGATGGCAAACCAGAAATCCAGTTGCTCTGGTTCTGGCTTCATGCTTGGAAGGCTCTCTGCTTTTCTTGCCAGTTTGGTTTCCTGCAGGGAGCTGATCGTCATGGTGCTGCTGCTGTCAGCATGTACACTTCTGAGCTCAGATACTACAGGACTGAATTCCATAGTGTGTGCAGTAGTGTTTCATTCAACTGAACACATCATCTGTTTGGGCGTGGACATGAGTAAGCACCCAAGAGTGTGTTCTGATGGACATTGTAGTTTTCAGTCTGGCTTGTAAAAGAGATGCTCACAACTTAGTGAAAACATTTCTTTTTTAAACATCCAGCCAGAAGCACATTTAGATCAAATTACTGCTTTTTTTTTTTTTTCCCCACACTGAATCACAAATCTCTGGGAACCTTGCCATAAGTTACAAGCAAACATTTGGAAACATTTAATGTTTCATTCTGTGTATTATACATGATTCCAACATTCTCCACCTACCCCCAGTCCTGCAGAAATAATACCCAACATATTTTACAGTTTAGATGTGATATGTGATATCCCAATTCTACATTAATACCCACAGCATTCTTGTGAATAAGTGACTGTATTTCTGCTTTCTGGAAGAGTAAATAGAGTTGGACTTTTAACTGACTTGTCCAGAGTCATAGAGGAAAGAAGAGCTTCATCTTCTTTCTCCTGTACCACAGCTGTTTCTCAGCAAGCGTTACTTGATTTTAAATGCGTATTTACACACAGGTACAATGGAGAATAACAACAGTGTACTGTTTTTGTTTTGCTGCTGCTGACTGCAGGATGATGTGGGCTGCCGGGGCGGTGGCTGCCATGTCTAGCATTACCTTTCCGGCTGTCAGTGCACTGGTTTCGCGAACCGCTGATGCTGATCAACAAGGTGGGTTGATAGGAACCAATGATAATGACTTAAAACTATAGGATATTCTAATTCTCTGTTCCCCTTCCTAAGTACTGAAGCAGATGCATATCTTTTCAGAGTAAAGAATTTTAAATTGCTTCATTGTACTAAGTACTCTGGTCTATATGGGAAAATCCAAAAAAAAGAGTGGATATATGTATAACGGACTCACTTTGCTGTACAACTGAAACTAACACTGTAAAGCAACTGTAGTCCAATAAAATTTAAAAATAAGTTGCTTTCATTGTAAAGAGGAAAAGCAGATTCTAGGCTATTATCCTTAGGTCGACATCCTTGTCTCTCAATGTGAATATGTGGCCCTATCTGTTCTTTTGCTAAAAAATTTAGTGATGAAGGTTGACAACTTTATATTCACTAACCATTTAGTTATTACACATTTGCTATGATGTGTTAAGATATCTCAGGGATACATACACTGATAAAGTGAAGTGAAATCGCTCTGTCGTGTCACTCTTTGTAACCCCATGGACTGTAGCCTGCAAGGCTCCTCCGTCCATGGGATTCTCCAGGCAAGAATCCTGGAGTGGGTTGCCATCCCCTTATTCATATCCTTTCATTAATATTGTCCGTTTGTTATCTAAAGAACATAAAGAACTTATTTTTATTGTCTTATGTTTTTGTGGCAGGAACTCTTATTTCTTAAAATTCTAATAGATGAGGAATAATTCTTTGAAAATCTTGTTTATGTCAAAAGGAAAAAAAGGGGGCATTACAAAAGAGTAGCAGAAGTCACTTGGCTGATAAATAAGGAAAGGACCCTGGCCAAATCAAGTTGCTTTTTCAATTCGGGAGAAGATCCCAGAGATAAAACAAAAATCAGACTATAAAAGGGGCTTAGGGACTTACCTGGTGGTCCAGTGGTTAAGAATTCACCTTGCAGTGTGGGGATGCAGGTTAAACCCCCGTCAGGGAACCAAGATCCCACATGCCTCAGAGCAGTTAAGCCTGCATGCCACAACCAAGACCCAAGGTGGCCAAATAAGGGTTTTTTTAAAAGGAGAGGGAGTGCTGTAGTTGACCAAGTGAGATCTTAAGGAGCTGCTTGGGGACAGGGTTTTTAGTCTGTGCTTAAAGCATCTGTGCTTACGATGCTGATGAACCCATGCCTGATTCTGAGCCAGATTTTTTTAAGGAAATAAATTATTCTGCTCACTTGTTTCTAAATTAGACCTATATTTCAGTATACCTGAGCTTACATTTGCATCAAGACAGCTCACTGTACTTTGTAGAGTTATAGCATCAAAGAAATCTTGATGCCACTGCGCTAAGTTGCCAGTGTCTGATAAAAGCTTTGGCTTTAGAATAAGTGCTTTCAGGTCTTAGTTACACTTATACAATAGGAAAAACTAAGTGGTACACTATTTTGCTTAAATAATTCAGGTGTCGTTCAGGGAATGATAACAGGAATTCGAGGATTATGCAATGGTCTGGGACCAGCTCTTTATGGATTTATTTTCTACATATTCCATGTGGAACTTAAGGAACTGCCAATGACAGGAACAGACTTGGGAACAAACACAAGCCCACAGCACCACTTTGAACAGGTAATTACAAGAAGTCCATTCGTTTGGCTGGACTGAAAGAGGATATTTTTTGGTCATTTTATAAAAGCATTTGAGATTCTTACATTGAATAAAAACACTTAAAACCAAAGCCCATTTCTTTATAAAATTGGCTATGTATTCGTTTCTTCCCTGGATAATTTTTTTTTTAATTATATATTAATTTCTAGTTTGTCTTACTCTGCCTAGTGGCATAGGTAATGACTATTTGTGTAAACTATTTGTCTTTCATGCAAGGCTTCTGGAATGCCCTGTATCAGAGATCTGCCTTTCTACAGAAGTCAGTTAGGTGTTGGTAAACATCTTTGTTCACTAAAGTCCCCTCCTTAAAACTGAAAATATTACCTGTGAAACACATCATCATTTTAGCCAATACAAACAACTCACTAGTTTCTTTGTATTTAGCAGAGTTCTACATTCATCTTCTAACCGGATAAGACTGCTTTTAAATAAAAGAGAATGTCTGTCTGTGGGCTCTACACAAGCCCACAGGTGAAACTGGCAGTGCAAGTTATGGCTAGGGATGAATGTAATTTGGGACTAAAACACAAGTCTGTCTGACTCTTCTCATACCAACAGCATTATCTGTTTTTCTCACTTTCAGTCACTAAAGACTATAACCACCTTTTAAAGAAAATGGTCAGTCATTCTGCTACTGCAGTTAATATCATGTATTACTTGATTTCACTTTTGAGATCTCCCTGTTTTCTTCTTAAACTACCAATAAAGTGAGTTCATAGAATGTGTTCATATTTTATGCTCTAAGTGACAATATATTTTTGCATGTGTTGTTTTAAAAAAAAAATTGAGGCTATTTCTTGGGTCAGCTGTTTATCCCACAGAATTTTATATAGAGAATATCTTAGTGTTTCTTTTCCCTTTGAAAACTTCTTTTCTCTAACTGTGGCTTTAATGAAGAAAGGGGAATCATTGGCTTATAATTCATAGCCATCAGTTATTCTAAAAGATAAGCAATTTCTTATGAGCAAAGAAGTCAGTGCAAAAATCTTAATTATCTTTTTCTTCCTCAGAATTCCATCATCCCTGGCCCCCCCTTCCTCTTTGGAGCCTGTTCAGTACTGCTGGCTCTGCTTGTTGCCTTGTTTATTCCGGAACATACCAACCTAAGCTTACGGTCCAGCAGTTGGAGAAAGCACTGTGGTAGTCACAGCCACCCTCACAGTACACAAGCGCCAGGAGAGGCCAAAGAACCGTTACTCCAGGACACAAACGTGTGACAGCCAAAATCAGGAAGACTCTTCTGTCAGTACCCAGGTCTTAGTTTTCACCTGTAGTTCTGGATGTACATTCCATTTCCATCTACAATGTACTTTAATAAGATTGTCTTAAGAAATGTATCTGCATGAACTGCGTGGGAACTAAAGAAAGAAAGAACCGGACAGTTTTCCAAAGATGTTACAATTTCTTTTGAAAAGAAATCGTTAGCACCAGTTTCTTGCCACTAAGCTGTTTGTTTTATTATACATCCTTTAATTAAAATTTAAAACTATATATGTAACTTCTTTAGATACTAGCAATGTCTCTGCTACCATTTCCTTCAGGTGTTGAGCTTTAACTCTATTTATGCTGACTCAACAGTGAGACAGAGTGGGTAGGATAGTGTGGACCTGTTCATTTTAACATGGTAAAATCCTGAGTCAGATTTTAATGTTGTAAAATCTTGGGTCAAATAATTCAAAGCCTTAATGCAGATGCACTAAAGAAATGGTAAATGTTTGCATTTAAAAAACAAAATTCTTAAAACTATACTAAATCTGAATCATGTTTCAAGCTTGTTTTTAGTAATTTTATTTTAAACATTATTCACTACTGTTTTTGAAATGAGAAAAGATCAGCCATTTAGAATTTAAATTGGGGTGTTTGGAGCCTGTAAATCTAAATGCTGGCTCGAATTTGTTTCCCAGCTACTTATTACCACTATCTTTTAATGTTTGCATAATCATAAGAACCTCAACACTTGAATACATAATCTAAAAATTATATAGTAAAGCTGGTAGCCTTGAAAATGTCAATGTGATATCTATATGTAGATAAATATATATAGTGGCCTTTCAGGACTGTCACAGTAACACTTTATTTACAGAGCTAATGTTTGTCCTAAATTTTCAGGACCCTAGAAGAGAGCTTTATACAATTACTGATGTGAATTTCTCTATAGTGTATATTTTTGTGTCCAGTTATATTATTTAAAAAAGTGTTACTTTGTAAAAATTGTACATAAAGTACTGTATAGTTTACACTGTTTTCATCTTGTGTGTGGTTATTGCTTAATGCTTTTTAAACTTGGAACATTCACTATGGTTAAATAAGGTCTTAAAAGAAATGTAAATATTCTGTTAATAAAATTAAATATTTTAATGATTTTTTTTTAAAGAAAGTCTTGATCTGTGATTCCCTTATAAGGCCTGTTTTGGCTTTGTTACTGTACTTTTACAGTAACAATACCTTCTCCCTTTGAATCCATTTCATTTCCCTCAATACTCTTATAGGAAGCAAAGAAATGAAAACTTAGTCCATAAATTAACTGAAAATAATTTTCTAAGCACAGATGTTATAGGTTGCTCCTATTTCTGTTTTTATACACATGTAAATATGTCATATTCCCAAAATATTAATATACTTTATTGAAACAAAGCTCAGTTTCCAGAAATACATTAAATGGAATATTTTGATTATTAACACATGTACAATTGTACACAGCAGAACAATTTCAAATAAAAGTTTAAGAGGTAGAGAAAATAATTAGCACACTCAGAAGTCTGTATTTAATACCAAAAAGTCTTTAGGAAGCTGACATCAAAATGATCTCTATCCTAGCTGTTGTATCCTTATGTCGTATATCCTATCCAAACCCTTCTCACAACGTTTTATATTACACAGTATTTACAAGGAAGAGTCCAATATTGCTTTCCAGATTAGTGTTTTCAAGTTATTGTAACTGAGTATTCTTACTAATATATCTAAATGACACACAAAAAAAAACTGTATAAAAACTAATGATTACTAAGCTGTTTTTTTTTTTTTCAACAATAGATCCCTATTTTAAGACAGTTTGCAATTCCCAGCAGAGTTTCAAAGTGTGAAAAGACTCAATATTGTGGCTTCACAAAAGAATTAGCAAAGATTCTCTATTTTACTATGGAGGCTAATAACATTGGTGGGCTGTCAATATCCTGATAAGTCTCTTTTCCTCATCTGTGTAATAACATCCTTGAATATATTTTTTTTAAAGTATCACAAGAGCATTAACAATCTATAAACAAAACATGCTTTAGAGGTTTCTTAAGAGAATGCTACTCTACTGGATGGCTGTTAAGAAAACAAAATGGAGCCCTGTAAGTTTTTTTTACAACACCTCATTTTTTCCAAGGAACAAATTCTTACTTGAAACTTTACTTGAATCACAGGGAAGAAAAGAAAGCTGTCACTTTGAAAATTATTCACTTTGCCTACTTTACTAAGCGAACATGAAAATGAACCTATTTTGATATTATAAAAATATTCATAATGGTCTCATAGTAAATATTTTGTGTAAGTACTAATTTTTAAAACAATATTCCACTAATACAGATTTAAGTGAATAACAAAACTTCAAATGAAAGAGAACTGGATGACTACAGACAGAAGAAAAGAAAGCTGTCACTTTGAAAATTATTCACTTTGCCTACTTTACTAAGCGAACATGAAAATGAACCTATTTTGATATTATAAAAATATTCATAATGGTCTCATAGTAAATATTTTGTGTAAGTACTAATTTTTAAAACAATATTCCACTAATACAGATTTAAGTGAATAACAAAACTTCAAATGAAAGAGAACTGGATGACTACAGACTTCCAGGAAGCATTAAAATCCTATTAACTGGCTCAAATGACTAAAGCACTTTGTACCTAATCTGGTCATCTAATTAAGACTGTCCAAAATTTTTTGTATAATTTATTAAAATTACAGACTCAGAAGATAAGTTAAAGGGTTCAAGGAAAATATTTACTTGCTATGAAGAGTTTCATTCATTTAAGGTAATTTCAGGATTTTTCCCTTTAAATATCATCAATAATATATCTCAAGAGAGAATCATTTTCCCTCATAATTCTCAGGTGGCAAGTTTAAAATTTTATCGTACTAATGAAAATGAAAAAATGAACTGATAGCATTCTATGGCTTCATTAAAATATTAATACATCTGAGCAGGTTTTAATGAACTGAGATACTCAATGATCAGGCTCTCCCTTACAAGGATCAATTCTTTCCTTAGAACTGGGAATTTCTAAGGATTAGTTTAATAAAATCCATATTATTCTATAAAACACCACATTCCAAACTAAAAAGTGTCATTTGTTCAGAATCTTCACCAATTTCCCAGTACAGATTTGCTCCTCTAAACTGCATAAATGACAGCAGTAAAGGATCCAATCTAATACAGCAGTAACTCAAGTAAACCCTGAAACCTACATGTTCAGAATTTGAGCTATATGCTGTTACCGTATTTTTAAGCCATGTCAATTTCTAAAAATTTCCAAGAAAAAGATGACACTGTAAGATTAACTGTTCGGTAGCTGCCCAGGAAAATAAGCTGAAGATGTAGAAGGGAGCACTGTGGGTTTTGAAGATGTCTGTAATGCTCCTAAAGTGCCATCTTTCTGATGGTCTGCAAATGAGGACAAAAAAATTATTTGTATTTATGTTAGTCCTTATATAATACATTTAATTAAACCACAGTATACAATCCACATTACTTCAGAAATGTCTTCTCACCTGGATTATTAAATAGATTTTGGCTGAGTCCACGCAAAGGAATGCTATCTTCCCTTTTCTTCAGATATTTGGATTCCAGTCCTAAATTTTCACCACTTGAAAGGAAAAAGTAATTATGAACTTAATTTAACAAAGTCTTATTTTCTCTACAGTAAGGTCTGAATGTTTATATACTTATAAATGTATATGACAATATAACTAACATTTATAGCTTTATTCAAACCAAATCATGCTTTTCAGTAGATTCTTAAGCAAATAATCTATCCATAAGCCAAAGTATATGCTGCTGCTGCTGCTGCTGAGTCGCTTCAGTCATGTCCAACTCTATGCAACCCCATAGGCGGCAGTCCACCTGGCTCCCCCATCCCTGGGATTCTCCAGGCAAGAACACTGGAGTGGGTTGCCATTTCCTTCTCCAATGCATGAAAGTGAAAAGTGAAAGTGAAGTCGCTCAGTCGTATCCGACTCTTAGCGACCCCATGGACTGCAGCCCACCAGGCTCCTCTGTCCACGGGTTTTCCAGGCAAGAGTACGGGAATGGGGTGCCATCGCCTTCTCCAAGCCAAAGTATACATCTCAGTAAAAAAAAATTAAGATTTTCCTTTGACCAAAAGCCCCTCAAAATTTTGTGGTACTTCAAAGTGGTCATTATTAACTGTTAATACTCACTACACTAATAAATTCTAGTCAGATGAATAAAAACATGAAATCTTGAAAAAAACAAAGGAGGGAGTATTCTGTAGTTGTACTTTCCCTCTTTCAACCACCATATTCCTTCCTTTTAAATCTGTCCACTGTTAACAGTTTCTCTGATAGTACACTTGTAAGAAGTTAAAAGATCTTGTAAAGCAATGACATTTTATCTTTAAAATTAAATGATGGTCTTTTCTTAATTTTCAGAAAAAAACGGGTGAATAGGTGTTTTTTCGATTTTAATATTTTTCTTTAACCTTTGCCACTTATTACTGCTGCTAAGTCACTTCAGTCGTGTCCGACTCTGTGTGACCCCAATCTTTAGATTTCTAGCAGAGAGTTCAAGTTTTAATGAAAAGGCATTCTATTTACATGTCATGTTCAGCACTAAGCACCTTATGGACATCAACTCATTTAGTCTTAATAATATTATTTCAAGGTAAGTATTTTATCCCCATTTTACAAATGAGGAAATTAAAGTTCAAAGAATTTTAATAACTGCCTCTAAATAATTCAGCAGATAGTGGGAGAGACAGAAATCAAATCCAAGTCTGACTTAGAAACCCAGACTCACTGTTGGAGGCACCATATTGCCAGGTGCATAAAAAGGGGGCAGTTTTAGGCTTTAGGGACTGGGAGGAGAAATATATGGTACTTCCTCTGCTCGCTCCCCACATAGAAAAGGGTTCCTTCATGCAGTATGGCTGTGGTAGCCCACCAAGGGAATGAGGCAAAGTGATGTCAGTAGCTCTGGGGAAGGCTCATGAGGATGTCCCAGGGCCGTGCTGTCTGTCCCAGCCCTTTGCTTTCCATAGACTGGCTTATTATCTCCTTAGGGATAATAACAGCATCCAGGCTGCAGTCCATGGGGTCGCTAACAGTCGGACAGACTGAGCGACTTCACTTTCACTTTTCTCTTTCATGCATTGGAGAAGGAAATGGCAACCCGCTCCAGTATTCTTGCCTGGAGAATCCCAGGGCTGTCCCAGCCCTTTGCTTTCCATAGACTGGCTTATTATCTCCTTAGGGATAATAACAGCATCCAGAGCTGGCCCTCAGAACTTTAAAGTCAGCTGAGACACCAGATGCTTCACAGATTCAGAAAATCTCTTAATATACAACTCAAAAGAAAAAAGCAGAAACTTGTGCTTATGAACTTGCTTTTAAAAAACAGTTATACTGTACACCCACATGCATAGCATTATTCACAACAGCTAAACCATGGAAACAACCCAAGTATCCTTGACAGATGAATGGATAAGCAAAATGTGGTACATACATACAATGGAATATTATTCAGCCTTACAAAGAAAGGAAATTCTGACATATGCTACAACATGATGAATGTTGAGGACATTATGAAAAGTTAAATAAGACAGTCACAAATAGGCAGATACTGTATGACTCCACTTACTTGCAGTAGTCAAAATCATGGAAAGGAGAATGGTGATTGCCAGGAGCTAGGGGAGAATGGGGAGTTATTGTTTAATAGATACAGAGCTTTAGATTTACAAGATGAAAAGAATTAGGGGAATGGATGGTGATGATGACTGTACATCAGTGTGAATGTACTTAATACCCCTGAACTATACATTTTAAAATGGTAATCACGACGGTAAGTTTTATGTTATGTGATTTTATCACAATAGAAAAAAGAACTGCCAAAAATAAAGTCATTAATTTTTTTTTTTTTATGCCTTCCCCGTCCACTTATTACTAGCAGACTACAAATAAATTCTAAACCACTCAAAACAGCACAGCAGTCCTAATTTTATGGACGCGTGATTATGTTGACTTTGTACCACAAATATCACTTTTTTCTGTTAAGTAAAATTGTTCTTGGTGTATATGATAAAGTTAAGCATAAACATCATGGTGTTCTATTAACTCCAGGTGTTCTGACACTTTAGTAACTATGAGCTTCAATATAGCAAAGATGAACATTGCAGGACCTGAAAGAATTCTCACCTTTTTAAAAAATGGAGGCTCACAAACATTAACTATTCTAATATTCATCTTGGTGCTAATTTTAGAGGAGCCAATGAATAAAGGGCAGAGACTTGGAATAAGAAGCTTCTTGGGGCCATGTCAGTAATTTAGTTTGCAACATATTGGGGATGGTGATGGCTCATGATAATGAGTACCAGCAGACAAACCTTAAAGCAATTAAATTTTAAGTAAACATAATGTTAAGAAAACAGTATTACAAACATAAATACTAATGAGACAGACAAATTTAAATCTATAAATTGTTTACTTTAGCCACAATTCACTGATTCAACAAATTCACTATGCAAAACCACCTTAAGGACTAAAAAATAGGCAAGGAATCTGAGTAGGCAAAATTGGAATTAAAGCTTATTTATGTTAGCTTGGCTAGGGAGCAACCTCACAAGCCTTTTCACTCTTATTTACCATAGAATTTTAATTCTCAGAGTACACTGGAAGCAATTACTTGGAAAAACAGAGCTTCCAAAGGTAGACATAGCCATATAGGAAAACAAAGACAAAACCACCAACTTTGATGAATTAAAGATTTCTATCTAATTGCCCAAGAATATCTGAAAGTGTATTCTTCAGTTATGTAGGGAAATCCCTTTTAAAAAATTAAATTTTACTATATGTCTTTAAAACTATAGTTTAAAAAAATGAGAAACCACTTTGTTACAGATGAAAGTGACTAACTTAATCCCACTGCTCAGCAACTTAACACATCACAAAAATAAGTGGTCATCACAGCTTTCAAACACTGTTAAAAACTCCTTAAGATGACTTTCAGAATTATTAAATTTTATGTCAAAAACTTACTTTTCCTTGTCAGTTGAGCAGGGCATACTAACAGTTGTTCCTGACTGAACATCTCCTAGTGATGGATTTGGCTTTGTAAACTGCAAGTTAAACTGAACCTGTGAAGAGGGAAAACATCATACAACTGATTAGTGAGAACTGAGACAGTTCTAAACAGGAGTAGTTCTATACAGAGATAGGTGGCTAAATTTTTTCTCTGATAAATCTAGACCACAGAAGTTCAACCTATATTTTATAATACAAGTACATTTTATTGAGAAGATTTAATTTTAAAATCCTATTTCTCCTTACCAAAAAGTTCCCATCATATAAGCAAGAGTAATAGCACAAATTATTTCAATATTATTTTGAAATGAAAATATGAACATTATACATTTAAGTAATTAAGTATAATACATTATACACTGCTTTAATGTTAAAAGTAATCAAGAACCACAATGATGAATTTATTTAACCACATGCATTCTGAAAATTCCCTTTCAAGAATTTAAACTCTTATTATATTGAAGAATTCTAAATGAGTACTAGGAATCTAAACTTTGAAATAATCAAAAACAATCCAAGAATCTATACAAAAGTCCAAAATAAAATATCAAACATATGGGATGTAGTAGCTTATTTAAAATAATAATGACTATGACTGAGGGAGTTTCATACCAAAAATATACATATGGGCTTTATGTTATGGAAATCCATAAACGTAAGTCACCATACTAATAAATCAAAAAAGTTATGATGACTTGAATCCAAAAAAAAGGCATAAGGAGATAAGAAACATCTATTTTTTGTTAAAAATCATAATAAAATATAGATACTAGCTTAATAGGAAAAAATCATAAATCAGAAAGGTATATGCTGCTTTCCTCAGCTATCAAGACTTAACATTCTAAAGATAACCATTCTCCCTATATTAATCTACACATTTAACAAGATCACAAAAAATACAAGTACAGGGCTTTTAAAAAGTGAAGTAAGCTGATTCATATTGTCCTTATAGAAAACATGTAAGAGGGAAGAAAATTTTAAAAGAGCCTAACATATTTATACATAATATAGTTTCCAGACACCAATGATAAATAATTAGAAAACTGGACAAAATAAACAAAAAGAATGGTCTCCAAAACTAACCAACAGGTAGAGCAGGACTGTGATCTCTGAGAGAAGCTATGATCCATACAACTGACCCAGCTTTCTAATTAAAGGCACTTCCTGACTGACTCCAGTACAAAGAAGGTACTGCTCAATGGAGAAGATCATCAGTTTAGGGAGGATGAGGTACCTGGAAGCTGCAAGGCAGAATTCCGATGAAAAGTGAGGTATAAAGAGAACAAGCGCCAGAAATCAACACATGAATCCCCCTGAGTGTTTTCTGAGTACTAGGCACACGCACGGGGCTTCCCACGTGATTCAGAGGTAAAGGCGGTAAAGTGGGAAAGGTGGTTTGCCTGCCAATGCGGGAAATGGAAGAGACCCGGGTTCAATCCCTGGATCAGGAAGAACCCCTGGAGGAGAAAATGGCAACTCACCCCAGGATTCTTGTGGAAAATCCATGGACAGAGGAGCCTAGTGGGCTATCGTCCATGGGGGTCACAAGGAGGTGACCATGATGGAGCACATATGCACAGCACAGGCACATGATCCATAAAACCCCACAATGCTGTGCAAACACACACAGGGCAGCTTTTAGCCTCCAGGATTCATAATCATGAAGACAAGGCGGACAGTCTTGGTGATCATTTAGGACATTCAGTGGGGAGCATTTGTAAGAGGGCTGAACTATCCCTTGAGTAAAAGCTACTGCAAATGCATCCAAGGCACAATTCTAAGCAAATGCATCAACTCAAGGTTCAGTAAGATAAAATTATTGCTCTACTTTACAAATGAAGAAACTGAAGCAGGACAACTAGATATTTTTGTTTGTTACTGGCTTGCCCAACTTCATACTGATAAAAGGCAAGATTTAAACTCCAAAATCTGATTCCACATTTTAACCATTATAATTGAGCAGTATATGCATTCAATTCACAAATAAATATTCAAGTATTGAGATTTAAGTTCAAAGTGCACTGTTAGTATTAGGGCTGTTTGGTTGCTTTCGTGAGGGATGCATACCAAAAGAATACGGAGGCCAATAATATAGGAAACACTAGAAGTCTGGCTTTGATATTTAAGAACAGGACTGTTATCATAATTCCTCCGATTCCAGAAGAGCTATAAGAAAGGTAATCTTATTATAAGTCATATTTAGTCCTACCAACTAAACAATTATCTGCAGTAGTTCTCATCTTCATTTTGAACATTATATATATTGCTAGAAAGCTGTTTATAAGCAATTTTGAATTTAATTATAATCCTCAAGAAAAAACTGATACCAATATATAAGCACATTTATATATTTATGAAAAAACAACAGTATTCATTTGATTACACATATCTAACCTTCAATAAGCAATATAAGAAAAGCCAATTAGATGCATCTAAATACTCTTTACATAATAATATTCTAAATGTAAAAACTCAGGCTCAATTCTCAATTCACTGAGAATTCTCAATAGTTCCAAATAATAATAAAGAAGGCTATTTAATAAGGCTATTGTAAGAAAAGAAGTATATGCCTAAACAACATAGCCAACTTATTTTTAGGGCAGCCCCAAACTAATTTGATAAAGAGTTTATAATAGCAGTTTCAAAGTCCTCAATTCTACCTTTCATAAAACAGTCTTCTCAAAAATGAAAACACAATCAGTGGCTCATCTGGGTGGAAAATTATTGTGAAAATAATGTATAAATCTAAGATATTAGTAATAATAATGATGAAAAACTCAAGCAGGCAGGAAAAAGCAAATAAATGAAGGTTTGGAGAGATTGCTAAGTATATGCTATTTGAGATAATGATGCCAGAACTACATTTTATAATTTACTATAACCCTGCCAATCAGACCCTTAAATCCTAACAATGGAATCCAAAAATTTCACTACCGCTAATATATCAGCACCATGAAACTGGTAATCCTAGGTAAGTTTGAGAGTTGTAGGAGATACAGGTAGAAGAACGAATAAAAAATGGAGAGATAAAGAGGAATAAAAATAAGTTTAAACATACTGGTATCTAGATTATTATAAACTATAGTGACTCAAAAAAATCATACAGTACATTTAATATTTCCTGTAAGCATAACACACTAGATATTCATGAATATATTAGGAATTATATTCATCTAATACATCATCTAATACTTAGCAACTGATCAAAAAATAGATGTTTTAAATAGAGTAAATAAATTGCTATTTTCTTTTTTTTTTTAAAAGGTGTTAGTTATTTTGCCTACCTTTGGTCCTGAAACTGGGTGGATGGTATTTTTGGCAGATATAGGATGAGAAAAGGTATTCTGGAATGCAAACGCAGAGGAGACAGGATAACCAATCCCACAAGCTGGGTAAGTCAGTCTACCCTCAACCTAAAAATAAAAGCATAAAAAAGGTCGAGGATGAGAAATTTGTTCTAAATAGTATTTGGCGATGCAGGAGGCATTAGCATCTCTCATAACTAAGAGTTAAGAGCACTCTCTCAGAGGTCAATCTTGTCTACCATGACACCAAACTCTGCTTCATTATATATCATGAAACTGGAATATCTTTGGCCCAGAGGGCTTTTCAGAGTGGATCTGTAAGCTTAGACTAAAAAAACAAAACAAGACAAAAACCCACTGGACCTGACTTTGAACTGAAGTAAAACAAAGACCTCTGAATCATCTTGGTTCCCTCTAGGCCTTGAATTCCTGAAAATGGAGTGCGGGGGTAGTCCTAGACCAAAAAGCCAATAAAGGATAAAATAAAAATAATTGATCAATACCTTTCACACAGCTATTTATCATCAGTCGGTAAGATTAAGCCTGTAGTTTTTTCACGTTTTTAATTCACTACCAGTAAGTACCACTTAAAAATGTAAGTACCACTTAACTCTGTACTTTTTCCCAAGTTAGCAGAAATCCTTACCCTTCTTTAAACATCAGGTACTATCTCACTTACTAGAGTAGATTAAAAATTCTACTATGGATTTGCACTTTAAATCCTCTGCCAATGCCCTCTAGTCAAAGACTTGGAGCAGAAATACATCTATAGGTGTACATACTCTTTGCAACAAGGAAAACTGAAGACCACTGGAATCTAGAAAGAAACGTGTCTCTGTAAGACAATGATAAAAGGGAGTATTTATTGGACTTTGTCATGTGTTAGATGAATCAAGGAACAGTTTAAGAATGTGGGGCTATACTGTGGACTGGATGCTATCAAGAAATGGGGATAACTATATGACTACGTATATGAATAGATTTTATCCAGTAAGGTAGGGTGAAAGACCAAAGTTATAACTGGTAAGGAGCAGCAGTCAATCACTTTAGCCAGATCTGAGGATACTTGCCCATTTTTATGGTTTGGCAATGTCCTTTTTTGTCTGTATTCAAACATGACTATGAAGTGGTCTTGTTTTTGTCTTGATCCATCACAGTCAGAGAATGGCCTTACCTGATATTGAATATCCTGTGAATTTGATTGTGTTCAACAGGAGAGCCTCAAAACCTAGCTGTGAGTGCAAGGCCAACTCTTAGCCAGGCCTAGGCCTAGCTGATAGTACCAAGCCAGATCCAGGTACTCAAAGCTAAAAAGCTTAACACTTGTAAATCGTTTCTTCCAGAATCTAGAGCTGACAAGCTTGGTAATAGGGTTTCTCTTTCTCTCTTTTTTTCCCAGTAGAATTCAGATTAGGCTCCTCCAGTATAGTGCCACGGGGAAGGCAATGGCACCCCATCCCAGTACTCTTGCCTGGAAAATCCAATGGATGGAGTAGCCTGGTGGGCTGCAGTCCATGGGGTCGCTAACAGTCGGACAGACTGAGCGACTTAACCTTCACTTTTCTCTTTCATGCATTGGAGAAGGAAATGGCAACCCACTCCAGTATTCTTGCCTGGAGAATCCCAGGGATGGGGGAGCCTGGTGGGCTGCCGTCTATGGGGTCACACAGAGTCGGACACGACTGAAGTGACTTAGCAGCAGCAGCAGTATAGTGCCAAAGCTGAGCCCATAGCCTGTTCTCCTTTACTGAGGCCTCCTAAATACTTCCTGTGTTTGTTAACAGTTTTCAGCACACTGGGCCTTACTTCAGTCAATACTGAGTGATTTCTGTATCCATTAAAATGTTACAAAGTAGTGTACCCTTAACAGAGCCTCTTTGTTAAGAATAAGTGTACCTTTATGTCCCTCTTCCAAACGTAAAACTACTTCAGTGCTAAAAATTGTAATAGGACTCTAGTCATATTATGTACCAGCACCTAACAATCTGAGAATATTTTTTAGAAAATGTAGCAAGATCATTCACAACATCTTAATTTGAATCTTACCACATTAGAGGTAGGAGAAATTCCACTTCTGACGGTATTGCTACTGGAATGTACAGGTGGAGTGGCAGAAGGTCCCAAGACATCATGCTTTCTCACTAGCTGATTTTCATTTAATTCTTTATTTAACCATGTGATTACTTAAATAAAAGAACAAGAAAAAACTTAATACTTCAGTTTTTCTAATGATTTTAAGTATTTTAAAATTATATTAATTTTTAAAATTTTACGTTTTTAAAACTATATCATAAAAGAACAACATGAGTTCATCTAAATATTTGTTACTAAACATTTTTATTTTACAACTGCCACAAAAGGCTCTTTACCCTTTTACTGTCTATCAGAAACACATATTTCTGCAAGTCAAGGATCTCTTTGAAATCTCTTTGATTTCATTTCTAGAATATCTTCCAGTTTATTTAAATTCAAACTCTACAAATTGAGAAAAATGAAGAAGACTTAATCTCATATTTTTGTTTCAGTTCAGTTCAGTCGCTCAGTCGTGTCCGACTATTTGCGACCCCGTGAATCACAGCACGCCAGGCCTCCCTGTCCATCATCAACTCCCGGAGTTCACACAAACTCATGTCTATCGAGTCGGTGATGCCATCCAGCCATCTCAAACGGTCATCCACTTTTCCTCCTGCCCCCAATCCCTCCCAGCATCAGAGTCTTTTCCAATGAGTCAACTCTTCGCATGAGGTGGCCAAAGTACTGGATTTTCAGCTTTAGCATCATTCCTTCCAAAGAACACCCAGGGCTAATCTCCTTTAGAATGGACAGGTTGGATCTCCTTGCAGTCCAAGGGACTCTCAAGAGTCTTCTCCAACACACCACAGTTCAAAAGCATCAATTCTTTGGCATTCAGCTTTCTTCACAGTCCAACTCTCACATCCATACATGACTACTGGAAAAACCATAGCTTTGACTAGCCGGACCTTAGTCGGCAAAGTAATGTCTCTGCTTTTGAATATGCTATCTAGGTTGGTC
>SJYX01006254.1:121928-150508 GCA_006410675.1 Oreotragus oreotragus
TACTCCTTTTCCTATTTGGAACCAGTCTGTTGTTCCATGTGCAGTTCTAACTGTTGCTTCCTGACCTGCATACAGATTTCTCAAGAGGCAGGTTAGGTGGTCTGGTATTCCCATCTCTTTCAGAATTTTCCACAGTTTATTGTGATCCACACAGTCAAAGGCTTTGGCATAGTCAATAAAGCAGAAATAGATGTTTTTCTGGAACTCTCTTGCTTTTTCCATGATCCAGCGGATGTTGGCAATTTGATCTCTGGTTCCTCTGCCTGTTCTAAAACCAGCTTGAACATCAGGGAGTTCACGGTTCACATATTGCTGAAGCCTGGCTTGGAGAATTTTGAGCATTACTTTACTAGCGTGTGAGATGAGTGCAATTGTGCGGTAGTTTGAGCATTCTTTGGCATTGCCTTTCTTTGGAATTGGAATGAAAACTGACCTTTTCCAGTCCTGTGGCCACTGCTGAGTTTTCCAAATTTGCTGGCATATTGAGTGCAGCACTTTCAAAGCATCATCTTCCAGGATTTGAAACAGCTCAACTGGAATTCCATCACCTCCACTAGCTTTGTTCGTAGTGACACTTTTTAAGGCCCACTCGACTTCACTCCAGGATGTCTGGCTCTAGGTGAGTGATCATACCATCGTGATTATCTTGGTCTTAAAGATTTTTTTGTACAGTTCTTCCGTGTATTCTTGCCATCTCTTCTTAATATCTTCTGCTTCTGTTAGGTCCATACCATTTCTGTCCTTTATTGAGCCCATCTTTGCATGAAATGTTCCCTTGGTATCTCTAGTTTTCTTGAAGAGATCTAGTCTTTCCCATTCTGTTGTTTTCCTCTATTTCTTTGCATGGATTGCGAAAGAAGGCTTTCTCATCTCTTCTTGCTATTCTTTGGAACTCTGCATTCAGATGCTTGTATCTTTCCTTTTCTCCTTTGCTTTTCACTTCTCTTCTTTGTAAGGCCTCCCCAAACAGCCATTTTGGTTTTTTGCATTTCTTTTCCATGGGGATGATCTTGATTCCTGACTCCTGTACAATGTCACGAACCTCAGTGCACAGTTCATCAGGCACTCTATCTATCAGATGTAGTCCCTTACATCTATTTCTCACTTCCACTGTATAATCATAAGGAATTTGATTTAGATCATACCTGAATGGTCTAATGGTTTCCCCTATTTTTTTCAATTTAAGTCTGAATTTGGCAATAAGGAGCTCATGATCTGAGTCACAGTCAACTTCTGGTCTTGTTTTTGCTGACAACATCTATTTCTCACTTCCACTGTATAATCATAAGGAATTTGATTTAGATCATACCTGAATGGTCTAATGGTTTCCCCTATTTTTTTCAATTTAAGTCTGAATTTGGCAATAAGGAGCTCATGATCTGAGTCACAGTCAACTTCTGGTCTTGTTTTTGCTGACTGTAAAAACAAAAACAATACCCAGTTGTGGATGTGACTGGTGATAGAAGCAAGGTCCGATGCTGTAAAGAGCAATATTGCATAGGAACCTGGAATGTCAGGTCCATGAATCAAGGCACATTGGACGTGGTCAAACAGGAGATGGCAAGGGTGAACGTCGACATTCTAGGAATCAGCGAGCTAAAATGGATTGAAATGGATGAATTTAACTCAGATGACCATTATATCTACTACTGCGAGCAGGAACCCCTTAGAAGAAAGGAGTAGCCATCATGGTCAACAAGAGAGTCTGAAACGCAGTACTTGGTTGCAGTCTCAAAAACGACAGAATGATCTCTGTTCATGTCCAAGGCATACTAGTCAGTATCACAGTAATCCAAGTCTATGCCCCAACCAGTAACACTGAAGAAGCTGAAGTTGAACGGTTCTATGAAGACCTACAAGACCTTTTAGAACTAACACCCCAAAAAGATGTCCTTTCTATTACAGGGGACTGGAATGCAAAAGTAGGAAGTCAAGAAACACCTGGAGTAACAGGCAAATTTGGCCTTGGAATATGGAATGAAGCAGGGCAAAGACTAATAGAGTTTTGCCAAGAAAATGCACTGGTCATAGCAAACACCCTCTTCCAGCAACACAAGAGAAGACTCTACACATGGACATCACCAGATGGTCAACNTTGGAATATGGAATGAAGCAGGGCAAAGACTAATAGAGTTTTGCCAAGAGAACGCACTGGTCATAGCAAACACCCTCTTCCAACAACACAAGAGAAGACTCTACACATTGACATCACCAGATAGTCAACACTGAAATCAGATTGATTATATTCTTTGCAGCCAAAGATGGAGAAGCTCTATACAGTCAGCAAAAATAAGACTGGGAGCTGACTGTGGCACAGATCATGAGCTCCTTATTGCCAAATTCAGACTTAAATTGAAAAAGTAGGGAAAACCACTATACCATTCAGGTATGACCTAAATCAAATTTTTGTTTTAAATATTTGCATTATTGTCAGTAGGTAAGTACAACAACTACAGCAAATAGTAGAAAAAAATGTAATAGTAAATTACAGTCAATATTTTCAACATTTACTTTTGGGTTACTGACACATGTGACAGGGTTTCTTTTAATAATGATGGTTTGATTTAACTAGATGTATGAATTCAGTAAAAGTTGCAGGTTAAGAATAAAACTAAAACCTCATTTAAATGAAAAGGTAAAATACTTACATTTTTCATTATTTTTTAGAAGTTGTTTGCTTTCTTCAAGTTTTTGAACTGTAGCTTCTAATTGTTCTTTTAATTTGCATACCTAAAATACATTAATCCTTATAGTAAGTATAATAAAGGCTAAAATAAAAACTGAAGTGATATATTACTATTCATTAAATAATTACTATTAAATATGAAAGGAATTAGCTCAGCTGTGTAATAAAATATATGTGCACATAATTATATACACACACATACATATATGAACACTCAACGTATTTGAGTCATAATAACTAATTTTTCAAAGTGAAATAGTTTATTAAGTTCTGTTGATTGCAGTCATGTTTTCTTGCGGAAAAAAGCCAAAACTTTCTCTAATGTAACAAAGTAGAAATGTTTAAAATACATGAGGAAATACATTAAACTTTGCAAATAGCCAACACATACTAAATATAAAATATTAACTACCTCTTGTTCTTTAATTCGGAGAGACTGTCCAACATCTTGTAATTCTTTTTGTTCCTTTTGTAATTTTTCTTCCTTTTCAGCCAAGAGTTTCTCCTGCTGAATAGTTACTGTATTCTTCAATTTCAACTTACCCATTAAAGTCTTCAGATCCCCTTGCAGTTTTTTGATAATTTCATTTGCCTGTAGAAGAGTTTCACATGAATCTCTACATAATCCAATGAAACATCTCTACACAATCCAATGAAATATCAATATTCTATTGTTTTTAAAAAACAAACCTTAAGAAGTTCAGCTGATAATGATTTTATTGTAGCTTCAAGTTTTCCTAGTTGTATCTGATTTTTCTCACCATTTTCTTCCAGAGCCACCTGATATATATTTTTTAAAACGTGAACAATTAGGAAGTCTGTGTTTATTTGGGAAAAACATCATATATGTATGTGATCATCAATTTGTTTAGAAAATTTTAAAATAGACCTTTTGTTCCTGGATTGTATCAAATGCTTCTTTTGTTCTTAAAACAAGCTGGTCCTTATCCTTGATTTCCTGTTCTAAAACAGCCACTTTTGTTTGTAGCTGATTAATATGCTTTTCTTTTTCATGGCATTCAGCATCAAGTGTAGAATTTTCTCTTCTCAAAGAGAGGACTTCTTGCTTAGCCCGCTGGAGCTCCTAGAGGAGGGGGAAAAAAAGTTGCATTATGAAAAAGGAAAGTTGGCTGGTCTGATAATTTATAATTAAGATATTTAAAATAGGAAAAAGTCTTTCCTAACTTTAAAGTTCCAGTACTAATGCTCTTTTAAAGAAACGACGGTCTCTCTAAAGGTATATGTAACTCAGATTTGAAACATAACTGTAAAATACACTAATATCTAATTCAATCACAGTAAGGGAAAATTAAACAATCCTTATGAATTACTGCAACTTTTAAAACCTAGTAACAAGAATTTTCTGCTGTCTTGAAATTTACAAATTCAAAAAATTACTTAGGTAATAAATGTTCAGGTATAACAGAATTTCAAAATATATACAATACATAAATAAAAAGAAAGTCCTATCATTCTACCACCAAAGCGGTGATCCTCTATCTAGTCTGCATAATGAAAATCACCTGGAAAGCTTTAACAACTACTAATGCCTGGTATCCTGCCCAAGAGATTTTGATTTCATTTGTATGAGGTATCACCTGAGCTCCCAAGAGATTTTGATTTCATTTGTATGAGGTATCACCTGAGCTCTTCAACCTGTTTCTCAAGGTAGCCAAGAAATCATGAGATATTGTTAATTAACAATAAGTCAGAAAGACAAATACTATATAATATCACTTAGATGTGGAATCCAAAATATGATAAAAATGAACATATTTAAAAAACAGAAACAGACTCATACAGAAAACAAACTTATAGCCACCAAAGGGGAAGAAGGGGGATATAAATGAGGAGTTTGACATTAGTAGACACAAACCACTATATAAAATAAATAACAAGGTCCTACTGCAGAGTACAGAGAACTATATTCGGTATACATGAAAAAATACTTAAAATAATTTTTTTTAATAGATCTGCCTTCCAATGCAGGAGACACCAAGAGATACAGGTTCAATCCCTGGGTCAGGGAAATCCTCTGGAGTATGAAATGGCAATCCACTCCAGTATTCTTACCTGGGAAATCCAATCGACAGAGAAGCCTGGTGGACTACAGTCCATGGGGGTCGCAAAGAGTCAGACATGACTGAGCATGCACACATACTAAGTAACATCTCAATCATTTAGCATCAGTCCAAATGTTGCCAGTACACTAAAGTACAGTATGTAATAGTATTCTTAGTTTTCAATTTTAACAATAACTACATAAAATAATTCTTTAGTATATACCCCAGTGGTTTTAGAAGCACAGACTTTGCTATCAAGTAGTTCACGAGTGCATGCTAACTTGTTTCAGTCATGTCTGATTCTTTACGACCCTATGGACTTTAGCCAGCCAGACTCTTCTGTCCATGGGAGTCTCCAGGCAAGAATACTGGAATGCGTTGCCATACCCTCCTTCAGGGGATCTTCCCAACCCAGGGCTCAAACCCGCTGTCTCTTATGTCTCCTGCATTGGCAGGCAGGTTATTTACCACTACAGCCACCTGGCAAGTCTACTATGTCACCTCCAGTATTACTTAACCTCAGTAAATTTCAGTTCCCTCATTTGTAAAAGAGAAACAATACCATAAATTATTTCACCTTTGCAAAAACCCTTATATAAACTGTTTTATGTGTTAGATGCTCAGTCATCTCTCACTCTCTGTGACCCCCATGGACTGTAGCCTGCCAGGCTCCTCTGTCCATGGGATTCTCCAAGCAAGAATACTAGAGCAGGTTGACATTCCCTTCTCCAGGGGTCCTTCCTGACCTAGGAATGGAACTCAGGTCTCCTGCATTGCAGGCAAATTCTTTACTGTCTGAACCACCAGGGAAGTCCAAATACTTAATAAATGGTAACTATTTATTTTAGGGTACTAACCTCTAAAAGATATAATTTAACATAATTAGGTAACAATACTGAAGTTGAAAAAAGTTTTCAGGACTCAAATGTCCAAGTCCTATGCAAACCTTGAAAGAAATATTTTGATTACATTATATGGCACCCTACTCCAGTATTCTTGCCTGGGAAATCCTAGCGACAAAGGAGGCTATTTAGTCCATGCAGTCACAAAGAGTTGGACACAGCTGAGTGACTGATCACACACACACACATACACACGTGAAAATCAACATAACAAAGCACAGTTTATACACTGGCCAGTGTCAGGGCTAAAGCAGAAGAAACCACATAGGATTATAATGAAGTACTCATCCAATGTGCAGGGTGAAATGTTTCACCAACTGCTGTGAAAGGTGAAGAGGGTAGCAAGAAGGACTGAAGCATCTAATAGGGCAGAACACGATGAGGATCTGAACATAAAATCAGTCAGGCTTTATTCAGAATTGGAGGTCTTGTGAGCTAGAATAACACTGTTTATTTGAACATGCTGGGTTTAACAAAATCTACATACGTTTTCTAATAACTCATATGACAATAATGTATAATAGTTATCATTAGGAAGGAGTTTATCATTACTGCCAAAGTATCAACAAAAGTACAACTATAGCAATATTTTTAAAATGTCTCTGTTGCCTGAAAGAAGAAGACAGTATTAGAGACAGGCCAATAATAGAGAATTTCAATGGCCAGGCTTACTTGGGTAAATTACCTAAGTTCTCAGTGCATTAGTTTCATCATCTTTAAATGGGGTAATAATAATACCTTCTTTAAAATAACTGCTATAAGAATTAAATCCGTTAATATAGGCAAAGCACTTAAAATGTTATAGTTATTATCATTACTTTTATTATTATTATTACTAGACACTAAACTTCATACAGTTGTTTACCATGTTGAGTAGACTGAAAGAATCAGTCTGTCAATACCCTGAACCACAACACTGGGCTGATATTAAAAGTACACTGACAAATCTGAGGGCTATGCCAAAGAGCTGCTCAAGACCCTAACGAAAAATAACCAAGTTTACTTTAGCTCTGTTCTGAATCAGCCCATTTTACTAGATTTTGGTTTCTCAATTATTTTGGGTATTCTCTGAGCTGATTATCCAAAGAGATCCTTGCAAAGCATCCAGAAGAATACTACCCATAGAAGTAATAAAGTAACCAAATTCAAATCAAGTTACCAAATTAGACCTTGCTTTTAACCTGGGGCGGGGAGGGGAACCAGCTCCAACATCTGATACCTCTTCAACACCAGACAGCTTTGCCCTAAGTTCTCTGACAGTGGAGTCTCCTTTATATTTCCTTTCAGTGAGGTCCTTATTAGCCATTTCCAACTCAGACAGTCTGTTCTGTAGCTGCTGGATGTTCCGTTGATGAAGGATTTCTAAATCTTTTTTCTGTTGTTCATGTTGCTGTTGGTATTGAACCTGGGCCTATAATAAAATACAGTACCAAAATTCAAAGAAAAAAATACAAATATGAGAAGATTTGAGTATAAAAAATCTTAATTACTCTTCTTTGCAAGATTTTCCTGCTAAGAGATTCTATTTTCAATTATGAATTTTATGAAAAAAAAAAAAAGGTCAACAAAACAAAGGCAAATTTACCACTATGATCTTGTTCATAATTTCTTCTTCTCCTAAACCCACCTGTTTAGAAGTAATAGCCTTCAATTTAAGGGAAGAATGATGTGTGTTAAGGGGGGAAAAAAGAAAACTGCAAAACACTATGTATAGTGTCAAACTATCCCCATGAAAAGAAAAAATAAGCAGGTACATAAGGAACTTTCCATATTTGCTTTAAACCACAGTATTCTGTTTCCGTTTTTTTCAGCTAGTATAAATGTTTTCTAATTTAAAAAAAATCTAAACTTACAGTAAAATTGACAAGGTACTGCTCAGTCTTACATTTAGTTGTTAAATTTCACTATCAACAATAAAATTTGAACATGGTTGTAACTCTGAAATCTTCATTTACCTGTTCGTATCCATACCAAAAATCTATCTTAATAATTTCTGTCATGAGATGTAGATGGCATTATGTTAAGTGAAATAAGTTACAGTAAGACAAATACTGTATGATATCACATATGTGTAATCTAAAAAACTACAATGAACTAGCAAATAAAACAAAAAAGAAGGAGACTCACAAACAGAACAAACTAGTGGCCATCAGTTCAGAGAAAGAGAAAGTCTAGGGGCTACATATTTTTAGAGGGTTAAAAACAGGAGTATTATGGGATTATATAGAATTGTGTGTGTGAAAAGTCTGAAAATTATAAAGCACAACAGAATTTAAAGACTTTTATTCAATAAAAAAAATTTTAAATAATTTCTGTTGATGAACACTAACAAATCCTAAATACATTTTAAAAATAAATATTTTTCTAATTAAGCAAGCTATACATTCTTTTAAAGGCATAAAGAAAGAATCACAAATAACTGATAACCTCCATCCAGGGAGTCATTATAAATATTTAGGAATATTCCATTCCAGCTATTTATATACTTAAAACTGACATCACACAAATACACATAACACATAGCTAAATTTAACAAATTGAGACCAAGCACTTTACACAATTATGCTTTTTAATCCTTTAGCACTTGCACTTCCTCATATCAATAAAAACTCCTTGTAAATACTTCAATATCCACACAGTATCCCAATCCATGGCTATACCATAATGCAATTAACCCCTGCCCTACTATGGATACTGAGTTTCCAATTTTTCACAATTACAAATAAAACCATGGTTAAAATTTTTCTTCATAAGCATACATCCAAATTCAGATTATTTCCTTATGATCAATTATGGCTTGAAAATATGTAAACAAATATAAAGCTTGGTACTAGTTACAAAATCACATTCCAGAAAAGTTGTATCCATTCAAAAATTCCTAACACAAAAGCAGGGGAGTGTCTCTCATAAAATATTTAGGATATTTTCCATGACTATTTTAGGAATTTCATCATTTTTGGAAAACCAAAATGGAGAGAAGAAAGAAGCACACAAGAAATAAAATAGGAAAGAGTCCGTATAAAACTGAAAATGCAACCATGGAAGAGAACACTGAAGGAGCAATCAGGGAGAAAAGCAACAATGAACAAACTAGTTAACGATGCTAACTGTAACTGTCTAAGAGGGCAACCAAACACACTGAAGGCAACAAGAGGCCAAAGGCTGCAAAAATAAAGAACTGGCTTTATTCCTGTGATGACCAGAATTTCAGAACTTTTGTTTTTTAAAAAAAAACAAGTGTAATGGATAGAATTTTTACATTTTCTGCTCTGTTTATTTCAGGTGATTCTGGTGCACACTAAAGTCTTAAAATCCCTGCCCTACAGGGTATCTATCAGCAGGAAGAGAGGAGCAGCTTGCTTGGTTTTAAAGTCTCAAAGCACTGATTCACAAGCCTATTAGAAAAATGCTGTAAGGAATGCAAACAAATCCTTCAGTTGTTTTCATGTTATACACAAATATACTTAATGATGAGACTTTCAGAACCTAACCTGTTTGAAAGTAGAGCCAAAAAATATTTAGTAAACAACAGAAACTAATGAAATCAGATGGGAGCATAGAGACAGTGCAGAACTAATTAATGAACCAAAGAACCGGTTCTTTAAGAATACTAAAGAAACTACCAACTCTCATTAAAAAAGACAATTAAGAACACAGGAGAAATGGTATGGAGATTTTAAAAATTGTAAGACTGCTTATAAGATATTTTACTAATTAAACACAAACATGAAATACATGGCTTTTTAATGAAACATAAACTAACATAACTCAAGGAAAAACAGAAAATCCAACAGGGACTTCCCTGGTGATCCAGCTTGACTCCAAGCTCCCAAAGCAGCAAGCTCGAGTTCAATGCCTGACTGGAGAACTATGTTCCCTCACGTCAAAACTACTGAGCCCACACGTTCTAGAGCCCATGTGCTGCAAGCAGAGACCTGCACTTACAACAAAAACCCACCAATGCCCCCAAAATACACACAAAGAAACAAAACAAAAAAGAAAAGAATAAAAAATCATGAAGGAAATGGGAAAGAATCTAAAGAAAAATGCCTTAAGAAGGTACCATACCCAAATGGTAAAATGCTAATTCTATCAGGCCTTCAAGGAACAGATAATTCTTTATTATTTGACTGTTTCAAAGCATAAAGAAAACTAGAAAATGTTTTCATACCTTTCATGACACTAGCATAATACTAATACCACAGTGCAAAAACCTATCACTGTAATTAGCAGACTAAGATAGGAAAAGAGTAATCTCAAACCAATCTCATTTATGAATATATACACAAATGTTCTAAATATCAGCAAATTGATTCAACAGGATATTAAAAATCTCTGAATACATATTATTCAATTAATTCAAAGATGGTTCCACTTTTAGAAATCTATCATTATCATTAATACATTAGAAAAGTGAAAAAAAAGATATTATTTGGTTAAATCTCCAAAAGTCACTTCATCTGACCTAGCTAGCATTCTTAGGATGCCAGACAGAAGAAAATTTTCTAAACACAGAGTAAATATCACATATAATGGAAAGATAATTTAGTTATTTACCAAAAAACATTAATTACCAAAGTTAATATACACAAATCTCTTGCATTTCTATACAGTAACAATGAAAGATCAGAAGGAGAAATTTAAGAAGCAATCTCACTTACTATCTCATCAAGAAAAATAATTATACAAGGAGGAAAAAGATCTATACTCTGAAAACTATAAGATGCTGATGAAAGAATCAAAGACGACACAAACAGATAAAAAGATATACCATATTCTTGGAGTGGAAGAATCAATACTGTCAAAAATGACTAGCCAAGGCAATCTACAGTTTCAATGCCATACCTATAAAATTACAAATAGCATCTTTCACAGAACTAGAACAAAATTTTTTTTTAGTTTGTATGGAAACATAAAAGACCCTGAGTAGCCAAAGCAATCCTGAAAAAGAAAAATAGAGCTGGAGGGATCAGGCTTCCTGACTTCAGACTATACAGCAAAGCTACAGTCATCAAAATTGTATGGTACTGGCACAAAAACAGAAATATCTATCTATCGATGGAACAATATAGAAAGCCCCAAAATACACCCATGCACCTATGGCCAATTAAACTACAACAAAGGAGGCAAGAATATACAAATAGAGAAAAAAAAGACAGTCTCTTCAATGTGGAGGTGGGAAAAACTAAACAGTTACATATAAAAGAATGAAACCAGAACATTCTCTAACACCATACATGGAACAATATAGAAAGCCCCAAAATACACCCATGCACCTATGGCCAATTAAACTACAACAAAGGAGGCAAGAATATACAAATAGAGAAAAAAAAGACAGTCTCTTCAATGTGGAGGTGGGAAAAACTAAACAGTTACATATAAAAGAATGAAACCAGAACATTCTCTAACACCATACACAAAAATGAACTTAAAACGGATTAGACCTAAATGTAAGACCACATACTATAAAGCTCTTAGAGGTAAACATAAGCAGAGCACTCACTGACATAAACTGAAGCAATATATCTTTTTGGATCCACCTCCCAAATTAATGAAAGCAAAAACCAAAGTAAACAAATGGGACCCAATTAAAGATTTTGCATAGCAAAGAAAACCATAAACAAAATGAAAAAAACAACCCACATGAGAGAAAATATTTGCAAATGAAGCAGACTGTTAAGGAATTTATCTCCAAATGACACGAACAGTTTATACAGCTCAACATATTAAAAACAAAAAAAAAATCAAAAAATGACAGAAGATCTAAGTAGACATTTCTTCAAAGAAGACACACAGATGGCCAAAAAGCACATGAAAAGATGTTCAACATTGCTAATTGTTAGAGAAATGCAAATCAAAACTATAATGAGGTTATCACCCACACCAGTAAGAATGGCCATCATCAAAAAGTCTACAAACAATAAACGCAGGAGAGGGTATGGGGAAAAAGGAACACTGTTGCTAAGAATGTAAACTGGTATAACTGCTATGGAGAACAGTATGAGCTTCTTTAAAAAACTAAGTGAACTACCGTATGACTCAGCAATCCCACTCCTTAGACATATATCTAGGGAAAACCATAATTTGAAAACATACATGTACCCCAGTATTCACTGTAACACTATTTACAATAGCCAGGACACGGAGGCAACCTAAATGTCCGTCACAGAGAAATGGATAAAGAAGATGTGGTACACATACACAATGGAGTCTTAGTTAACCATTAAAAAGAATGAGTGCCATTTGAAACAACATGGATGGATCTAGAAATTATCATACTAAATGAAATAAGTCAAAGACAAATATCACATATCACCCATCTGTAGAATCTAAAAAAAACGATACAAATGAACTTACAGAACAGAAACAGAAGCAACTCTGAAAACAAGCTTATGGTTACTAAAGAAGAAAGGTGGAGGAGAGATAAATTAGGAGCTTGGGATTAACAGATACACACTATTACATATAAACAGATAATAAACAAGGATCTACCGTACAGTTCAGAGACCTGTACTTAATGTTCTGTAATAACCTATATGGGAAAAGACTCTGACAAAGAATGAATACACATAAATGTCTAACTGAAATCCTTAGTGGCTCACGTGGTAAAGAATCTACCTGCAACACAGGAGACCAGGGTTCGATCCCTGGGTTGGGTGGATTCCCTGGAGAAGGGAATGGCAACCCACTCCAGTATTCTTGCCTGGGAAGTCCACGGACAGAGGAGCCTGGTGGGCTGCAGTCCATGGGGTCGCAAAGAGATGGACATGACTGAGCAACTAACACTTTCATTTTTTTCATAACTGAAATCACCTTGCTATACACCTGAAACTAACACTAACATTAAATCAACTATACTCCAATATAAAATAAAAAATTTTTTAAAGACGAGATCAAGGTAAGGATTCCATCATTATCACTTTCTGTATAAGGGGAAAAAACAAACCTTCAGAAGAAACAAATTATCATTTTTTATAGTTTATCTATTTGAAAAATCTAAGAGAATCAACTCCAAAACTACTAGGTTGGCCAAAAAGTTCCTTCAATTTTTAAGTAACAATAGACACATTTTTTTGTTTTCACTAAGAATGTTATAGAACAACGTATCCACCGTTTTGTTGTACTACCTTCTGCCATTTTTCAGACAACTTCATAATTCCATCTTCCCAAAACCTTTTATCTTTTTGAGTAAAGAACTGATCAAGGTATCTTTTACAGTCTCCCAGGGAATGGAAAATTTCTTCCATTAAGATAATTTTATAAAGACCAAAATATCATGTTGATGTTTGGTAGAAACTAATGTAATACTGTAAAGCAATTATCCTCCAATTAAAAATAAATAAAGACCAAAATAAATGGAAATCTGAAGTTGCAACGTCTGGTGAATACAGCAGACGAGTCAGAACTTTCCAGCCAAACTGAAAGTTTTTGCCTGGTAATCAAAGAAACATGCAGTCTTGTGGTATCCTGATGGTAATTATGTATTTTCCATTGACTGACTCTGGACAGTTTTGTCGAGTGCTGCTTTCAGTTGGTCTGACTGAGAACAGTACTTGTTGGAATTAATCCAACAAGTGTGGTTTCTAGGAAGGAGCTCATAATAGATAATTCCCTTCCAATTCCATCATATTCAAAACATCATCTTCTTTGGATGAAGATCAGCTTTCAGTGTGGTTGGTGGTGGTTCCTTTACATTGCCCCACGATCTCTTCCATTCCAATATTATTGCACAATACCCACTTTTCACTGCCTATCACAATTGGCTTTAAAAAGAACTTTCTCACTATGCTTAGAATTGCATGTGGAAATATGGTCAAAAAGGTTTTTTTTTTCACTTGACCCAAACAAAGTGATTAATATAACCAAGTTGATGCAAATGATTTTCAACACTTGATTTGAATATTTTGAATATGTCAGCTGTCTCCCTGTGGTATAATGCTGACTGATCTCAAATAATGTCTTGATTGATTGCTATAAATTTCAAGTAGAGCCTGAATGAGGGCATGGCAACCCACTCCAGTATTCTTGCCGGAGAATCCCCATGGACCGAGGACCCTGGTGGCCTACAGTCCACAGGGTCACAAAGAATTGGACATGACTGAGCAACTAAGCACATAATATCCTTATTTTACACCAGAAATGAAAAGGCAAGCCATAGACAAAAAAATATTCACAATGCATATATCTGACAAAGGATTCATGTTCAGAATATACAAAGAACTCATATGAATCAATAAGGAAAATCATTAACTGCCCAATTAAAAATGGGCTAAAGGACTTCCCCAGTGGTCCAGTGGTTGAGAATCCACCTGCCAATGCAGAGGACATGGGTACGATCACTGGGACAGGGACTGCACATGCCGCAGGGCAACTAAGCACATGAACCACAGCTACTGAGTCTCCACTCGAGCTCACAGGCTCCACCCACTGAAGCCCACATACCCTAGAGCCCATGCTCCGCAACAAGAGATGCCACCAACCACAGTGAGAAGACCAGCACCGCAACTAGAGCAGGCCTGCTCGCCGCAACTAAAGAAAGCCGGCGCAGAGCAACGATAACCCGGCACAGCCAAAAATAAATAACATAAAAATTTTTAAATGGGCTAAAGACATGAATGGGTACTTCACAAGAAAACATCCAAGAGGTCAATATGCATACAAAATAAATGTTCCTTATTATGAGGCACCACTATACATCCACTGAATGGCAGTGTGACCTGAATATCCACTTTGGAAAATTGTGACAGTTTCTACTAAAGCTAAACATATGCCTACACTAGAACCTAGCCATTCTAATTCTAAATATTGTACATACCCAAGTAAAATGAGTACATGTGTTCACAAAGACACTACAAGAAAGTTTGTAACAGTTTAATTAATAATAGCAGAATGTCAGAAACAACTCATGTGTCTACCAAGAGGAAAATAGACAAATTATGGCATATTCATATAACAGAATCCTACACAACAAAAAGAAACAATGCATGAACATAACAATCTCAGAGACACTATGTTACTGACTGAAGTAAGCCACACACAAATTAGGACATACAGCACGTGTCCACTTATCTAAAGTTAAAGAACAAGCTGAACTAATCAATGATAACGAAAGTGATAAGCCTCTGTGAGAGTACAATGCACTGGGAAGGCACACAAGGGACCCGAGAGGGGTGATTCAATTCTCTGAATCTTAATTTGGGTGAAAAGTACACAGAAACTGTTACCAAGATGTACCCTTAAAAGCAAACATTAAGTGTAGTGCATAAAAATCAAATTTAATATTAAATAACAATTTAACATTAAAGAAGTTAACGATATAAAAGGTATAAAATAAACCCACACTACAAAGCAGTGAAAAAAAGTCACACAGAAAAAGCAAAAGACATAAAATATAATCACAGTAGAAATACAAGTGGCTAAAGTAATATTAAAAGATACTTACCTTCACTACAAAAAAATCTAAGAAATATAAATTAAAACTAACAGGACTGGAAAAGGTCAGTTTTCATTCCAATCCCAAAGAAAGGCAATCCCAAAGAATGCTCAAACTACCACACAATTGCACTCATCTCACACGCTAGTAAAGTAATGCTCAAAATTCTCCAAGCCAGGCTTCAGCAATACATGAACCATGAACTCCCCGATGTTCAAGCTGGTTTTAGAAAAGGCAGAGGAACCAGAGATCAAATTGCCAACATCCGCTGGATCATTAAAAAAGAGAGTTTCAGAAAAACATCTATTTCTGCTTTATTATCTATGCCAAAGCCTTTGACTGTGTGGTCCACAATAAGCTGTGGAAAATTCTGAAGGAGATGGGAATACCAGACCACCTAACCTGCCTCGTGAGAAATCTGTATGCAGGTCAGGAAGCAACAGTTAGAACTGGACATGGAACAACAGACTGGTTCCAAATAGGAAAAGGAGTATGTCAAGGCTGTATATTGTCACCCTGTTTATGTAACTTATATGCAGAGTACATCATGAGAAATGCTGGAATGGAAGAAACACAAGCTGGAATCAAGATTGCCGGGAGAAATATCAATAACCTCAGATATGCAGATGACACCACCCTTATGGCAGAAAGTGAAGAGGAGCTAAAAAGCCTCTTGACGAAAGTGAAAGAGGAGAGCAAAAAGGTTGGCTTAAAGCTCAACATTCAGAAAATGAAGATCATGGCATCTGGTCCCATCACTTCATGGGAAATAGATGGGGAAACAGTGGAAACAGTGGCTGACTTTGTTTTTTTGGGCTCCAAAATCACTGCAGATGGTGACTGCAGCCATGAAATTAAAAGACGCTTACTCCTTGGAAGAAAAGTTATGACCAACCTGGGTAGTATATTCAAAAGCACAGACATTACTTTGCCGACTAAGGTCCATCTAGTCAAGGCTATGGTTTTTCCTGTGGTCATGTATGGATGTGAGAGTTGGACTGTGAAGAAAGCTGAGTGCTGAAGAATTGATGCTTTTGAACTATGGTGTTGGAGAAGACTCTTGAGAGTCCCTTGGACTGCAAGGAGATCCAACCAGTCCATTCTGAAGGAGATCAACCCTGAGATTTCTTTGGAAGGAATGATGCTAAAGCTGAAACTCCAGTACTTTGGCCACCTCATGAGAAGAGTTGACTCACTGGAGAAGACTCTGATGCTGGGAGGGATTGGGGGCAGGAGGAGAAGGGGACGACAGAGGACGAGATGGCTGGATGGCATCAAGGACTCGATGGACTTGAGTCTGAGTGAACTCCGGGAGATGGTGATGAACACGGAGGCCTGGAGTGCTGCGATTCATGGGGTTGCAAAGAGTTGGACACGACTGAGCAACTGAACTGAACTGAACTGAACACTACTACAGTACCTATCATGTAGCAGATACTGAGAAGGCTGGCAGCATCAGGAATATGTGAAAGTATGGTCATACGCTATCTTTGGGGTTCTATTTGGTACAGCCTTTTGGGTGGCAAATTTGCAATATCCATTAATATTTTATATAGATATATTGTAATCTCACCTCTAGGAATAAAAATGTTCACTGCAATACTATTTGCAATAACCAAAATTTAAAGCATTTCAATCCCCACCAGTTAGGTAAGTACTTAAATAATTTCCTCTTATATCCAAATAATGAGTATTATTGAGCCATTTCCCAACTGATAAAAAATGGTATCTATGATATTGTAAGGAGAAAAAAAATTACAATCACCTTATCCAATAGACCTCATTGTTGCTGTTTAGTTGCTAAGTCGACCTGACCCTGCGACCCCATGAACTGCAGCAAGCTAGGTTTTCCTGTCCTTCACTATCTCCCTGAGTTTGCTCAAACTCATCTCCATTGAGTCAGTGATGCCATCCAACCAGCTAATCCTCTGTTGCCACCTTCTCCTCTTGCCCTCAATCTTTCCAAGGTTTAGGGTCTTTTTCAATGAGTTGGCTCTTCACTTCAGGTGGCCAAAGTATTGGAGTTTCAGCTTTAGCACCAGTCCTTCCAATGAATCTTCAGGGCTGATTTCCTTTAGGATTGACTGGTTTCATCTCCCTGCTGTCCAAGGGACTCTCAAGAGTCTTCTCCAGCATCACAGTTCAAAAGCAAAAATTCTTCAGTGCTTAGCCTTCTTTATGGTTAAACTCTCACATACATGGGCTTCCCTGGTAGCTCAGCTGGTAAAGAATCTGCCTGCAATGCAGGAGACCCCGGTTCAATTCCTGGGTCAAGAAGATCCCCTGGAGAAGGGATAGGCTACCCCACTTCAGTATTCTTGGGCTTCCCTCTTGGCTCAGCTGGTGAAGAATCTGCCTGCAACGTGAGAGACCTGGGTTCAATCCCTGGGTAGGGAAGATCCCCTGGAAAAGGGCATGGATACCCACTCCAGTATTCTGGTCCGGAGAATTTCATGGACTGTATTATATATAGCCCATGGGGTCACAATGAGTCGGACATGACTGAATGACTTTCACTTTGCACTTTTAACTACATGGACCTTTTTGTCTGCAAAGTGATGTCTTTGCTTTTTAATACACTGTTTAGGTTTGTCATAGCTTTTCTTCCAAGGAGCAAGCATCTTTTAATTTAGTGGCTGCAGTCACCGTCTGCAGTTATTTTGGAGCCCAAGAAAATGATATCTGACACTGTTTCCACTTTTTCATCTATTTGCCGTGAAGTGGTGGAACCCCTGTTAGCTTAGAGGAAAACCAAAACTCAGATATGTGTGTACATATCTCCCAATTTACATATTTCTAAATTTATAAATATAAATGAGTATTTATAAATTACATATTATTTACATATATAGAGAAAAATTTGGGAAAACAAACATCAGAATGTTTAGAAGTTATCTCTGGGTAATTAAGATTTTTAAGGAGAGACAATTTTTACATATTTTTGTACTGTTTGAAAATTATTAACAAAATGACTAACAATAATAACAAAGTATTTTTCCATTTTTTAATATTCATACCTGCAAAGCTTTTTCCTTCTCATTCGTCAGTTCCTGAGAATGCTTATTTGACAATGTTGCTGTGTGCGACGCCCATTCATTCCGTAACTTATCTAATTCTTGGATCTTTTCTGATAATGTCTATAGTAAAGTTCAGCACAAAATATTAAAATTCTTGAATATGTTATTAGATTGGAACATGATCATATTTGCAAAGGATATAAAAGAAAATGACATCATATCTTTTCTTACATTCAAAGTCTTTTCTTACACAGATTTCTCTGTATTTAAAGAAATTAAGATAAGAAAAAAGCAATTTTAGAGTTAACATGGCCCACAGTATAACTATCACTAACCTTTTAGTTAAATCTGGCTCTTCACCACTCAATCCTCTCCTCTGGCATTAAGAAATAAAGCAACCCAGGGTAGAGCAAGTCAGTCATTAGTAGTACAGATGACCCTTAAACAACACACAGGTTTGAAATGTATAGATACATTTATGCTCAGTTTTTTTCCAATAAATATGTACTACAGTACTACACAATCCATGGTTGGCTGAACCTGAGGATGTGGAAACACGGGTATGGAGGACTGACTACAGACTTATACAAGGATTTTCAACTATGCAAAGGGCTGATTTCCCTAACCCCTGCATTGTTCAAAGGTCAACTGTAGTTTACTTATACACCTAAAACCCAGTAACACAGGTTCCCAAGATGGGCCAAATGGTGCAGAAAAATTTTCTACCTGAAGCCATGCAGCTTATCAGATACTTTTATCCTCAATTTCACAGAGAAGCTATTACTGAAATGATGATAAATCTATCAGAAGAATTAATTCTAAACAGAAGGAAGGAAAGACTTAGAAGACAGGAACTGAAATGCCATTTAGACAAGAAGAATGAGGTGAAAAAAAGAGGAGCAGAACTAACATGTGACAAATACTATACATTATTTAATGAAGATCTGGAGAGAATGTGTCATATATTGGGGATAACAGAAATGTTTGGATAGAATAAGAAGAAAAAGCACAGATTAAGACAATTAACTGGTAGGCAAAGGGTGACAAAAAGGAGGATGAATTAAACAGTAGCATGTTTGAAAATAAAAATACACAAAGCCTAGACTTGATTTAAGAAGCAATTCAGAGCCCATGTTTGGATGACTTACAAAGAAAAAATGAAACTTGAATTACCTTTTGGGTGAAATTCAGTTGCCTGGTAACATCATCCAGTGATTGCGTTAATGATAATTTTTCTTCCTATTTATAAAAATAATAAAGTTATGCAGCTTACAATTTAATCATCTGTAGCTGTGCTACACAAAGTGCAATGAAGTATATAGCATCAGCACCAACCTGGGCATTTGTTAGAAAGAGAGAATCTCAGGCTCCACCTCAGACCTTCTGAGTTAGAATCTGCACTGCCAAGACCCCTGGATTTGCCTAACCTTAAATCCAGAGACGTACTGATTCGTAGTATTTGACCTTCTGAAAACTCTCAAGAGGCATCCCAATGTTGTTTCCTTGAGCATATATTTTATATAGTTATAGAGCACTCTATAATCTTCAAGATACTTTCATATATTTTTATCTCATTTAACATAGCTCAGAGGGTAAGTATTTCCATACTCATCCACGAGCTAATGAAACCAAGACACCACTAGCTTAAGTGACCTGCTCAAGGTCACAGAAAATTAGTAAAAACCCTAGGACCTAAGTTTCTTAATTCCTGGTCTGTTTTATCTTCTAGTACTGGGCCTAAATCAATAAAATAAAGTCTGTGTGTGTTATAAAAATTTCCTGATACCTTTAAAAACACTTTATTCAGAAAGTAAAATCTAGTAGCAATATAGCTTTTCAGTGGATTACCACAGAGCTTTGGGACTTATTTAAAAAAAATAATTTGAATTTAAATCTTACCTTACTACATTTCAAACAGTCTGCTAGAAATTTCTTTATTTCCACATCATTTCCAGGTAAAAGTTTTAGTGAGAGGTGTGTCAGATGCTTAAAAGGATTTGTCTCTACCACATTTAAAAGAGCAGGTGAGTTATCCAAAATAGCTTCTGTAGAAACTAACTGCAGCAAAAACCTTTGAAGATAAAAGTATCACATAACACATTTATGAGACAGTGACAACTCTCCCATTGAATCATCAGCCCCCCTGGATTATCAATGATTAAAAGGATCAGAAAAGGGAGCGTGCTGGAATTATAGGGGCCAGCATGAAAGGACTCCCAACAGTAAAACTGGATTAGTGTAAATAGCAAAACGGATACTTATCTACTGATTGAAAACAGTGAATACATAAATATCCATGAGTTCATAATNAGATACTTTTATCCTCAATTTCACAGAGAAGCTATTACTGAAATGATGATAAATCTATCAGAAGAATTAATTCTAAACAGAAGGAAGGAAAGACTTAGAAGACAGGAACTGAAATGCCATTTAGACAAGAAGAATGAGGTGAAAAAAAGAGGAGCAGAACTAACATGTGACAAATACTATACATTATTTAATGAAGATCTGGAGAGAATGTGTCATATATTGGGGATAACAGAAATGTTTGGATAGAATAAGAAGAAAAAGCACAGATTAAGACAATTAACTGGTAGGCAAAGGGTGACAAAAAGGAGGATGAATTAAACAGTAGCATGTTTGAAAATAAAAATACACAAAGCCTAGACTTGATTTAAGAAGCAATTCAGAGCCCATGTTTGGATGACTTACAAAGAAAAAATGAAACTTGAATTACCTTTTGGGTGAAATTCAGTTGCCTGGTAACATCATCCAGTGATTGCGTTAATGATAATTTTTCTTCCTATTTATAAAAATAATAAAGTTATGCAGCTTACAATTTAATCATCTGTAGCTGTGCTACACAAAGTGCAATGAAGTATATAGCATCAGCACCAACCTGGGCATTTGTTAGAAAGAGAGAATCTCAGGCTCCACCTCAGACCTTCTGAGTTAGAATCTGCACTGCCAAGACCCCTGGATTTGCCTAACCTTAAATCCAGAGACGTACTGATTCGTAGTATTTGACCTTCTGAAAACTCTCAAGAGGCATCCCAATGTTGTTTCCTTGAGCATATATTTTATATAGTTATAGAGCACTCTATAATCTTCAAGATACTTTCATATATTTTTATCTCGTTTAACATAGCTCAGAGGGTATTTCCATACTCATCCACGAGCTAATGAAACCAAGACACCACTAGCTTAAGTGACCTGCTCAAGGTCACAGAAAATTAGTAAAAACCCTAGGACCTAAGTTTCTTAATTCCTGGTCTGTTTTATCTTCTAGTACTGGGCCTAAATCAATAAAATAAAGTCTGTGTGTGTTATAAAAATTTCCTGATACCTTTAAAAACACTTTATTCAGAAAGTAAAATCTAGTAGCAATATAGCTTTTCAGTGGATTACCACAGAGCTTTGGGACTTATTTAAAAAAAATAATTTGAATTTAAATCTTACCTTACTACATTTCAAACAGTCTGCTAGAAATTTCTTTATTTCCACATCATTTCCAGGTAAAAGTTTTAGTGAGAGGTGTGTCAGATGCTTAAAAGGATTTGTCTCTACCACATTTAAAAGAGCAGGTGAGTTATCCAAAATAGCTTCTGTAGAAACTAACTGCAGCAAAAACCTTTGAAGATAAAAGTATCACATAACACATTTATGAGACAGTGACAACTCTCCCATTGAATCATCAGCCCCCCTGGATTATCAATGATTAAAAGGATCAGAAAAGGGAGCGTGCTGGAATTATAGGGGCCAGCATGAAAGGACTCCCAACAGTAAAACTGGATTAGTGTAAATAGCAAAACGGATACTTATCTACTGATTGAAAACAGTGAATACATAAATATCCATGAGTTCATAATAAGAAACAGATAAGGAGAGAAAGCAAAAGACTAAACACAAAAACAAATTAAAAAACCCACCGAAACCACAAAACTAACTAGAGTAACAATCCTTAATCTGAAAACTGACAATTTAAAAATAAGAACTGAGCATTTACTCCTTTCTGTATGAATTTTCAGAGTAATCAAATAGCTCTTGCTGATGAAGTTATTTTTCATAGAAGAATTATACCTAATAAATACAGAAGGAAAGATGGAATTGGAAAAACATAATTTTGTACTTACTAATGAAATAATTTATTCAAACAAGAATCACCAACTGATGAAACTTATAGATAAAAGGTTGGAAAGCTTTACAAAGAAAGGATCAGGTGTTAGCACTAAACAAATATGGATACACTTGGACCCAAAATCTTATTCTTCCCTTTGTTCGAGTTCATCAGAAAAACACACTTGAACACTAACAACAAACTATCAAAAAGAGAAAATAAGGAAACAATTCCACTTACAACTGCACCAGAAAGAATATTTCTAGGAATAAGCCTACCTAACGAAGGCAGACCTGCAATAAGAAACAGATAAGGAGAGAAAGCAAAAGACTAAACACAAAAACAAATTAAAAAACCCACCGAAACCACAAAACTAACTAGAGTAACAATCCTTAATCTGAAAACTGACAATTTAAAAATAAGAACTGAGCATTTACTCCTTTCTGTATGAATTTTCAGAGTAATCAAATAGCTCTTGCTGATGAAGTTATTTTTCATAGAAGAATTATACCTAATAAATACAGAAGGAAAGATGGAATTGGAAAAACATAATTTTGTACTTACTAATGAAATAATTTATTCAAACAAGAATCACCAACTGATGAAACTTATAGATAAAAGGTTGGAAAGCTTTACAAAGAAAGGATCAGGTGTTAGCACTAAACAAATATGGATACACTTGGACCCAAAATCTTATTCTTCCCTTTGTTCGAGTTCATCAGAAAAACACACTTGAACACTAACAACAAACTATCAAAAAGAGAAAATAAGGAAACAATTCCACTTACAACTGCACCAGAAAGAATATTTCTAGGAATAAGCCTACCTAACGAAGGCAGACCTGCAATCAGCAAACTGTATCACAAGACACTGATGAAAGAAATCAAAGACAATAGAGATGGAAAGATATACCCTGGATTAATTAGTGTAAATAGTGAAATAGATTGAAAGAATTAATATTGTTAAAATGACCACACTACCCAAGGCAACTGACAGATTCAGTGCAATCCCCATCCATTCTCCAAGGGCATTTTTCACAAAACTAGAGCAAAAAAGTTTTTAATTTGCATGGAGAAGGAAATGGCAACCCACTCCAGTATTCTTGCCTAGAGAATCCTATGGACAGAGGAGCCTGGTGGGCTGCCGCCTATGGGGTCGCACAGAGTCGGACACGACTGAAGCTCCATAGCATGCATGCATGCACTGGAGAAGGAAACGGCAACCNGAAATGGCAACCCACTCCAGTATTCTTGCCTAGAGAATCCTATGGACAGAGGAGCCTGGTGGGCTGCCGCCTATGGGGTCGCACAGAGTCGGACACGACTGAAGCTCCATAGCATGCATGCATGCACTGGAGAAGGAAACGGCAACCCACTCCAGTGCTCTTGCCTAGAGAATCTCAGGAACGGAGAAGCCTGGTGGGCTGCAGTCTATGGGGTCACACAGAGTCAGACACGACTGAAGTGACTTAGCAGCACCAGCAAAGCAACAGAGAAACACAAAAGACCTACAATAGGCAAAACAATCTTGAGAAAGAAGAACAGACTACTTAGACGAATCATGCTTCCTATCTTCAGACCTTACTAAAAGCTATGAAGTCAAAACAGTCTGGTTTGGCAGACTGTCACAAAAACAGACACTGATCAATAGAACAGAACAGAGCCCATTCTCGGGTTCATATTTGAAATAAAAACACTAATTCAAAAAGATAGATGAACTCCAATATTCATAGCAGTATTGTGAAGCTTGGCTTAAAGCTCATCAGAAAACTAAGATCATGGCATCCAGTCCCATCACTTCATGGCAAGTTCATGGGGAAACAATGGAAACAATGACAGACTTTATTCTGGGGGGCTCCAAAAATCATTGCAGATGGTGACTACAGCCATGAAACTAAAAAACACTTGCTCCTTGGAAGAAAAGTTATGACCAACCTAGACAGCAAATTAAAAAGCAGAGACACTGCCGACTAAGGTCCGTCTAGTCAAGGCTATGGTTTTTCCAGTGGTTATGTATGGATGTGAGAGTTGGAAGGGACGGGGGAGCCTGGTGGGCTGCCGTCTATGGGGTTGCACAGAGTCAGACATGACTGAAGTGACTTAACAGTAACAAGATATATTATAAAACACAGGGATTATGGCAATATTTTCTAATAACTATAGATAGAATATAACCTTGGGAAAAAACACATACTTGATGCTACTGAATATTTCAGGTAACTTTAATGGCTGTGTCAAGATATGAAAATTAGGAGGTAAATATTTCTGGTTTTATAAATTTGAGATTATGAAGCTCTTAGCACAGCTTTGAAAAGAGACACAGATACTCAAAATACATAGAATATTTTGCCATCAACTTGTCTTACAAAGAAGAGTCTGTCTTGAGCGAAGTTTAATGATAATAATGCTCTCCTGGAATTATTACCTTGGAGACTTACCTTGGAATTTCTTTCGCATATTCTTGAGTACACTGCTGAAGGAGATCTATGAATTTTTGTGGGAAAGCTAAGAAGTCTACCAGAAGACCTTGCTGGAATTTTAAACTATACAGAAGACAGGAAAAGAAATTTTTTTTAGAATTTTAATTACTGTATGTAATTAATTATAAATAACATCCTGAAAGGTTTTTTTTTTTAATTTACTGAACAGCCATCATAGTCAAGAACTAAGCTAGAAAACCTTGATTTTTATAGAGCTTATTCAATGGGAGGGAAAAGGTCAATAAATCTAGATAAAGCTCCAAATTTCTGAGCTGTTTTAAACAGAATGCTAATAATCTATGAAATATGTATTTTCAAAAACAGCCTGAAAAATTACAGCATAAATAGTCCAGTGATCCCCAAATACTTAATTGTTCCTAATGAGCATGTGGTTCAAAGGAATAGCACTGATACACATATAAAACTTAAAAACTTACTTATTCTTAGATTAAATATAAGATCAGAAAAATAAATTTAGTTACCTCTGAAAATCTTCCTCTGAAATAACAAGGTTATACAGAAAAAATGGATCTGCATCATCAGTCAGACGGATAACTAAATCCTAAAAGAAAGATTGTTATTTTTAATGTCTTCAGTAGATCTGGCTTTCAGAGTAATTTCTTCTTCGATGGAAGTGAAATCATAATAGCATCAATGCATCTCTGTTATAGCTCAGACGGCTGTTTTCTGGTGCTGCTAGGTTTTTAATGTCTTTGGAGATTTTAGCATCTTAAACAGGGATGGATACTCTGCTCCTTGAGAGCCACATGGGGTGCAAGGTGAGAAGTGATGGGGTCTATAATAGTTAATTAAATGCTAGGAGCTGAAAGTTGATGAATTTCATTCTATCAGAGGCTTAGGAAAGTTCAGACCTATCTCTTGCTCCACTAAGATAATATGACAAAAATATTCTTTACCACTGATGTCACACTCAAGTATATTTTCAGTTTCCCTCAAGTTAATTGTCTGGGATTTCCAAAATGGCAAACACATCAGCAGAAATTACCGTCATCTACCCTAGATAAGAAAGGAGCATTCGTTTCTCAGGCAGAGGACAGGGGTATCAGGTGACAGGTTGCCAGGCCTTCTTGGTAAAAGCCTATTCTCTACCACTCCAGGTGGCCACTGACGTGGAACCCCCATCTGTTTTCAAGTGTCAAATGAAGTGAGTATCTTTCACAAAGACCACTTTTCAGGTATTAATTTTACTGTATGGCAGATCATCACAGCATCTAAAGCCAACAGAAAAGTCCTGTACTTCAGAAAACACTGGCAGAAGGAAAACAGGACTAGCAAGATGTCAGAGCACTAATAAAGCATAAGCATTCAGGTTAAGGGTAAGTTTCTGCCTTGAAATAAAATATACTTGTGGCTACTGAGGAATCACTAAGGTCCTAGAAAAATCTAATCCACTTATGAGTAGGGCTAGAAAATAAAAGAGGTACAGCAGGCATAAGGAATAAATATAAGAATATATAATCTCTTTCCTAGAAAATTTATGGCTCAGCTGGTAAAGAATCCGTCTGCAATGCAGGAGACCTGGGTTCAATCCTTGGGTTGGGAAGATCCCCTGGAAAAGGGAAAGGCTACCCACTCCAGTATTCTGGCCTGGAGAATTACATGGACTGTATAATCCACGGGGTCAGTCCATGGGGTCTCAAAGAGTCGGACATGACTGAGCAACTTTCACTCTCACTTTTTCACCCTGGANTCCTTGGGTTGGGAAGATCCCCTGGAAAAGGGAAAGGCTACCCACTCCAGTATTCTGGCCTGGAGAATTACATGGACTGTATAATCCACGGGGTCAGTCCATGGGGTCTCAAAGAGTCGGACATGACTGAGCAACTTTCACTCTCACTTTTTCACCCTGGAAAATTAGCAATCTAGGTATTTGCTCTGTCTCAGAAGGCTCTGTTCTTAAAGCAGCTTTATTTAAATATTTTTTTTAAACCCACCTCAAGATGCTATAAAAAAAAAAACTGAAGCTGTTACTAATACTATTAGATCCTTGAATATGTTAAGGGAAAGCTATAACAGAGAAAACAGACGTATTTCTTCACCCTCCTTTCTATATCACATCTCTGTTAATGATTCACACTTTAAAATCAGGTTAAGACTGATGCTCTTAACAACTATTCTCAAGAGGCAAAGATTCAAGAGTATCTCCCTGCAGTGCTTCAATTCATTCTATACTCACATTTATATGAAATGCCAGTTCTGCAGGATAGCAATATATATTCGAGTAACTTTAAAAAGTGCAATGAAGGAATTCCCAAGCAGTTAGGACTCCAAACTTCCATGGAAGGGACATGGGTTTGATCCCTGAACTGGGAACTAAGATCTCTCAAGCTATGTGATGCAGCCAAAAAACTGAAACGGGGAAAACCTAAGGAGACTGTTGTCCCAATCTCCAACTCTTGCATGCTTTAGAAATATATGGTATAATATCTTTCAGTTGTTGTCTTAGATTTTACCATCCCAGATCTGCAAGTTATTAAATGGCCCAAAATTAAAAAGCAAGATGATATTAACAAAAGATATCACATTCTTAAAGAATAAAAACTATAATGTGCAAAATTACCATATTTCAGAAAAATATTTATTTCAAAATATATAATACCAACCTTTCTGTGAACAGGGTTAGAAACTGATTGTAGTTCAATGCTCAGTCTAATACTCACTCTCCTGTATGAAAAGATACGCCCAACTATCAGAAACATTCATATGCAGTAAATTATCACTACCATTTGTGTAGCTAACATTTTCCATTTTAAGCCACGAGATCCTCCACAGGTTGTCCCTAACTTATGAATACACGTTTGGAAAACATGATGGATTTGAAATTTAACTTCCTGTTTTTCCACAAGTAATCAGGTTTTTAACCTGATGTTAAATTTTTTCTCTCCTGTAAAAATAGGTTGTTGTGAGGATTAAATGAGATAATGATGTGGAATGCCTATTGGTCAATGCCACATGCTTGGTATATAACCTCACTGGAGTGATTTTCAAATAGCATCTACTGAAAAGCAAACCATCAGGTTTACAACGATTTTTCACATACAAATGTGAACTGAAAATAAATAAAAAATAAAAAACGGAAATGACCAAATTAATTTATTTGAGAGATATCATTTGAAAATTAGAATACTCTGAATGTCTACAACCAAGGAAATAAGATAACATATTCACTTTCCTTATGTATACACACACACACAAATTTTTCAGATCCACAAACTACACTGCTCAACGGACTCTCCATACGATATAAGAACTATCAACAAGTTAATTATCTATCTAATCCTAAAGTAACTCTAAACCCTAAAAGAAAAAAAAAGAAAAAACACAGCTTTTTGCACATTCTATACCGCATCTTAGAAAATTCAGTATCAAACAGAGGCATATAAATAAGGTGTTCAAACTGAGCAAAAATGTTAAAAAAGAAAACCTCAGGAAACAAAGGGGTAATGGTGAAAAAACATCTCTGCACACATGGTCCTCAAACTATTCTGCTAGAATTAAATAATAATGGTCTTTTCCTGATGTGCATGGAAAATAAACCAAATTTGTTTGATATTATTTTTTTAAAGATGTGTTTTAAACTTTTTCCACATTCTACCACAGAAGTACAGACATAACAACTGAGTGTTGATGGAAAAACGTGGTAATAGTTGACTCAGGCCAGATTCAATAGTTTAGTCTTTTATGCTGACTTGCAGTTTACATTGATTCAATGCATGTCATTTTAGTTATATTTCTTATTGAACATATGACTGGATGTTAAATTTTAGTTCACACGATGAGATTACCATAATTTGTATATTAATATCTAAAAAAGAACAGTACCTGCAAACAGCACAAAGATAGGAAAAATTATCTTTAAATA
>SJYX01006254.1:150766-272752 GCA_006410675.1 Oreotragus oreotragus
GCGGGGTGGGCGGGGGTGGGGGAGGAACACGACGCCTTTCAATTTCCTAACTCACAAGAACAGTGAACCGAGTCAGGTTTGTGAGGGCCATTCAGCTCTACAATGTCATTATGTTTGGTTTTCATCTTCTGAAGTTTTTCCTAGTACGTACTGCCATAGTGATATGACACTTTTTAAAATGTGTGGGTTTCTCAGGTAGCTTGGTGGTAAAGAATCCGCCTGCCAATGCAAGACATGCAGGAAGATCCCCTGAAGTAGGAAATGACAACCTACTCCGGTATTCTTGCCTACAGAATTCCATGGACAGAGGAGCCTGGCAGGCTACAGTCCATGGGGTCACAAAAAGTAGGATAATATGCATTAGACGATGGGAGGAAAAAGAGGAGAACCCCATAAATTAAAACTATTCCCCACATTCAGTTCAAAAACCTCCAGAGCAATAACTTGTAGGAAAATGTGAGCTTTCAGAGGATCTGAAATCAGAAATCTTTTCTCCACTGTAATGGTGAACATCATAGGAACAGTATAAAAAAGTTTAAAAAACAATTTAAAAAATGCTGTTTCTCAAAATAAATGTCATAAACCTGCATAACATCCTTCCTGTCAGTTAGATTTGGCATTAGCAGAACTGGATTCTAGCCACCTCTGCCACCTAATAGTTCTGACCTTAACTCTCAATTCAAACAAAAGCTGCTCTATGCCAGGTACTATGCTGGGTGCCAGGGATACAAACAGAAATAAACATGGTTCATGACCTCATATTGAGATGATATTAAATGGCTTTATCCTAGACTTGCTTCTGATGGTATTCTACGGCTTTAATACATACACTATTAAGTGTCTGCCAGGCACTCTGCTTATATCAACTTATTTAACAACAATCTTGTTAAGTAAATATTATCTCTGTCATTCAAAGAAAGAACCAAAGATGCATAGAGTTGCAAATTTGGGTAAGGTCACACTACAGAGCCCAAATTTGAACTCAAATCTTTCACTTATACCATCCTATCTAACAAACAAATAAGGACAATTAATTTCAACTTAGGCAACTTTGAAAACGTCCTTATAAAGAAAGAATTTCAGACAGACACAGAAGTCATGAAAAAAAAAGCATCTGAGGTAGAAGGGAGAGCTGGAGTAAAGGTAAAGTATTAAGAGAGTATCAGGTACACTCAGAGGATATCACATAGCCCTGCATGACTGCTATATTGGGAAGATGAGCTTAGGGGGAAAAAAAAATAAAAAAGCAGGTTGGTGTCAAACCATGGGCTTCAAAATTTTGTACCACTTGTCCAGACAGTTCTCTGAGCACTATCACTGTCTTCAACTGAAGTTCCTTTTTCTCTATGACTTTAGTTCCTTCACATTACTTCATGCATTAATAGCTTCAACAATAGCTAGTGAATAGGTCAGTGAATGCTCTTAAGTTCCAGGCACTGTTCTAAGTACTTTATATGTATTATTTTATGCTTATAATAATCCCACAAAGCAGGTACTTTATTTTTATCAATTATAAGGATGAGGCACAGAGAAGTAAGAAAAACTGAACAGAATCAAGCAGTAACTGGTAAAGTGGAATCTAAATAGTGCGGCTCCATAGCCTTTTTTTTTTTTTAATGTAAAACACAGAGGTATTATAAATCCTTTTTCTTAAATGTAAGTACAGTTGATTTACAATGTTGTATTAATTTCTACTATACAGCAAAGTGACTCAGTCATACATACATTTTCTTTTGCACATTTTTGTTCCATTATGGTTTATCACAGGATATTAAATATAGTCCCAGACCTTGTTGTTTATCAGAGCCTGAACTCCTAACCTGTGCTATACTACCTCTAAATGGAAGAACTTTTTATTTCTGCTATTAAAAGTGAGTTTCTTGAGAACTAGAATGAAAATAGTTTTGTTGCTGTTGCTGTCACTGGAGGAAGGTGTAAGGAGAAGAGCTTTATATTCTCAGCACCTAGGACAGTGCCTGGTACACAGCAGGCTTTCATAAATATTTGTTGAGTTGAACTGGCCTTGACTACTTAAGTCTGGGCTATTTTTCCCATAAGAGGTGGGCAAACTTTATCTGTAAAGGGTCAGATAGTAAATATTTTTGGCTTTGCCAGCCATAAGGTCTGTCACATTTATTCATTTCTCCCCCTATACCACAAAAGCAGCAACAGACAACTCTTAAACAAATGAGAATGGCTGAATTTAATAAAACTTTGTTTACAAAAAAAGGCAATGGGCTAAGGAGCTTCAATAATGGAATTAGAAATTATGCGCCCCCACCTTTTTTCTTTCTATAATCATTCTAGAATAGGGCTATCCAATAGAGATACAATGGAGCCACAAATATAAGGCACATATATAATTTTTAATTTTCTGGAAGTCACATTAAAAAAACATAAAAGAAACAGATAAATTTGTTATACATTTAATTAACCCTACATATCTAAATATTGTCATCTTAACACATAATCAATATAAAAATTGAAATGTTTTACATTCCTTTGTTTCTCATAGTAAGTCTTCAGTCTAGTGTGCATTTTACTCTTTTGTACCTTAGTTCACTTTAGATCCATTTCAAATGTCAACTATAGTTGCTCCCATATACTGGCTCCCATATTGGGCAGCGCCAATCGCTCAGTCGTGTCTGACTCTTAGCGACCTCATGGACTGTATGTAGCCTACCAAGCCCCTCCATCCATGGGATTTTCCAGGCAAGAGTACTGGAGAAAGAACCACCAACTAACCTATAAATCTCCACTTAACAGCTGCTGGTCTTGGTACCATCTCCTTGCCTGGCCTGCCAGTTGATTTTGAACCTAATTCTGAACTATACACCAGTTTCACATTATTGGTAGCTCAATATACCAATGTCTTCATTTTTAGTCACATTTTCACACCTGATCCTCCTAACAAACAACCATGTAGGTAGGCATGTTATATCAGTTTTACAAATGAGAAAAATCAGTTTTACAAATGAGACAGCTGCCAATCTGGTGGAACTGAGACAAAACTGAAGTCTCCTGACTTCTCGCCAAGATCTCTCTACTTAAGCCTCAACAGCACCACCTCATTTGTCAAAGCTGTAATTTTGCATTTATCTGTGAAACTATTTCCTACCCCACTAGAATGTGAACTCCACGAACGCAAGGACTTTTTCCTGACCATTGCATCTCAGTGCCCAGCAAGTGTTTTGCAAATATGCAGTATTTGTTTAATGGGTAAATGAATTTACGGTTTTCCCCAATCGCCTTCATCTATTAAAAGTAATTTATCTCATTTCTAGTAACTAATGTGAAAAAAAAAAAAGCAATATACCATTTAGTTGATTAAATCGAAGCTTAATTTACTTCCAATATAACTCAGAAAAGAGTGGGAAAATGGCTGGGAACCAAGGCCTGAGTTCTAGTGCCCGCCCTGCGTTGAACTCGTAAGCCCTCGAGTAAATTAATTTTCTGAGCAGGAGTTCTTATCTGTCAAAGAGCAAAGGACTATAAGGTCCACGATAACGTTCAGAGATAAGTTTTTCTTTAAATTAATTTGGTGCAAGTCAGCGTCCCATTCCTCACACACTTCCCTTCTCGGCGACGGAGAACTTCCTCAGAGAGAGCCAGGTCCCAGGTAGGGCTCTCTGCGGGGACTCCGGCTGGATACCCTGCCGCAGGCCGCTGCGCACCGGCGGGGGCCGCCATCTTTCCCCTTGGCCCGACCCCAACCGCCACCCACAGGCACGGGGTAACGCGAGCCTCACCTCTCCTCGCAGTCTCTGCATTTCACCTGCAACGGGACGAGTTGCTGGAACAAAATCTGGCTCATGCTGAACCGCTGCCCTGGCAGGCGTGCGAAAAAATACAACACAACAGGCCCGGCCCGCGATAGTAGGTGAAAGACTTCCGGGTCTTGTAAAGTTTGAGTTTGCCGCTCTGCTTCCGCGGAGGAGGCGGGGAAAGAGAAACAGAGGGAACGCGAAGGAGGTTTGGACCTCGCCGGCCTCCATCAACTTCTTCCGGTTTTACGTAGCTGGGGTGGTAAAGTTCCGGGCGTGGTATTATCCTGCGTGGCGGGACCTGGCGCAGCCCTGTTTGTTACGCGAAGGGGACCAGCGTGAACCTGAGAACTTTTCGTCTCTTCAGCCGACCAATGCTTGCCACCCGGAGTGAGCCCTGAATTATGGCGGCCTCTGCGCTGACGCCGCATGGAACTGCCTTTCCAGAAGAGGGGCGATGCGGTTATTTTGTGGAAAAGAAGAAGCGGTTCTGCAGGATGGTGGTGGCAGCCGGAAAAAGGTTCTGTGGTGAACACGCTGGAGCCTCGGAGGTCTGGTATCGCCTTACCCTCTCGAGGGTCGGAAATAAGTTTCCTGGTCCGGCACCTCCCCTCTGACAGATTTCTGCTTCAGTCCCCTGGATTTTGCAGCTTTTCCTGTGATAAACGCAGTACTGGCCTCCCTAGGGAGAGATGATGAGCCCTAGTGAAGTGCAGTGTTTTCTTTTATTTAGGTAAAGCGCCAGCAGTGACCCGTTTATCTTGCTACCAGCTCATGGTAATGCTAGATTCTAGTTGTACTGCGGACTACCGCTTCTTGCGCTCGGCCCACTCTCCGCCTTCCTGATGGGAAATGGTGGTTTAGAAAGAAGAGTGATCAAAGAAAGAATCCAAGGTTTCAGTAATTGTGTTTTCATTGTTTCGTGAACGATAATCACGTCTTGTGAATGCGGTTGAGAGAAACTTCTCAAAAATTTTTATTTAGACGTACAATCTTTTGAAAGCAACTAGTAACTACTTTGCTGAAAAGGGGAAGGAAAGATTTAAAAAACACGTAAGAATGAATTCTTTTAAAATTGAGAACAGAAAAGTGTACAGTTTTGCTCGATTGTACATGATTGTATTGTCAAGCGGCATATATATTTATGTATGTGTATTTCTTTAGGGTATATATGACAGGGCATTTAAAAACAAGATCAGCATAATGCTTATAGTAAAAGAGCATGTTTCATAGGTTTTAGAAAGATTAAGCTATAGAGAAAAGCATTTGATTTCCTGCCTTCTGAATATCCAGTATTATTTACATTATTTTTGTTTGTCACCCCACCCCAGTACTCTTGCCTGGAATATCCAATGGACGGAGTTGCCTGGTGGGCTGCAGTCCATGGGGTCGCTACCAGTCGGACAGACTGAGCGACTTCACTTTCATTTTTCTCTTTCATGCATTAGAGAAGGAAATGGCAACCCACTCCAGTATTCTTGCCTGGAGAATCCCAGGGATGGGGGAGCCTGGTGGGCTGCCGTCTATGGGGTCACACAGAGTCAGACAGGACTGAAGTGACTTAGCAGCAGCAGATGGTTTATCCTTCTAGGCAATATCCACTACAGATACCATGGCAGAATCCCTTCATCTGCTCCTGATCCCTCATAGCTATAGCTCTAATTCATATTTTGATTTAACTGATACTTGGCTGGAATGAAGTGTACTGAAACAAGCTTTTTCGTCTTTTGACCTGTGACTGTGACCTGTGACTTACAAGAACTCTTTGAAGTACACTTTCTGTTGTATTTTGAGAGGACCAGCAAACATCCCCTGACTGAAAAAATAATTTTATGATTGCAGGAGGATTTTGTTCTCCCTGTTAGAAGGCCTGGTATTTCACCTTAACCAGACGTCCAGAAGATGACAGCAGATGGAAACAGTAGTAGAGTATGACTAGATTCTTACAGCATAATCCATATTCCTGGAGAGGAATGACCTCATGTTATTAATCTCTTGAAAAAAAACTGAAAAGCACCAAGTGGAAACACTTTCAATGACTATGGTTTGGTTTTCAGTTTGGGGTATCCTGGGCTTGCCTGGTGGTCGAGACAGTAAAGAGTTTGCTTGCAATGCGGGGGACCCAGCTTCAATCCATAGGTTGGAAAGTTCCCTTGGAGAAAGGTATGGCCACCCACTCCAGTATTCTTGCCTGAAAAATTCCATGGACAAAGGAGCTTGGTGGGTTACACAGTGGGACAAATTAGGACTCTAAGCAGGCTGACTGACCTTTGGTTTTAACTGTTATACTACACAGACTTGCCAACACTATTAATTATTAACTCCTTTATTTTTTTGAGTGCTTGTAGTTAAATCAATGTAACTTAGAAATGAATAGGATGTTATTATTCTTTACCAAAAGCTGCAAAGCCAGTAGAGTATGATCATGTGATTAAAAGACCGTATAGATGTCCCCAACGGACTGTGGTTCAACTTATGATTCTTTGGCTTTATGACACTGCAAAAGCAGTGGGCATTCAGGAGAGAGCATACTTTGAATTTTTAATTTTTCATCTTTTCTGGGGCTAGTGATATGCAGTACTGGGCAGTGTCAGGAGTCAGGGCTCCAAGTCAGCCACACTATCACAAGAGTAAACAACTAATATGCTGCCATTCTGTACCTGTACAACCCTCTGTTTTTCACTTTCAGCACAGTAGTCAATAAAAGGCAATGGCACCCCACCCCAGTACTCTTGCCTGGGAAATCCAATGGACGGAGTAGCCTAGTGGGCTGCAGTCCATGGGGTCACTAACAGTCGGACAGACTGAGCGACTTCACTTTCCCTTTTCTCTTTCATGCATTGGAGAAGGAAATGGCAACCCACTCCAGTATTCTTGCCTGGAGAATCCCAGGGATGGGGGAGCCTGGTGGGCTGCCGTCTATGGGGTCACACAGAGTCGGACACGACTTAAGTGACTTAGCAGCAGCAGTCAATAAAATACATAAGATATTCAACACTTTATTATGAAATAGGCTTTTAGATGATTTTGCCCAACTGTGGACTTTTGTTAAGTGTTCTGATCACATTTGGGATAGACTAGGATATGCTATAATGCTCGGTAGGTTAGGTGTATTAAGCGCATTTTTAACAGAGAACATGTCAATTTAACGATGGGTTTGTCAGGATGTAATTCCATCATAAGTTGAGGAATATCTCTTTAGTTGTGTCTGCGATACATTTCTCTAAAATCAGAATATTTCTCAATGTCAACACTATGTCATAATTTAAACCGGCAGCATTTTTTTTTTTTCCTTAGTGGTCCCTAGAATAATAGTGTATATCTAGCCAGTGCTGTCATAGATTGAAAATTACATATGTAGGCTTTCTCTATAACCTGTTGGAAGCTGTAGATCAATGTTGTCCAAAGCAGTATTTAGTTATATATACCTAAACCAGCTACACGAGAGGTTTTTTTTTTTTAATTGAAGTATAGATGATGTGAAAGTGAAAGTTTAGTCGCTCAGTCATGTCTGACTTTTTGCAACCCCGTGGACTGTAGCCTACCAGGCCCCTCCATCCATGGGATTTTCCAGGCAAGAGTACTGGAGTGGGTTGCCATTTCCTTCTCCAGAGGAACTTCCCGGCACAGGGATCAAACCTGGGTGTCCTACATTGTAGGCAGACATTTTACCATCTGAGCCACCAGGGTACAGATGTACAATACAGTGATTCACAATTTTAAAGGTTATACTCCATTTATAGTGGTTATAAAATACTGGCTATATTCCATGTGTTGTACAATATATCTTTGTAGTTTATTTTATACATGATAGTTTGTACCTCTTAATCCTCCGCCCCTATAATGCTCCTCTCCCCTTTCCTCTCTTCACTAGTTTGTTCTGTATATTTGTGAGTCCGTTGCTTTTTTTTCCTTATTTTCACTAGGAGCATTGTTTTTTTAGAGTCCACATATAAGTGATATCATACAGGGTTTGTCTTTCCCTGTCTGACTTATTTCTCTGACCATATCCTCCAAGTCTATCCATTTTGTTGCAAATGGCAGAATTCCAGTCTTTTTAAAGGCTGCATAATATTCCCTAGGGGTGTGTGTGTGTGTGTGTGTGTGTACCACATCATCTTAATCCATTCATCTGTTGATGAATATTTATGTTGCTTCTATATCTTAGCAATTATAAATAACGCTACTGTGAACATTGGGGTTACACATACCTTTTTGAATTAGTGTTTGTTATGGATATCTACCCAGAAGTGGAATTGCTGGGTCATATAGTAGTTCTATTTTTTGTTTTTTTGAGAACCCTCCTTACTGTTTTCCACAGTGACTGTACCAATTTACATTCCTACCAACAGTNGGTGTGTGTGTGTGTGTGTGTGTGTACCACATCATCTTAATCCATTCATCTGTTGATGAATATTTACGTTGCTTCTATATCTTAGCAATTATAAATAACGCTACTGTGAACATTGGGGTTACACATACCTTTTTGAATTAGTGTTTGTTATGGATATCTACCCAGAAGTGGAATTGCTGGGTCATAAGAGTAGTTGTATTTTTTGTTTTTTTGAGAACCCTCCTTACTGTTTTCCACAGTGACTGTACCAATTTACATTCCTACCAACAGTGAGTGAAGATTTCCTTTTTTCCACATGACTGTCAGTATTTGTTATTTATGTTCTTTTTAATGATAGCCATTATGACAGGTATGAGGTGATATCTCATTACACTAGAGATTTGTGTTTTAAACTCGATGATCTGATTTTGGGAGTGTTTTGTTAATGTGCCTTTAAGGTTTCCTTAATCTTGTTTTGGGATAGCATAAGCTTATGATTATACTGAAGTTGTATCTAGTATCTGTAAGCAATAAACCTGATATATTGTTAGAATAAATATATTCTTTTTTGGTTGTTGTTTTTAGGAAGAAAATGCTCGGAAAAGAATTCTGTGTCCTTTGGATCCAAAACAGTAAGTATGGGTTGGAGAAGGGTTTTTCTGTGCTAGAAACAGTGATTATCACAGTCTTAGTTTAAATACTTTTCTCTTTAAATTTAGCACAGTATATGAAGATCAACTAGCAAAGCATTTGAAAAAGTGTAACTCAAGAGAGAAGCCGAAACCTGTAAGTGTTTGGTCAGTAAAATCGAATGGTAAAATAGGTGCTATGTAATATTTATATATACTTAGTAGATTACAGATATGAACTTTTAACAAAGCTCTTGCTTCAGGAGACTGAAATATGGTAAATACATCTGAGTGTATGTAGGTCATTAGACTGTGAATCCACTAAGAGTCCTAATTCAGGTAACGTATGTTTTTGCAACAAAAATAGTATTCAGAGAATAATTCCACAGTTAATCTATTCAAAAATACTTACTTAGTGCCAACGCTAGTGGTAAAGAATCCACCTGCCAGTGCAGGAGACCTAAGAGACACAGGTTCATTCCCTGGGTCAGGAAGATTCCCCTGGAGGAGGGCATGGCAACCCACTCCAGCATTCTTGCCTGGAGAATTCCATGGACAGAGGAGCCTGGGGGGGCTACAGTCCATAGGGTAAAAAAGAGTCAGACAACTGAAGCAACTTAGCACATTAGCATGCAAGTTTATTTCAATAAAATATGATCCCAGTCTTCAGTGAACTTTTAAGTTCAATGAAAGAACTAAGTGTACATGTGATAAGAGCACATACTTGCATTAAAATTAAATCTCAGGGATCAAGAAAGACTTTCCAGAGAGAGAAACACTTGAACTAAGTCCTTTTTTTAAATATATAATTCTTTTTTCTTTTTGACTGTGCTGGGTCTTCATTGCCTTGTGGGTTTTTCCTAACTGTGGAAAGCAGGGTCTGCCCTCCAGTTGCCGTATGCCAGCTCCTCATTGCAGCGGCTTCTCTTGTTGCAGAGCATGGGCTTCAGGGTGCGCAGGCTTCAGTAGTTGCGGCACATAGGCTCAGGAGTTGCTGCTCCTAGGCTCTAGAGCACAGGTCCAGTAGTTAGGGCGCACAACTGCACCTGGATAATAATCTTCCTGGATCAGGGATCAAATCCGTCTCCTGCATCGACAGACAGACTCTCAGCCACTGGACTATCAGGGACGTCCCAGTCCCAGCACCACTGTCATTTTCACAACACATTGTCCCCATACATTTCCAAATGCCTCCTAACTGAGAACCAGCAGGCCAGATGGCATGCATTTAGTTTAAAAAGAAAAAATCTTTACCTTAAAATGTGTAGTAGAAAAGGGATGACTATCCTTGGTTAGCCTCTTAGTAAAAGGAATGTTGCCTTTACTTTCAAGTATGCATGGAGATTATCTGGCTTCCCTGGTGGCTCAGACAGGTAGGTCTCCTGCATTACAGGCAGATTCGTTACCATCTGAGCCACAAAGGAACCCGGGTTCAGTCCCTGGATTGGGAAGATCGCCTGGATAAGGGAATGGCTACCACTCCAGCATTCTATCCTGGAGAATTCAATGGACAGAGCCTGGCAGGCTACATTCCATGGGGTTGCAAAGAGTCGGACACAACTGAGCAACTAACATTTTCACTTTCACAGGCATGGAGGCTCTCTTCCTTACCTAACTGTTAGGCTTTAGTTAAAGCAAGCAGATTGAATATGTGTTCTGAGAACAGTTTGAGAGAAAACGTGAATTTATTAAAACTGGAATACCCCTGGGAATTTCCTGGTGATCCAGTGATTGCGACTCCATGATTTCACTGCTGAAGAACTAGGTTCAGTCCCTGGTTGGGGAACTAAGATCCCACAGGCTGAGTGGCACTGGGCGCCCCCAAAAATGGAATACCCATGCACAGATTTCATTGCATGGTGGGGACACAGTGAAAAGGAAAGGGAGAAAAGCAGTGGGATGACGGGATAGAAAAAAGAAATGCAGAACAGTTTTTGTCTAGTACACTATGTATAACATGAAACCCAGGTTTTGCTTTACTAATAGTTGTAGCTATTAATAATTTTCTGTTATAGTTTTGTCAGTTATCCAACAAAACATTCTAATACCCACTTTCTAACCTGTTCCACTTAATCACTAGTTTCTATTATTACCCATATAAGTAAACGTAGCAACCCACAATCTGCACATTACTTTTCTGCCGTTTGTATAATTAAAGCCTGTGCATTAATGTCTGATGTCTAATGCTTAACTAAATTACTGTACATAATGTCTCAGGAGTTTTCACTTTCAAAAGAGAATTTGTAAAAAATTACACTATTTCATTCATTTATGTCTACATGGTCTAATATGTAACCACTGGTCATGTGTAACTATTTAAATTTGAGTTAATTAAAATTAAGCAAAATGAAAATCCGATTCCTCAGTCACACTAGCCATATTTCAAGGCTATAGCTACCATGTTAGCTAGGGCAGATATAGAACATTTTCATTACTGAACATGTTGAACTAGATCCTTACTTAGAGTCTTTCTGTCTCTGAAAATGGACTAGAAATATCTCACTATGTTAATTTACACAACAGTATCATAGGACATTTCTATATTCTGTTTTAATTAGTATTTTAAAATAGAAGAAATCAAACCTAAACCGTTGTAATATTTTTTCATATCTGTTTGTGGTCATGCTACCTATCTGATATACAGCCATTTGTAATTGGGCGTTTGTTTTTGCTTTAACAATTAGCAAATTAACATCCTCAGTCTATGCTAGAGATAGGTAAAAATGTTAATAGAAATTACTAATGAGTTTCTCTAGACTATAAATGTTCATTCAGATAGCCACCTCACTAGAATGTAAGATCCAGCAACACAGAGGTTTTTGTCTGTTCTGTTCACTCTGGTGAATCCTCAGTAACTAAAGCAAGTTAAGGACCAGACTCGTCACTCAGTGATTATTTATGAATAATTTTTTCATGAATAAATGAAGAAAGAGAAGGTGGCAGGTGCAGAGTATTAGAAGGGATGAATCAGTTTTTCACCCTAATTTTTGTGAACTCTTCACATTAATAACTTGTTATTTTGTTTTTGTTAAGGACTTCTTTATTCAAGATATTAATGCAGGTTTAAAAGATGAAACCGAAATACCAGATCAATTAGTAAGTACTTGACTTTTTAATTTTATGAGGTGTTCTAGAGCATCTCCACACTGTAAATAAGCTTACAATTTTTGTTCCAATTTTTGAAATAAATTAACTATTTTGACATAACATGCATTTTCTTATAGAATCAATGTTATCAGTTCCCAGACCAGCTCATGTCCCATTTTTCTATATAGGTTCCAATTTCGTCCCTCTCTGAAGAGCTGCTGGAAAACTTAATTAAGAAGTTGAGAAAAGCAAGTGAAGGTAAGTCTGCCTAAATTTACAAGTTAAATTTTATTAGAATAATGAGGTGGTATGTGAGTTGAACTTCCATCGTAGCTCAGACGGTCAAGAGTCTGCCTGCAATGCAGGAGACACAGATTCAATCCCTGGGTTGGGAAGACCCCCTGGAGAAGGGAAATTCCTCTGTGGTTTAATATTGCTACCATTGCTTAGAACCCTACAGTTTCACACTTGGTTGTTTAGGCTTGTGTGCTTTTATTTGGCACAGGTTTGAACTGCACACTTAAAGATCAAATTATGTCCCATCCAGCATTGCATGATGCCCTTAATGACCCTAAAAATGGTGATTCTGCAGCCAAACATCTAAAACAGCAGGTATGTTTAAGCCATAGTAACTCTACTAAAAATGGCCCTTTTTTTTTGTTCATTTGTCAGACGCTAACATTCTATTTTTTCTAAATATAGTATTAATGAAATTTTGTTTAGATAATCTTTCATGGTACAGAATCTCCATTTCAAACAATGTTGTTCAAACAAATATAGAAAGTCCTTGGCATGGATAGGGTTCTGAGTACTGCATGTTAAGTATTTAAAAGCAGGAGAAAAACTTTAAAGCCAAACAAAAATTACCATTTTGAACATGGTGCCCTATATAGAAATTGTCTTGCTGTTTTTCCGTTTGAGCCAGATGTTTTTGTTCTAGTTTATAAAATAATCTTGTGAAGTTTGCAGGCTTCTATTTTAGGTAACATTGAAAATTTAAAGTTACTTGGTCCAAGAAGATGCTTTGTTGAATTTGGAGCAGGAAAGGGAAAATTATCTCATTGGGTTGATATTGCCTTGAAAGATGCTGAAAAAGTTCACTTCATCCTAGTAGAAAAGGTGACCACAAGATTCAAGGTAAGTGAAATTCACATTGTGGTATATTTGTAGCCAGATTTTGTTTTCACTTTAAAAAAAAAGCCTCTAAAAGAAAATGAGTTTTTTGTGTTTATTTGACTGTAGTTTTTTATTCTAGTTATATTGGTGACTTAAAGGTAATTTTTTAATCTAAATTTCTGAGTTCTTAAAATAATAACAAAGATAAGGAGATATGTGGAAAGAGCCAAGCTCAAACTAGTAGTTAAAAAAGTCTTGAGTCCTTACCTACCTCTGAAAGTTACTGTTTGTTCAGTAAACATTTATTGAGCATACCACCAGAACCATGACAAATATTGAGTAGATAAAGTCAAATAATACAAGAGTCCCTATGTTCTATTATGTTTAGAGTGAAAGTCACTCAGTCGTGTCTGACTCTTTGCGACCCCATGGACTATACAGTCCATGGAATTCTCTAGGCCAGAATACTGGAGTGAGTAGCCTTTCCCTTCTCCAGGGGATCCTCCCAACCCAGGAATCAAACCCAAGTCTCCTGCATTGCAGGCAGAGACTACCAGCTGAGCCACAAGGGAAGCCCACTTATATTTAGAAAGAAGAGACAAATAGATAAATGATTATTTTTTTTAAAGGTGTTAAAATATGAAGAAAAAAAAAGGATGCTGCACAGAATACAGTGTGGCTTCAAAGGAGGGAGTGACAAGTTTTACTGCAGGGAACGGATGATAAATGGCTACATAGAAAAAGTGATGTTTGAGGTATGTCTTGAAAAGTGAGTATTTGCTAAATAGGGAGTTTGAGAAGCATTCTAGGAAATAAGAACAATGTAACCAAAGGCATGAAAGGACAGGGGAGCACAGAAACATTTCTGTGTGATGGAAGTACATGGTGTGAAGTAGAGTTCAACAGTGAGATGGGAGAGGTGGGACAGACTCTGGAAGGGGTCATATTTTATGCTATGGAAGGAGTTTGACTTTATCCTGTTACATGCTGGGGATACAGTGGAAACAAGATTTAATTCTTGTCTTCAAGAAGCTTACATCTAATGGGACAGTTTTATAGGCATATTGGTTTAGTACACTAAGTGATGAGTACCAGATGATGGAAGAGTTCTACCAGAAGGTGAAACACTAGCCTCAGGTTTCCTGAGGAGAAGGAAGTAACAAACAAGAGATTTAAGGAGTATATAAGGATTTGTGAAATAAATAGAGTTTTAAAAGTTCATCTTAGGAGTACCATTAAAGCTGTATCAGAAGAGTATGAAACTTGAACTAGGGAGATTAATAATAAGATACTGTCCTATGATCCAGGTAAGAAATGGGCCAGAGCTAAGGGTGTTGCAGTGAGACGGAGAGGAGGGAAAGAGGGTGAGAAATGTAATGATAGTGGGAGCCATGAGACTTTATTAGGTAAGAGGGAGGAGTTAATTCTGTGACCTTTTGTGCCTTAAAAGACTAAGTGTCTTCCCTCAGACAGGGAATGTGCCAGGATGAAGGGGAAGAATAGTTCAGAGGGAGAAATAATGAGTTCAGTTTTGGGTGAGTTTGCTGTTGAAGTAGAACTTTCTGTTTGACAATTGGATTTGTGTGTCCTCATCAGAACGGTCTGGGCCACAGTGTAGATTTATCAATCATAGGTATATGGTTATAGATGAGAATGGTTGTGATCTTTCAGGGAGAGTAAGAAGAGAAGCAAGCCACAAATAGTGTATTAGGGCCTGATAAAGGTAAAGCAAATAATCTTACGTAAGTCAGTTAACATCTATGAACATTAATGCCTTCATCAGTGAATTAGGGGTTTTTAGAATTAAAGGAAATAATGTGTACATTATAATTTATGAAACGTTCAAGGCTTATAAAAATGTGAGGGCTTCCCTCGTAGCTCAGCTGGTAAAGAATTCACCTGCAATGCAGGAGACGCCAGTTCAGTTCCTGGGTTGGGAAGATCCGCTGGAGAAGGGATAGCATACCCACTCCAGTATTCTTGGGCTTCCCTGGTGGCTCTGTTGGTAAAGAACAACCTGCAACGCAGGAGACCTGGGTTCGATCCCTGGGTTGGGAGGATCCCTTGGAGAAGGGAAAGGCTACCCACTGCAGTATTCTGGCCTGGAGAATCCCATGGACTTGTTATTTTCTGTCACAGAATATACAATTAACAATTCTACTTTTTAAATACTAAAAGGTGGAAAATTAATAGCTCTGACTTTTGAAAATAAATAGAAATCTTTTTGTTTTCATAAAGCTTTTTTTTCCCTTAGATGAAACCCATTGTTACAATAATGTTCTATTTATACAGGTAGATGGCAAACACAGAAAGAAAAATTCAGTGTTTGAAAGACTTCAAATTGATATTCAACATTTGTGTTTGAGTAAGTTGCATAACTTTCAGTTGCCCTTCCATAAATCAAAGACTTTCACACTCTTGAGGGTTGCTTAGAAGTTCAATCAGGCAGAACAGTGCTTCAGGAAAAACAAAGATTAATCCATTTTAATATAGAATTTTATATCTAACATTTAGATACATATAAATGGGATGAGGGTTGACACTCTTAAGAAATTGTTTTTCAGGATCAGCTAGACATGAAATGTCATACTAGAGAATGGTTTAAAAATTTTGATAGTATGACCTTATCTTGCTTATTTGTGGTGTTTAATTACTGAGTTTGTTCATGCCATACTTTAGCTTTCTGCCCATTGTTAACATGACTTTACCAAAACTGTTAGGGAAATGAGCTAGTTCTCTGCCTAACTAATTTGTGAAAGATACTCCCACAATTTTAAATTGTACCAAAGAAAATAACCCATCTCTATGGAACTTATTTCATACACACACACATACCCATGAATCATACTTTTTAATGCCCTTTTTGTACCTTTTTTAGTTTTTCATATTATTTAGAATGAAAATAATACAAACAGAAGCAACCTCTTCTGCTAATTTTAATTCAGCCCTGTAATGCAACCCACCATTGGCCCATATAGTAAATAAAATTTGTTCATTGAGTTAGTAGATAATTTATAATTTTTTTTACTTGGTCTTTTAAAAATGTATTTAAGGTCCTGTGTATAGCACAGGGAACTATATTCAGTGTCCCATGACAAACCATATTGGAAAAGAATATGAAGAAGAATATATATATATATATATATGTTTATGTAACTGATCACTTTGCTGTACAGTAGAAATTAACACATCATTGTAAATTGGCTATACTTCAGTTTTTTAAAAGAGGTATAACTTTAAAAATTGCTCTTTAATAATCTTAAATTGTTCTAATACATTTATCAAGTATTCTGTTAGTTGCCATCTTCCTGAAAAATTCTCTTCTGGATCCTTCAGACCTGTTCCAGACTAGACTGGGCATGCTGTCTTCTGTTCCTGTGGCACAATTGTCAACCTTAAAACTCTTCGTTCTCATCCTGGGGATTCCCTTCACTCTTGTGTTGAAATTTGTTTTCCCACATTTTCTTTTTCTCTTTTGGCCATCCTGGACGGCTTTTGGGATCTTAGTTCCCCAACCAGGGATCAAACCCTCAGCAGTGAAAGTGTGAAGTCCTAACCACTGGACCTCCAGGGAATTCCCTATTTATCTACATCTTATCCCACAACTTCCTTTGTTAATTTACTCTTCTTGGGCTAAGACCTCCTCTGTAGCTTCCTGAGAAACACTTGCATTAGAGAGAAATTTGATGCCTTGCATTGTCTGAAAATATCTAACTTTACCCTTACACTTGATTTGGCTGGGTCTTTTCTGTTTCTGGGGCTTCCCTAGTGGCTCAGCTGGTAAAGAATCTGCCTGCAATGGAAGAAACCTGAGTTTGATCCCTGGGTTGGAAACATCCCCTGGGGAAGGGAAAGGTTACCTACTCCATTATTCTGGCCTGGAGAATTCCATGGACTGTTTAGTCCATGGGTTCACAGAGTTGGGCACAACTGAGTGACTTTCCTTTCTAAGAATTTTGAAACCATTACTCCATTAGTATTGTTGTTCAAAAGTGCAGCACTGTTCTGAGTCCTGATCCCTTGTATACCATCTCCTTTCTTCTTTCCTAGAAATTCATAGGCTCTTTTCTCTGTCTTCAGAGGTTTGGACTTTCACGGTAATGTGTCTTGCTGTAGTCATATTTTTATCTGCTGTGTTGGGCACTTGGTGTGCCCTTCTGTTCATAGCAGTGGTTCTCAGCTAAAGACAGTTTTGGCCCTCAGGGAGAACTGACAACGTCTGAGATATTTTTTGTTGTCAAAAGAGTAGGCATGTTGATGGCTAGATGGATACAGACCCGAGCCCTGCTAAATATCCTATAAGGTACAGTACAGTTCTCCACAACAATGAATTATTGGAGCCAAAAGTTAATAATGCCAGGGGTGAGAAATCCTGATCTAGAGATTCCAGTATTCTCAGCTTTCTGGGAAATTTTCTTGCATTCTGGGTAATTTCTTCGCATTCTTTCTTTCTTAATTTTCTCTGCTTCAATTTTTCTTTTCTCCCTTAATGGGAGAACTTTTATGATTTAGTTATTAGACCTCCTAGAATAGTTCTCTACTTTTCTTGACTTTACTTCTCTGTTCTATATCTTTTATCTTTTTTTTATATACTTCTGCAGATTTCTTCAACTTAATTTCTTCTATCATAGTTTTAATTTCTAAGATCTTTTTCTCTGAATTTATCCTTGTTATTTTAATTGTTCTTTTTTCATAATTGGAATATCTTTGTGAGGATATTAATAATATATTTTTTAAGAAGTATTCTCCCTTTATAGTCTATTTGCACTCATTTGCTCTTTTCCATTTGTTTTGGTCTGTTTCAACTTGGAGGCTCTGCTCAGACGTCTGTGCTTTTTGATGCTGTGTTCATAGTGAGGATCGAGGGACTATGAACTCTTGAGTCTTCAAGTGGAGTTGTTGACTTCAAGCTCCAGCTTGAAGTACCTTGTCTAAAACATGATCTTTCCTCTTGGGCTGGTCAGGTTCCCCAAATAACACTTTTGATCACCTGCCTAGAGGGTGAGAGTCTAGTTAAGTAATGTTGCGGGACCCACTTAATCCTGCTATTTTACCACACATATCAGTTTCCCACTTTGAGCTTCCCTCCTGGCTCAGACAGTAAAGAATCTGCCTGCAATGCAGAAGCCCCAGGTTCAGTCCCTGAGTTGGGAAGATCCGCTAGAGAAGGGAATGGCAACTCACTCCAGTATTCTTGCCTGGAGGATTCCAGGGACAAATGAGCTTGTCAAGCTATAATCCGCAGGGTCACAGAGTCAGACATGACTGAGCGACTAACACACACACACACACACAACTTTCCACTTCTTACCGTCCTTCAGTCCAGTGATCTCCTGTCTTAATTGCTTCAGAGAATTACCTAGTTTTCCACCAGTTGGTAAAGAGGTAATCATCAAGTGGCTATGAGTTGTGAATCTGACTACTTCTTAAATAGACTTTCTCCCTGTGCACTATTATTCATAACATAACTGTCTCAGCTCAACAACTTTCCACTTCTTACCGTCCTTCAGTCCAGTGATCTCCTGTCTTAATTGCTTCAGAGAATTACCTAGTTTTCCACCAGTTGGTAAAGAGGTAATCATCAAGTGGCTATGAGTTGTGAATCTGACTACTTCTTAAATAGACTTTCTCCCTGTGCACTATTATTCATAACATAACTGTCTCAGCTCTTCTTCCGAAATTCCTGATGCCCCCAGTTCCATAAGGGTTTGCTTAGACAACCTTTCTCTTCACTCTGATATGTAAGTTTCTGGAATCACTTTACATGGGCAAACTATTCCACTTGTTAGCAATTTCTTCTAGCATGTGATACCATCTGAAAGCAAGCAACAGAAAATTTGAAATATTTACTAAGGACCTCCATTGGACAAATAGCTGTGCTGGGTGCTATAGCTGAATTTGTAGGGAGAAACATACTTTTCATTTCAAAAACTTAGTAAAAGGAAAATGAATTGGATGGTTGGTGGGGGCGGGGTGTTGGGAATGGAAGCCATAACTGTGATGTTCTGCATTTTGCTACATTACCTTGTAGATGTCTTTTTTTTTTTTTTTACTTTTATACTACTATTATGACTATTTTATTCAGAACAGTGTGAAAAGCTAAAATAATNGCACATTACTTTTCTGCCGTTTGTATAATTAAAGCCTGTGCATTAATGTCTGATGTCTAATGCTTAACTAAATTACTATACATAATGTCTCAGGAGTTTTCACTTTCAAAAGAGAATTTGTAAAAAATTACACTATTTCATTCATTTATGTCTGCATGGTCTAATATGTAACCACTGGTCATGTGTAACTATTTAAATTTGAGTTAATTAAAATTAAGCAAAATGAAAATCCGATTCCTCAGTCACACTAGCCATATTTCAAGGCTATAGCTACCATGTTAGCTAGGGCAGATATAGAACATTTTCATTACTGAACATGTTGAACTAGATCCTTACTTAGAGTCTTTCTGTCTCTGAAAATGGACTAGAAATATCTCACTATGTTAATTTACACAACAGTATCATAGGACATTTCTATATTCTGTTTTAATTAGTATTTTAAAATAGAAGAAATCAAACCTAAACCGTTGTAATATTTTTTCATATCTGTTTGTGGTCATGCTACCTATCTGATATACAGCCATTTGTAATTGGGCGTTTGTTTTTGCTTTAACAATTAGCAAATTAACATCCTCAGTCTATGCTAGAGATAGGTAAAAATGTTAATAGAAATTACTAATGAGTTTCTCTAGACTATAAATGTTCATTCAGATAGCCACTCCGTTGTAATATTTTTTCATATCTGTTTGTGGTCATGCTACCTATCTGATATACAGCCATTTGTAATTGGGCGTTTGTTTTTGCTTTAACAATTAGCAAATTAACATCCTCAGTCTATGCTAGAGATAGGTAAAAATGTTAATAGAAATTACTAATGAATTTCTCTAGACTATAAATGTTCATTCAGATAGCCACCTCACTAGAATGTAAGATCCAGCAACACAGAGGTTTTTGTCTGTTCTGTTCACTCTGGTGAATCCTCAGCAACTAAAGCAAGTTAAGGACCAGACTCGTCACTCAGTGATTATTTATGAATAATTTTTTCATGAATAAATGAAGAAAGAGAAGGTGGCAGGTGCAGAGTATTAGAAGGGATGAATCAGTTTTTCACCCTAATTTTTGTGAACTCTTCACATTAATAACTTGTTATTTTGTTTTTGTTAAGGACTTCTTTATTCAAGATATTAATGCAGGTTTAAAAGATGAAACCGAAATACCAGATCAATTAGTAAGTACTTGACTTTTTAATTTTATGAGGTGTTCTAGAGCATCTCCACACTGTAAATAAGCTTACAATTTTTGTCCACCTCACTAGAATGTAAGATCCAGCAACACAGAGGTTTTTGTCTGTTCTGTTCACTCTGGTGAATCCTCAGCAACTAAAGCAAGTTAAGGACCAGACTAGTCACTCAGTAATTATTTATGAATAATTTTTTCATGAATAAATGAAGAAAGAGAAGGTGGCAGGTGCAGAGTATTAGAAGGGATGAATCAGTTTTTCACCCTAATTTTTGTGAACTCTTCACATTAATAACTTGTTATTTTGTTTTTGTTAAGGACTTCTTTATTCAAGATATTAATGCAGGTTTAAAAGATGAAACCGAAATACCAGATCAATTAGTAAGTACTTGACTTTTTAATTTTATGAGGTGTTCTAGAGCATCTCCACACTGTAAATAAGCTTACAATTTTTGCTCCAGTTTTTGAAATAAATTAACTATTTTGACGTAACATGCATTTTCTTATAGAATCAATGTTATCAGTTCCCAGACCAGCTCATGTCCCATTTTTCTATATAGGTTCCAATTTCGTCCCTCTCTGAAGAGCTGCTGGAAAACTTAATTAAGAAGTTGAGAAAAGCAAGTGAAGGTAAGTCTGCCTAAATTTACAAGTTAAATTTTATTAGAATAATGAGGTGGTATGTGAGTTGAACTTCCATCGTAGCTCAGACAGTCAAGAGTCTGCCTGCAATGCAGGAGACACAGATTCAATCCCTGGGTTGGGAAGACCCCCTGGAGAAGGGAAATTCCTCTGTGGTTTAATATTGCTACCATTGCTTAGAACCCTACAGTTTCACACTTGGTTGTTTAGGCTTGTGTGCTTTTATTTGGCACAGGTTTGAACTGCACACTTAAAGATCAAATTATGTCCCATCCAGCATTGCATGATGCCCTTAATGACCCTAAAAATGGTGATTCTGCAGCCAAACACCTGAAACAGCAGGTATGTTTAAGCCATAGTAACTCTACTAAAAATGGCCCTTTTTTTTTGTTCATTTGTCAGACGCTAACATTCTATTTTTTCTAAATATAGTATTAATGAAATTTTGTTTAGATAATCTTTCATGGTACAGAATCTCCATTTCAAACAATGTTGTTCAAACAAATATAGAAAGTCCTTGGCATGGATAGGGTTCTGAGTACTGCATGTTAAGTATTTAAAAGCAGGAGAAAAACTTTAAAGCCAAACAAAAATTACCATTTTGAACATGGTGCCCTATATAGAAATTGTCTTGCTGTTTTTCCGTTTGAGCCAGATGTTTTTGTTCTAGTTTATAAAATAATCTTGTGAAGTTTGCAGGCTTCTATTTTAGGTAACATTGAAAATTTAAAGTTACTTGGTCCAAGAAGATGCTTTGTTGAATTTGGAGCAGGAAAGGGAAAATTATCTCATTGGGTTGATATTGCCTTGAAAGATGCTGAAAAAGTTCACTTCATCCTAGTAGAAAAGGTGACCACAAGATTCAAGGTAAGTGAAATTCACATTGTGGTATATTTGTAGCCAGATTTTGTTTTCACTTTAAAAAAAAAGCCTCTAAAAGAAAATGAGTTTTTTGTGTTTATTTGACTGTAGTTTTTTATTCTAGTTATATTGGTGACTTAAAGGTAATTTTTTAATCTAAATTTCTGAGTTCTTAAAATAATAACAAAGATAAGGAGATATGTGGAAAGAGCCAAGCTCAAACTAGTAGTTAAAAAAGTCTTGAGTCCTTACCTACCTCTGAAAGTTACTGTTTGTTCAGTAAACATTTATTGAGCATACCACCAGAACCATGACAAATATTGAGTAGATAAAGTCAAATAATACAAGAGTCCCTATGTTCTATTATGTTTAGAGTGAAAGTCACTCAGTCGTGTCTGACTCTTTGCGACCCCATGGACTATACAGTCCATGGAATTCTCTAGGCCAGAATACTGGAGTGAGTAGCCTTTCCCTTCTCCAGGGGATCCTCCCAACCCAGGAATCAAACCCAAGTCTCCTGCATTGCAGGCAGAGACTACCAGCTGAGCCACAAGGGAAGCCCACTTATATTTAGAAAGAAGAGACAAATAGATAAATGATTATTTTTTTTAAAGGTGTTAAAATATGAAGAAAAAAAAAGGATGCTGCACAGAATACAGTGTGGCTTCAAAGGAGGGAGTGACAAGTTTTACTGCAGGGAACGGATGATAAATGGCTACATAGAAAAAGTGATGTTTGAGGTATGTCTTGAAAAGTGAGTATTTGCTAAATAGGGAGTTTGAGAAGCATTCTAGGAAATAAGAACAATGTAACCAAAGGCATGAAAGGACAGGGGAGCACAGAAACATTTCTGTGTGATGGAAGTACATGGTGTGAAGTAGAGTTCAACAGTGAGATGGGAGAGGTGGGACAGACTCTGGAAGGGGTCATATTTTATGCTATGGAAGGAGTTTGACTTTATCCTGTTACATGCTGGGGATACAGTGGAAACAAGATTTAATTCTTGTCTTCAAGAAGCTTACATCTAATGGGACAGTTTTATAGGCATATTGGTTTAGTACACTAAGTGATGAGTACCAGATGATGGAAGAGTTCTACCAGAAGGTGAAACACTAGCCTCAGGTTTCCTGAGGAGAAGGAAGTAACAAACAAGAGATTTAAGGAGTATATAAGGATTTGTGAAATAAATAGAGTTTTAAAAGTTCATCTTAGGAGTACCATTAAAGCTGTATCAGAAGAGTATGAAACTTGAACTAGGGAGATTAATAATAAGATACTGTCCTATGATCCAGGTAAGAAATGGGCCAGAGCTAAGGGTGTTGCAGTGAGACGGAGAGGAGGGAAAGAGGGTGAGAAATGTAATGATAGTGGGAGCCATGAGACTTTATTAGGTAAGAGGGAGGAGTTAATTCTGTGACCTTTTGTGCCTTAAAAGACTAAGTGTCTTCCCTCAGACAGGGAATGTGCCAGGATGAAGGGGAAGAATAGTTCAGAGGGAGAAATAATGAGTTCAGTTTTGGGTGAGTTTGCTGTTGAAGTAGAACTTTCTGTTTGACAATTGGATTTGTGTGTCCTCATCAGAACGGTCTGGGCCACAGTGTAGATTTATCAATCATAGGTATATGGTTATAGATGAGAATGGTTGTGATCTTTCAGGGAGAGTAAGAAGAGAAGCAAGCCACAAATAGTGTATTAGGGCCTGATAAAGGTAAAGCAAATAATCTTACGTAAGTCAGTTAACATCTATGAACATTAATGCCTTCATCAGTGAATTAGGGGTTTTTAGAATTAAAGGAAATAATGTGTACATTATAATTTATGAAACGTTCAAGGCTTATAAAAATGTGAGGGCTTCCCTCGTAGCTCAGCTGGTAAAGAATTCACCTGCAATGCAGGAGACGCCAGTTCAGTTCCTGGGTTGGGAAGATCCGCTGGAGAAGGGATAGCATACCCACTCCAGTATTCTTGGGCTTCCCTGGTGGCTCTGTTGGTAAAGAACAACCTGCAACGCAGGAGACCTGGGTTCGATCCCTGGGTTGGGAGGATCCCTTGGAGAAGGGAAAGGCTACCCACTGCAGTATTCTGGCCTGGAGAATCCCATGGACTTGTTATTTTCTGTCACAGAATATACAATTAACAATTCTACTTTTTAAATACTAAAAGGTGGAAAATTAATAGCTCTGACTTTTGAAAATAAATAGAAATCTTTTTGTTTTCATAAAGCTTTTTTTTCCCTTAGATGAAACCCATTGTTACAATAATGTTCTATTTATACAGGTAGATGGCAAACACAGAAAGAAAAATTCAGTGTTTGAAAGACTTCAAATTGATATTCAACATTTGTGTTTGAGTAAGTTGCATAACTTTCAGTTGCCCTTCCATAAATCAAAGACTTTCACACTCTTGAGGGTTGCTTAGAAGTTCAATCAGGCAGAACAGTGCTTCAGGAAAAACAAAGATTAATCCATTTTAATATAGAATTTTATATCTAACATTTAGATACATATAAATGGGATGAGGGTTGACACTCTTAAGAAATTGTTTTTCAGGATCAGCTAGACATGAAATGTCATACTAGAGAATGGTTTAAAAATTTTGATAGTATGACCTTATCTTGCTTATTTGTGGTGTTTAATTACTGAGTTTGTTCATGCCATACTTTAGCTTTCTGCCCATTGTTAACATGACTTTACCAAAACTGTTAGGGAAATGAGCTAGTTCTCTGCCTAACTAATTTGTGAAAGATACTCCCACAATTTTAAATTGTACCAAAGAAAATAACCCATCTCTATGGAACTTATTTCATACACACACACATACCCATGAATCATACTTTTTAATGCCCTTTTTGTACCTTTTTTAGTTTTTCATATTATTTAGAATGAAAATAATACAAACAGAAGCAACCTCTTCTGCTAATTTTAATTCAGCCCTGTAATGCAACCCACCATTGGCCCATATAGTAAATAAAATTTGTTCATTGAGTTAGTAGATAATTTATAATTTTTTTTACTTGGTCTTTTAAAAATGTATTTAAGGTCCTGTGTATAGCACAGGGAACTATATTCAGTGTCCCATGACAAACCATATTGGAAAAGAATATGAAGAAGAATATATATATATATATATATGTTTATGTAACTGATCACTTTGCTGTACAGTAGAAATTAACACATCATTGTAAATTGGCTATACTTCAGTTTTTTAAAAGAGGTATAACTTTAAAAATTGCTCTTTAATAATCTTAAATTGTTCTAATACATTTATCAAGTATTCTGTTAGTTGCCATCTTCCTGAAAAATTCTCTTCTGGATCCTTCAGACCTGTTCCAGACTAGACTGGGCATGCTGTCTTCTGTTCCTGTGGCACAATTGTCAACCTTAAAACTCTTCGTTCTCATCCTGGGGATTCCCTTCACTCTTGTGTTGAAATTTGTTTTCCCACATTTTCTTTTTCTCTTTTGGCCATCCTGGACGGCTTTTGGGATCTTAGTTCCCCAACCAGGGATCAAACCCTCAGCAGTGAAAGTGTGAAGTCCTAACCAGTGGACCTCCAGGGAATTCCCTATTTATCTACATCTTATCCCACAACTTCCTTTGTTAATTTACTCTTCTTGGGCTAAGACCTCCTCTGTAGCTTCCTGAGAAACACTTGCATTAGAGAGAAATTTGATGCCTTGCATTGTCTGAAAATATCTAACTTTACCCTTACACTTGATTTGGCTGGGTCTTTTCTGTTTCTGGGGCTTCCCTAGTGGCTCAGCTGGTAAAGAATCTGCCTGCAATGGAAGAAACCTGAGTTTGATCCCTGGGTTGGAAACATCCCCTGGGGAAGGGAAAGGTTACCTACTCCATTATTCTGGCCTGGAGAATTCCATGGACTGTTTAGTCCATGGGTTCGCAGAGTTGGGCACAACTGAGTGACTTTCCTTTCTAAGAATTTTGAAACCATTACTCCATTAGTATTGTTGTTCAAAAGTGCAGCACTGTTCTGAGTCCTGATCCCTTGTATACCATCTCCTTTCTTCTTTCCTAGAAATTCATAGGCTCTTTTCTCTGTCTTCAGAGGTTTGGACTTTCATGGTAATGTGTCTTGCTGTAGTCATATTTTTATCTGCTGTGTTGGGCACTTGGTGTGCCCTTCTGTTCATAGCAGTGGTTCTCAGCTAAAGACAGTTTTGGCCCTCAGGGAGAACTGACAACGTCTGAGATATTTTTTGTTGTCAAAAGAGTAGGCATGTTGATGGCTAGATGGATACAGACCCGAGCCCTGCTAAATATCCTATAAGGTACAGTACAGTTCTCCACAACAATGAATTATTGGAGCCAAAAGTTAATAATGCCAGGGGTGAGAAATCCTGATCTAGAGATTCCAGTATTCTCAGCTTTCTGGGAAATTTTCTTGCATTCTGGGTAATTTCTTCGCATTCTTTCTTTCTTAATTTTCTCTGCTTCAATTTTTCTTTTCTCCCTTAATGGGAGAACTTTTATGATTTAGTTATTAGACCTCCTAGAATAGTTCTCTACTTTTCTTGACTTTACTTCTCTGTTCTATATCTTTTATCTTTTTTTTTATATACTTCTGCAGATTTCTTCAACTTAATTTCTATCATAGTTTTAATTTCTAAGATCTTTTTCTCTGAATTTATCCTTGTTATTTTAATTGTTCTTTTTTCATAATTGGAATATCTTTGTGAGGATATTAATAATACATTTTTAAAGAAGTATTCTCCCTTTATAGTCTATTTGCACTCATTTGCTCTTTTCCATTTGTTTTGGTCTGTTTCAACGTGGAGGCTCTGCTCAAACATCTGTGCTTTTTGATGCTGTGTTCATAGTGAGGATCGAGGGACTATGAACTCTTGAGTCTTCAAGTGGAGTTGTTGACTTCAAGCTGCAGCTTGAAGTACCTTGTCTAAAACATGATCTTTCCTCTTGGGCTGGTCAGGTTCCCCAAATAACACTTTTGATCACCTGCCTAGAGGGTGAGAGTCTAGTTAAGTAATGTTGCGGGACCCACTTACTCCTGCTATTTTACCACACATATCAGTTTCCCACTTTGGGCTTCCCTCCTGGCTCAGACAGTAAAGAATCTGCCTGCAATGCAGGAGCCCCAGGTTCAGTCCCTGAGTTGGGAAGATCCGCTGGAGAAGGGAATGGCAACTCACTCCAGTATTCTTGCCTGGAGAATTCCAGGGACAAATGAGCTTGTCAGGCTATAATCCGCAGGGTCACAGAGTCAGACATGACTGAGCGACTAACACACACAAACAACTTTCCACTTCTTACCGTCCTTCAGTCCAGTGACCTCCTGTCTTAATTGCTTCAGAGAATTATCTAGTTTTCCACCAGTTGGTAAAGAGGTAATCATCAAGTGGCTATGAGTTGTGAATCTGACTACTTCTTAAATAGACTTTCTCCCAGTGCACTATTATTCATAACATAACTGTCTCAGCTCTTCTTCCGAAATTCCTGATGCCCCCAGTTCCATAAGGGTTTGCTTAGACAACCTTTCTCTTCACTCTGATATATAAGTTTCTTGAATCACTTTACATGGGCAAACTATTCCACTTGTTAGCAATTTCTTCTAGCATGTGATACCATCTGAAAGCAAGCAACAGAAAATTTGAAATATTTACTAAGGACCTCCATTGGACAAATAGCTGTGCTGGGTGCTATAGCTGAATGTGTAGGGAGAAACATACTTTTCATTTCAAAAACTTAGTAAAAGGAAAATGAATTGGATGGTTGAGGGGGGCGGGGTGTTGGGAACGGAAGCCATAACTGTGATGTTCTGCATTTTGCTACATTACCTTGTAGATGTCTTTTTTTTTTTTACTTTTATACTACTATTATGACTATTTTATTCAGAACAGTGTGAAAAGCTAAAATAATGTCTTATTCTTATATAAGATTATATCTTATTCAAGATACAATAAAAGCTATATTTTTTGATGATAATATTGAGTATATAATATTGTGTAACGTAAAATGTTGGTTGTATTATTCATGTATATTTGTCATATATATTAGTTATGAAAAATAAACCTCTTAGGGAAATTTTTGAGTCCTTTTATCAATGGGTAATAATATTTAGCTAAATAAGGCTTCAACAGGGTAAAGTCCTGAGTCAGTATGGAATAGCACTGGCCTGAAAAATCAAGAAACTTTAAATTAGGAGTAAAGGCCCTGCTGGGGATGAGGTGGGAAGAAAAGGAAAACAAAAAACTTTTTAACTAATTCTCTCCACGTCAGTAGTCATCTGTGTTACTTATCAAGTCACTACATCTTTGAGCCCCTTATTTCTAAGCTATAAAGTGAGAATTTTTTTGTTTGTGCCTCTTTTGACCCTAAAATTCAAAGATTCTAGTTAGTTCTCTTTGGAAGCCCACTTAATGCTTTATCTCACAAGAGAACTAACTTAGTTCTTATTTTATTTCAGACAAGATTCCTTTGCTAAGCAAAGAAAAACTACCTGTTGTAGGAATTGGAAAGCATCTGTGTGGTGTGGCAACAGGTATGTAAACATACAAATAATGTTGAGATGAACGCATTAAGTTTTAGCATGAAAGAGTCTTCTTTTCAATAGTTTTAATCCCTTGTTTGTAATTGATTAATCTTCTTAGTAGCACTCACCCTGTATTATATCCACTTTTAGAGCTTTCGTATTTAGTTGCTTATTTTGGCCACTTCATAGGATGAATTAAGAGTTTTATGTGTAAATGCTGTATTAAAAGGGCTTCCCTGGTGGCTCAGACGGTACAGAGTCTGTCTGCAATGCAGGAGACCCAGGTTCGATCCCTGGGTCGGGAAGATCCCCTGGAGAAGGAAATGGCAACCCACTCAAGTACTCTTGCCTGGAAAATCCCATGGACAGAGGAGCCTGGTAGGCTACAGACTATGGTCCCTGAGAGTCAGACATGACTGAGCAATGTTGAAAAAGGAGGGGGGGACCTTAAAATTCTTTGGGTTATGTTTCATCCAAAAGGAAATCAGTCATTTACAGAAGCTATTAAGGTTCTTTTCCTGAAGCTACTCATTTTTTTAGAATTGCTTAGGAAGGACTCTCCCACTAGAAGATGATTATTTATCAAAATTCTAGGGGAAAAAAAAAAGAAATGTTAAGATGTGTTGTCTTAAGCTTGGACCCATCAGATGTAGTATGATAAAGTAGACAGGACATGGGCTTTGAAATCAGACAGCTTTGTGGTGTAACTCTGGCAGATTAAACTTTGAGCCTCCGGTGAGGCCTACTTTTCACATTCTGACCCCCTTCTTCTTAACTCTTCACTGCTGTGACTATCTTACATTTCAAGACTGACCCTGAACGTCAGCTTCAGTAGATGCTTAGCTGATGCCGTTCTTCTTTCTTTCTTTGGGTTAAGCTCAAAACTTCCCTGGAATATATATGTAGAAAACACAAATTTTTTCTTTGCAAGTCATTTCTTCAACAAGGGTAAGAAAAATGAGAGCCAGTTTGAGTAGTTGGACTAAAAGTTTTTCAAATTTTAGATCTTAAGCTTCACGTAGTTTTTTGGGGATGGGGGGAGTTGACTTTATGCAGAATAAATCATTAGAGAAAATTATTCAGTAATGAGAAAACAGCAAATATGAACAAAGTTGATATTAGCGCAAGTATAAAGCTAAGTAGGTTTTTGTTGTTGGGCTTTTAAAAACCATACTGCCTAATAAATGTAAAAATTACTTATTTTTAAAGATGATGTGGTTTGGGGGGGTCCACATAATTGTGTTTGCAGATCTTGCATTACGATGTTTGGTTGAAACCTATGCTGCCAGTTGTGAGGAAAGGAATGAAGAACCTTTAGCCAAACGCATAAAGAATGATAAAACAGAAAAAGAAATTAACACTTTGGCCAAGGAAGGAAATGAAAAAAATATCCCAGAGAAGTGGACCCCTGTGGCTGGCATTGTTATTGCACTCTGTTGTCACCACAGGTGTGATTGGAGACATTATGTGGGCAAAGAGTATTTCAGGGCTCTGGGCCTTGGAGCAGTGGATTTCCACTATTTCCAGCGAATGAGTAGTTGGGCGACTTGTGGGATGCGAAAAACGACTTTGGAAACTTCAAATATTTCCACAAAAAGAAGAGATGAACAGAATGATGGCAGTGAAGAGCACGATGCTGGAGGATACAGAATCACTGATGACAGCCCTGAGAGTTTGCCTGGGTGAGTGGCTACTTTGAAGTGCACCGCACTAAGGCAGAAATACTTTACTATTGCTGTACTTTATTTTTAGATGAGTATTGCCAAAAATTCATTCATGAAAATATATTTTACCATCTAATTTTAGAATAAGTTAAAATACACACACTTTTATTATGGCATTAACAAAACGTATCTTTGAAGCATAGAACATAGCACCTAGAACATAANGTGACCTAGATGGAGAAAGAAAAAAGAAACACATAAAGCTGAGATGAAAAACAAATTCCTTTTTCTTTAAAAAAAACTTAAATTGTATTTATTTTTATTAAAGCATAGTTGCTTTACAATGTTGTGTTGATTTCTGCTGTAAGAAGAAAAGTTCCTCACTATCAGTGTTTGACTGGAAGCACTTGGGTTCACAGGAGCCAGCAGGCATTTTCCTGAATGTATTTTGACACATTCCTCCTCTGTGCCACGTGAGAGGTTTGGCCAAATGAGATGAAGAAAGTTAGTGACATTTGCTATCTCTTTGCTGGGGTGAATATATTTGCATTTGAATATCAAATTTGAAATGTGCAAAATAGGGGGAAGGCAGTGGCACCCCACCCCAGTACTCTTGCCTGGAAAATCCAATGGACGGAGTAGCCTGGTGGGCTGCAGTCCATGGGGTCGCTAACAGTCGGACAGACTGAGCGACTTCACTTTCACTTTTCTCTTTCATGCATTGGAGAAGGAAATGGCAACCCACTCCAGTATTCTTGCCTGGAGAATCCCAGGGATGGGGGAGCCTGGTGGGCTGCCGTCTATAGGGTCACACAGAGTCGGACACGACTGAAGTGACTTAGCAGCAGCAGCAGCAAGATAAGATTCACTTTCTATTTGCATTAATTTTAGAAACTTATTTTCCTTTGGTTTTATTTAATACTTTTTATTTTTCAAGTTCAAGATGTAATGATCAATTATAGTTTACAACAAGGACCAATCTGAGAATTTGGCTTATGTATGAATTTTTTGTCCAGGCAGATCCGGAAAGAATAATTAATTGTGATTATTTGTTTCTATTACAAATAAATAGAGAAATGTTCTCAGTCAATTAATGAATTTATCTTCAGATTTCAAGGGCCATACCTGTATTTATATATTATCAAAATTTATCCATGACAGACACTAAAACTAAAGAGGTAATTGGATAATTACCTCTTGGATAATAACTAATTGGATAATTATCTAGTTAAAACTTCCAAAAGGATACTTATAAGCCTAATTCACAAATTAAATTGAAATTTGTAAATCACTTCTGAAGTTAATTAGGCATCACTATCTTTTAATGGGTCATTTTTACATATATAAGGACAATTACAAGTATATTCTCTACTGCTTGGGAAGATAATTTGCAATAAAGTAGAAATTAGATGGTGATACCAAAACCTCACCTTTGGGCCTCAGCTCATAAGCAGTTTCTATGCACAAGTAAACATTAAACCAAACATGTGGTAGGACTGTTAGTCTTTTCCTCTTCTCATCCTTGGTTTATTTCTGCTTTGTTTGTAAAAATTGTCTTAATCATTGTACAGTTGCCAAGATAAAGATCCAGAATTACTAATTTAGATACTATAATGATATTCTTAAATAACTAGTATTTGTAGGTCTGTGAGTATGTTAATTATAAAGTCTAGCACATTTTTACTTTATGACCTTTCTACTTAAGTCTTATATATCTCATGAGACTGCCTAGGTTCAAATCCTTACTACTTGATCTCTTTGTGCCTCAATTCCCCTCTTGAAATGGGGATGATGAAGATAATAATACCTCACAGGGTTGTCATATGAGCATTAAGTGATGTAACATATTAAAATGCTTAGAACAGTTGTAAGTACAGAGTAAGTACTTAATAAACATTATGTTTTTAATAGTACTAATTCATAAAAATATTTTTAATGACAGACTTGGTTTTATTATCTCTGTTTAAGTTGTAACCTTTTTTCTCTTGTTGTAAGTTCTATGTCAAATATTATTAAAGTAGTTGGATTATTTTTTTAAATTAGCTATTCATGCCTGCAGATTGAGACCATAAAGGAAGATAATAATACATTGTAATAAATTACGATGTATTTTTGCTGAGTTAGGCCAATTTTGCTGAGTTAGGCAATGCTAATTTGTGTTATACAGTCTGTTTTACTTTATTCAACAATTTTTGCCTGGAAATAAAAAGATATTCTACAACAGACATTATCTCTTTTACATTTCATAAAACACATACGCACACAAGAATTATACTGATGAAGTCTTGTGGACCATTTAGCGTAATGAATGTTTCTGACAATAATACCAGGTACTCTATGGGAAGATATGCCATAGAGTACTTGCTGTAGATCAACATGCCAGCTGTAGGTAAATATTAATGTTTTCCCCAACCTTGCTTATTTCCCTTAAGATAACATGAGACAGTGAATATGTGGGATATATTTCTTGACCGGCAAAATTTGCAGGTTCAGTAAACTTAAACTTTAGATTGATCTGCACAACTGCCTCTTCCTGCATGTCCCACAGGTATATCACATAAGCTGTGTTGAAACTTAAGTTCATGTTCCACTTCTACCACCAAACCAGCTTCATTTCCCTATCTCAGCATCACCAGTCCCAGCCAAAACCAGATTCATCCTGGACAACTCCTTTTTCTCATCTTCATTCAGTCATCAATTCTGTCTCCTACCTGTCTTTTATATATTTATACTCTGCTATCCAAACCTAGGCCACAATCTATTACAAATTTTTTACATTATCTTCCTCCAGTCTGTCCTCCATGTTACTGTTTCTGCAACTTGCTGCAACGGATCTAATGACCTTCCTTGATTGTCGGTAAAAATATTTTTTCCAGCTGAAAGTACTCTTTTACCTTTTGCTTGGATTATACCTGCTCTTCAAAATACCTGAAAATGTAACTAAATTCTGTGTTTTAACTAAAAAATTATTCACATTTTAGTGAATTATAAAATGATGTTTTCTATTACTATCCTATTGCTTATTTTTCATTAACATAATTATGCCCTTTGTTCTCTTCCCCTTGGGTTAAGTCATTCTGTCCATAGTTTAAAAAAGCAACAAAAAGGTTTTAATTCTAAATTATCAGTAATCAAAATCTACACATCAAAAACTCACATTGTAACTATTGGCTAAAATCTATGTTCTCATGATACATTTCACTCCTAGGCACAGTAGCAAAATGTTTTTTCTTTTTCCTAGTCAATTTTTTCTATTTGTTGCATCCCAGGGACGGGGAGCCTGGTGGGCTGCCGTCTATGGGGTCACACAGAGTCGGACACGACTGAAGTGACTTAGCAGCAGCAGCAGAAAAAAGAAACAGTAGGGAAGGTAGTGTTTAATGAGTAACTGATATAACAGACTGATAGAATGAGGCAGTGAAGCTTTTAAGAATTACATGTTCATTCACTTGGTCGTGCTTCAAGTTCGTGACCAAAGAAATTTATTTCCTGACTCTACTTGAAAGACTTCTTAACATTTTTACAACCTTTCTCTCCAAGGCTTTATCAAAATTGTGAACACATTTGAATTTCACTTTTTTTTTCCTTCAACAATATTGACTGAGAGACTAGGATTTGACAGAAAAGGTAAGATGGAATGAAAAGTCTATAAAGGAATTCATATATATATCTAGATATATATACACATACATTAACTAAAAAGAATTTTTAACCTGTGTTATATACAAATCTCACCTGCTCTCCGTGACTCCTGTATATATGTGTGCATAAACTGAAGGCCGAATAATTCCCTTTCCTCTTCCTCATCTGTGTTTTCACTGGGAGGAAGTGTTACTTCCAGTTTCAATGGGTTGTCTCGGAAGTTGACAAACCTAGCAGTTCACCAAAAAACAGTATTTTTATAGGTGCCATAGAAGTGTACATTTATTTTCCTGGAGAAAGATCAAATGATAATATACTAAATTACTCTTTTTTTTAACTGGTTTCAATAACAACATCTTGGTGAGATGTGATATATCCCAAGAATCTTTTAAGTTTCTTTCCTAGAAGAAAAAAATATTAGCTTTAGACAACTTATTTTTCAAGCTTGTAAAAGCACTTATTAGTCCATAGCATATGTTTAATGTGGTATAATTCAACTTGCAAGAGCAATCCCAATGCATCTCAAAGTATGCTATGAACTTAAGTTTTCTGCATATTTTTAAAAGTATGTCTTTATCGTATTTTCACCACCGGGAACAGGGCTCGATAGTTGCTAAATAAATGAATGATTCTGTTGAAAGTTGCGGGATTTGTTATGAATTCTAATCTCTTATGCTCACTGTCAGGAAATTAAGTTTTGGGAGATACTTGAGGAAGATGTGTTAGTAATTAACTTAGTAAAAAGTTATATTTAACATTGCCTGTGTCCATTTGTAGTTATTTAGAAGAAAAATAATCACTATTCTTACGGTTTTGGTGTTTATATCATGGATAAAGTTTGTTAGCAATTATGATTTTCAGGAAGATGTCACCAACAGATGACATTCCTTAAAGCTGATAAATCCCACTACTGTTTTAGTTTCAAGGATTCTCGAGTAATTTAGGCTAGTAGTATATGAATCCTGTTTATAAATTACAGCACTTCAAAGTTGGAAGAGATTTTTTAATTATTTATTTGAATGAGAACTCAAATCTATTCATAACAATTTTTTCGTATGACTTTGTTCTGCAGCCAGAAAGGAACATGTGAGTTCTGTGTCTACAAGCTTTACCTTAGATTGGTCATCTCTTCCATACACACTGGAATATCTTCCAGTTTATTGTTGCTGAGAACAAGAGTACTCAGATTTTTCATACTACTGATTGTTTCAGGCAAGCAAGTTATTTCATTCCGTTGCAGCCATAATGTATGTAGATTTTCCATTCTGAAGAATTAAAAGAGGTTTCTGTGATTACTCACATATAATATGAAAACCCTGGTTCTTATTCACTTAAAAAAATTAATGTCATACTATATAATATCTTGTTTAACCAGTCTACCTGAGTTAACTGACTCAACATTACCTGATTTTAGGGAACCTGGATCAGGGAGCTAATCTCCATCTACAGTACAACTCCCATGTAGTAGTAGAAATGAAATCAAGGTATTCTACAATTCACTATTTCATAGGATTTCTTGCAGAAGAACTGCTAAACTGTTATATAATCTTAATTAGAATCTTAAAAGCAAACTCAGAAATTATTAATTGCCCATTTAGAGCAAGGCAAGTATGCATATTGTTTAACAGCATGGACTCAGGCCAGGGTGCACGTGTTGATTAGTCACTAAGTCATATCTGATGCTTTTGAGACCCCAGGGGACTATAGCCCACCAGGCTTCTCTGTCCATGAGATTTCCCAGGCAAGAATACTGGGGTCAGTTGCCATTTCCTTCTCCAGGGGATCTTCCAGACCCAGGGATCGAACCCCACATCACTTGTATTGCAAGCGGATTTTTTTTTTTACAGCTGAGCCACTGGAGGGTGTGGATGCCTGGGTTCAAATCGTAGCTGTCACACTTAGTGACCTTCAGCAATTCACTAACATCTCTACATCAGTTTCCTCAATCAGTTTTTAAACAGATGAGCACTAAGCAATGTTGTTATTGAGGTGTATTCTTGTCAATCTGTTGATGTCAGTAAGTCCATTTTTCTGTCCCAAACCTCATGCCCCCTCCTTTTTTGTGTCTGCACCACATGGCCTGTGAGATTTTAGTTCCCTGGACCAGAGATGGAATCCGAAGTAGCACTAAACAGATCTATTGTGAGTGATTATCTCTGGGGTCTCCTTTGTTTTGTTTGTTGTTCCTTATTTGTCATAGTTGGCTTCAATACATCTCTTGGTAGTAAAAAAAAAAAAGTTATTTTACCTTTCTATAGTATCAGGAAGTTGTTTGAGTCTGTTGCTTCCCATATCAAGCCACTCAAGGGCAGGCATGTTCAACACAGCAGGAGGGATTGTAGTAAAGAGGTTCATACTCAAATCAAGGTGAGTAAGCTTTAACAAATTGCTGAGCTGAAGAAGAAGGCAAAGTGTTTCAAAATGTCCACAATGTAAGCTACTACAACACTCACATTGGTAAAGGAGCTATTTCACATCAAGGAGTGTTTATGTTATAAAGTCGTAGAAATCCATAGCAAATTTGAGAGAACAATAACGCTAAATAACCTCCAGGTAGATGAAAAGTTCTCATAGAAAGTTCATCGATTCAAAGAAAACATATCTTTAAAATCACCAAGATCCAGGGTTTAGAGCACCCACCTGGCAGAGCTTTTGTTTTTCTTTCTGTGAGTAAGTATGTTTTCCTTTTCTCTAGTAGTGGAGATTTTCTTGGGAAAACCCAAAGTTCAGAATAATAGTTATCTTTGTTAAACCTTCTTTTTTGTGCCTGATGCTTTACACATGTTATCTCAGTCATAGAATTTACTGTTGGGTAAATTCTGTTTTTTAAATGAAAACATCAATAAAAAACTCATTAAGGCTAACAGCACCAGTGTGCTCAGCTTAAGATATTGATATCACTGCCCTCTATATACGTCTCCCTTCTTCCTCTTGAAAGACAACTCTATCCTGAATTTGGTATCTATTATTCCCGTGCATTTTCAAATGTTTTTATTACTATACATAAATATATGTTTTCTATGTCTTTCTTTATATATATAACTATTATGTGTATTTTTTCAGAAACTTATCTTTTTATATGTTTTAAAGATGATACTAAACCTTTCTTTAACTTGCTCTTTTCTCTCAGTGTCAGTCTTTATATGAATTCATATTGGTACATACTGCTCTAGTTTATTCATTAACTTTACAACGTTAGTACTTTTTTTTCCTTTTACGGACAAAATGGTTTAGAGAGACCATGTGACTAGAAATGATGGAGCTATGATGTGCACTCAAGTTTTCATGGACCTAAAGTCACAAAATTTCTAAATTTCTTCTGTAGTGAAAATTTCAAAATTAAGAATTTAGTTAAGTTTTACAAAAGATTCTCCATTTAGTTAGGCATTTCTATGTTTTCTTTCTGTCTCAGGGCACATTCAGATTCATTCTACAACTTTAAAACTTCAAAAAATGCAGAGATACGGTGATTATGGGTAATGCAAAAAGGCAATTTTCCATTTAGTAGGTGATATTTCTCCAACTTTAGAATTCAAGTGATGAAAAAAAAAATACTTTTTCAAAACTTGTCATCAGATTCTAAATTTTTCAGATGGTTCAGAATTGTATATAAAAAGATTATTTTTGCATTAGCATAATTATGTTTGTGTGTTACAGTGTTGCATCTTTAATGACTCAGAAGTACATCTCCTGTAACAGGATTTCTCAATGATACTAAGATCCTTTGGTTCTAGAAGAATGAAGAAAGATATTAAAACCATTATAGTCTAAATCTTCATTTCGCATATGTGAAAACTGAGACCTAGGTTAGGTAAAGTGGTATGTTCAAGGCCACACAGCTACTTAAAGGCCACACTTGGAAATAATTCTAGGCTCATGATCTCAGTTCAGTATTTGTTCCTATAAAACCTTTAAGTAAAGACATTAAGGTTAAAATAGGTTATTAGACATGCCCAAATGTACTTTTTACTGACAGAACCAAAGCTAAAAACAAAATCACAATAATTAGGAATTAGAAATGAAATATTTATTGGCCCTCTCAATTGTCCCTGTGATCATGATTTTCATCATAATCAAGTATGATAAGACAAAGTGGGAAAGGGGAATAGTCTTGAGTTTTATCCTTTTACATAACTCTTATCCTGTAAAATCATTGTTTTATAGGCAAAGCACCATGGAAATTTCCTTTGCTGATTCATAAGAGCCTTAAATATGCTTGAAAAATAATACACAAGTCTGTATCTCTATGATCAGTTTTACCAATAATAAGATATACCAATAAAAGTTTGAAGGCTTCACAAGCCCATTGCCTTGGTTTTTCCTTGGTAGAGCCTGGGAAGCTAGCAAATACACTTCCTAATCTGAAGAATTCATGTCTTTTTCACTTCACCTGTATCTCAAAAGCTGATCACCTATAAAAACCAACAGATAAAAAGAGTTTTTCTATCACCACGCTGCCTGTTCTTTATGATAAGGACATTCATTTTGTATTACATAATTACTTTATACTGAGCTGAGCCTTCAATTCTGGGAATAGAAATAAGATTCTCACTCTGGCCTTCAGGGAGATCACAGTCTAGTCAAGAAATAATGTCGATACTGCACCAATAGTAGAAATATCTTTTATGCTAAATAGGTCTTTCTCTAATTAAAAATGCTTTATAATAATAAATTGTTTTCTCTAAATATTTTCTGAAATAAAATTTATAGCATTTTTTCATTAGTGTTATTTTTAGTGATCATACAGGGGAGAAATAAATCACTAGTAGATGGAAAATATAATCATAGGCATTTACATCATTCTGACCTCTCGTGGAAGATCACTTATGTCTCTGTTAACAGCAAGTTCAAGTTTCTCCAAGCTGGCACAGTAACTTAGTTCCATGGGGACAGTTTTGATTCTATTGTAGCTAAGAATCAGTTCCTGAAGTCTAGTGAGCAGTCCTATGGAAAAATAATATACAATAAATAGCAGAGGGATATAAGATACTGTTTCCAGTTATTAAGTATTACAGCATAACTTACTTTCCAGGTTGGGAAATTCACATTTAGGCTCTTCCCCTTTCCTGGTACGTATCCTGCCCCTTCTTCAGAAAAGCAGGAGATGATTTATCAGTACATGCAAAAAAAAATTTTTTTGTTCTGGTTTATCTGTACTATATCCTGACCAGTTTTCCATTTGGGGATTTTTTTCCCCCTATTTAAAGAATTTTATCTAATTTTTCTTTCTTGTCTTCAATCAGTTCCCTTGTAGAAGGAATAACTGAACTAACAATATTGTTTCCAGAATCAATACAATATTTCCAATACAATATTATTTCCAAAGAGACTTTTCTTGCATTAAAACCTCATCTTGAATCACCTCAGTAAACCCAGAAGCTTGAATCCCCTGGAAGCTTCAATTCAGATGTTTAGAGTTTTCTCAAGATGTAGGACTATATAAAGATGAGATCTTCCATGTATGAGAAAAAATTCTCAATAAAATCACAGGAATAGAAGCAATCTTCCTTACCAATTCCTCGAGGTATCTCAGAAATTGTGTTTCGAGATAAATCTAACACAATAAGGTTCTGGAACCTTCCAATGAATTCAGGAATTTTCAGCAAGCCAATTCTATGAAGTTGCCATTCCTGCAGCTGGTTCAGTTTTAGTAGAGAAGAAGGGAGAGTCTAAACTCAAGTGAAAGAAATGACAGGGTTACTATACTACTTAAATTATTTCGGTATCATGTCACATTGAAATGTGATTGTAGACATAATAATTTGTAAAAGAAATTAGGCATATTTTTTCTTTAATGAATTACATTTCTAAGTGTTTTGTGCTACTTCTAAGTTTTAAGAACTTTACTTTCCAGGAGGGATGCTAAACCTTCAAATAACATAAACAAAAATAAGGTATTTTAGTCAATATTGCTCACACATAAAGCTGTGTTCTAAAGATTCATTATTAGGCTTAATGAGAGTACATATGTTATTGAAAATGGGAATACGGTGGTTAATTGAAATTATAGAAAAAAATCATTTTAATCAATAATTCAAACTTCCCTTTGTTTTGTTAAAATTACGTGTTTATTTGGGCTGCTCTGGGTCTTTATTGCTGCGTGCAGGCTTCCTCCAGCCGCGGTGAGTGGGGGCTAGCCTCTAGTTGCTGTGGCCTCTCTCGTCAAGAAGCACAGGCTCGAGCAGGAAGGCTTCAGTAGTCGCAGCACAGACTCAGGTGCCCCTGGCAAATGGGATCTTCCAGGACGAGGGATAGAACGCATAGCCCCTACACTGGCATGTGGATTCTTAACCACTGGGCCAACAGGAATGTCCCTTTCCTTTCTGTTTTGAAATAGTATCGTGTTTTAAAGACAATTTTCTTTTAAATTAAGAGTTTTAAAGTTTCAACTATTCTGAACTTTTCTCTGTCAGCCTAAAGTAGCCAAAAGACAAAATAAAGGCAGTAACCACCTTGCTAAATATACCAATGTGTATGAAGACAAACACTGAATTAAGGGATAAAGTTGGCCCTTGTTAAAATTAGACTAGGCCTAACATACAATAATTAAACATATATCTGTTTGTATATGTGTATGTGAGTGTGTGAAAGAGAGAGAGGGAGGAAAGGAGAGAAGATAATATGAATCCGATTGTGGACCTAAGAAAAATTAATATACATTTCCATTCTGTGAACTTTTAACTGAGCATTAGATTTGGAAAACAATATGATTTTTGTTAAGCAGACAGTCTTTATGAAAATGCTTATTAGAAGGATTAGTGGAGAAAATATTACAAATGATTTAAATTTAGGCAGCATTAAAGTACACTGGTTGAATTTTTGCACAAAAAAGTTGGGAAGTTATGTTCATTTTCAGTTCCTATTGCCCAAATTCATTTGGTATTATACACTATTAAAATCAGAATTCCTAACTTAAGCACATAGTCTAAGAATCATTCTCTCAACTCTCCCACACAATGCAAAATATAAAGAATATTGCCTCTATAAGGCTTACCTTCCATTCCTCTTTTTCTATCTTTAAAATGACTCTTCCATCTTCCTTGGTGACCTTTTCTCTTAACTTGGTTAAGCATACTCGTTCTTCCCAGATTCGCACTAGCCTAGGAGACCGGGAAATCATTTTAGGTCACAGGTAGTAACATAGGTAGCATTCACTTTTGTATGAAAAAGTAACCCATCAAAAACAAACATTTGATTGACAGTATCTGGAAATCAGACAAGAATTATTTTCTAAGACATTTAATTTGATTAATATGATAAATGCCCTCTTTTTAAGTTTCTGAAAAGTATTATACCTCTCCTTAGATTTTTTGCAACAGATTTGTTGAGATATAATTCACATTCTGTAAAAATCTGACACAATTTGGTGTTTTCTGGTATATCTGCAGAGCTGTGCAACCATTACCACTATATGATCCAAAACCTTTTCAGCACTTAAGAAAGAAACCCCGTGCCTGAGCAGTCACTCCCCATTCCTCCCTCCCTCAGCCCCTGGCAGCCAATAAACCTCCTCTCTGTATCTATGTATTTGCCTATTCTAGATAGTTCATATAAAAGGTATTCTATAATATATGGTCTTTTGCGTAGCAGGGTTTTATCCAAAATTTGTGCATGTGTGTATCAGTACTTATTTCCTTTTTATAGAAGAATAATATTCTACTGCATCAGTTCAGTTCAGTTCCGTTGCTCAGTTGTGTCCAACTCTTTGCAGCCCCAAGGACTACAGCACGCCAGGCCGCCCTGTCCATCACCAACTCCCAGAGCCTATCCAAACTCATGTCCATTGAGTCAGTGATGCCATCCAACCATCTTATCCTCTGTCATCCCCTTCTCCTCCTGCCTTCAATCTTTCCCAGCATCAAATCTTTTCAAATGAGTCAGCTCTTCTCATCAGTACTAGAGTTTCAGCTTCAAATTCAGTCCTTCCAATGAACACTCAGGATTGATCTCCTTAAGATCAATCTCTTAAGGACTGGTTGGATCTCCTTGCAGTCCAAGGGACTCTCAAGAGTCTTCTCCAACACCACAGTTCAAAAGCACCAATTCTTCAGTGCTCAGCTTTCGTTATAGTCCAACTCTCACATCCATACATGACCACTGGAAAAACCATAGCCTTGATTAGATGGACCTTTGTTGGCAAAGTAATGCTTTTGAATATGCTCTCTAGGTTGGTCATAACTTTCCTTCCAAGGAGTAAGCATCTTTTAATTTCATGGCTGCAGTCACCATCTGCAGTGATTTTGGAGCCCCCAAAAATAAAGTCAGCCGTTGTTTCCCCATCTATTTGCCATGAAGTGATGGGACTGGATGCTATGATCTTAGTTTTCTTAATGTTGAGTTTTAAGCCAACTTTTTCACTCCTCTCTTTCACTTTCATCAAGAGGCTCTTTAGTTCTTCTTCACTTTCTGCCATAAGGGTGGTATCATCTGTATATCTGAGGTTATTGATATTTCTTCCAGCAATCTTGATTCCAGCTTGTGGTTCATCTATCACAGCGTGTCTCATGATGTACTCTGCTTAATAAGTAAAATAAGCAGGGAGACAATATACAGCCTTGACGNTTTAAGTTTCTTTCCTAGAAGAAAAAAATATTAGCTTTAGACAACTTATTTTTCAAGCTTGTAAAAGCACTTATTAGTCCATAGCATATGTTTAATGTGGTATAATTCAACTTGCAAGAGCAATCCCAATGCATCTCAAAGTATGCTATGAACTTAAATTTTCTGCATATTTTTAAAAGTATGTCTTTATCGTATTTTCACCACCGGGAACAGGGCTCGATAGTTGCTAAATAAATGAATGATTCTGTTGAAAGTTGCGGGATTTGTTATGAATTCTAATCTCTTATGCTCACTGTCAGGAAATTAAGTTTTGGGAGATACTTGAGGAAGATGTGTTAGTAATTAACTTAGTAAAAAGTTATATTTAACATTGCCTGTGTCCATTTGTAGTTATTTAGAAGAAAAATAATCACTATTCTTACGGTTTTGGTGTTTATATCATGGATAAAGTTTGTTAGCAATTATGATTTTCAGGAAGATGTCACCAACAGATGACATTCCTTAAAGCTGATAAATCCCACTACTGTTTTAGTTTCAAGGATTCTCGAGTAATTTAGGCTAGTAGTATATGAATCCTGTTTGTAAATTACAGCACTTCAAAGTTGGAAGAGATTTTTTAATTATTTATTTGAATGAGAACTCAAATCTATTCATAACAATTTTTTCGTATGACTTTGTTCTGCAGCCAGAAAGGAACATGTGAGTTCTGTGTCTACAAGCTTTACCTTAGATTGGTCATCTCTTCCATACACACTGGAATATCTTCCAGTTTATTGTTGCTGAGAACAAGAGTACTCAGATTTTTCATACTACTGATTGTTTCAGGCAAGCAAGTTATTTCATTCCGTTGCAGCCATAATGTATGTAGATTTTCCATTCTGAAGAATTAAAAGAGGTTTCTGTGATTACTCACATATAATATGAAAACCCTGGTTCTTATTCACTTAAAAAAATTAATGTCATACTATATAATATCTTGTTTAACCAGTCTACCTGAGTTAACTGACTCAACATTACCTGATTTTAGGGAACCTGGATCAGGGAGCTAATCTCCATCTACAGTACAACTCCCATGTAGTAGTAGAAATGAAATCAAGGTATTCTACAATTCACTATTTCATAGGATTTCTTGCAGAAGAACTGCTAAACTGTTATATAATCTTAATTAGAATCTTAAAAGCAAACTCAGAAATTATTAATTGCCCATTTAGAGCAAGGCAAGTATGCATATTGTTTAACAGCATGGACTCAGGCCAGGGTGCACGTGTTGATTAGTCACTAAGTCATATCTGATGCTTTTGAGACCCCAGGGGACTATAGCCCACCAGGCTTCTCTGTCCATGAGATTTCCCAGGCAAGAATACTGGGGTCAGTTGCCATTTCCTTCTCCAGGGGATCTTCCAGACCCAGGGATCGAACCCCACATCACTTGTATTGCAACCGGATTTTTTTTTTACAGCTGAGCCACTGGAGGGTGTGGATGCCTGGGTTCAAATCGTAGCTGTCACACTTAGTGACCTTCAGCAATTCACTAACATCTCTACATCAGTTTCCTCAATCAGTTTTTAAACAGATGAGCACTAAGCAATGTTGTTATTGAGGTGTATTCTTGTCAATCTGTTGATGTCAGTAAGTCCATTTTTCTGTCCCAAACCTCATGCCCCCTCCTTTTTTGTGTCTGCACCACATGGCCTGTGAGATTTTAGTTCCCTGGACCAGAGATGGAATCCGAAGTAGCACTAAACAGATCTATTTTGAGTGATTATCTCTGGGGTCTCCTTTGTTTTGTTTGTTGTTCCTTATTTGTCATAGATGGCTTCAATACATCTCTTGGTAGTAAAAAAAAAAAAAAGTTATTTTACCTTTCTATAGTATCAGGAAGTTGTTTGAGTCTGTTGCTTCCCATATCAAGCCACTCAAGGGCAGGCATGTTCAACACAGCAGGAGGGATTGTAGTAAAGAGGTTCATACTCAAATCAAGGTGAGTAAGCTTTAACAAATTGCTGAGCTGAAGAAGAAGGCAAAGTGTTTCAAAATGTCCACAATGTAAGCTACTACAACGCTCACATTGGTAAAGGAGCTATTTCACATCAAGGAGTGTTTATGTTATAAAGTCATAGAAATCCATAGCAAATTTGAGAGAACAATAACGCTAAATAACCTCCAGATAGATGAAAAGTTTTCATAGAAAGTTCATCGATTCAAAGAAAACATATCTTTAAAATCACCAAGATCCAGGGTTTAGAGCACCCACCTGGCAGAGCTTTTGTTTTTCTTTCTGTGAGTATGTTTTCCTTTTCTCTAGTAGTGGAGATTTTCTTGGGAAAACCCAAAGTTCAGAATAATAGTTATCTTTGTTAAACCTTCTTTTTTGTGCCTGATGCTTTACACATGTTATCTCAGTCATAGAATTTACTGTTGGGTAGATTCTGTTTTTTAAATGAAAACATCAATAAAAAACTCATTAAGGCTAACAGCACCAGTGTGCTCAGCTTAAGATATTGATATCACTGCCCTCTATATACATCTCCCTTCTTCCTCTTGAAAGACAACTCTATCCTGAATTTGGTATCTATTATTCCCGTGCATTTTCAAATGTTTTTATTACTATACATAAATATATGTTTTCTCTGTCTTTCTTTATATATATTACTATTATGTGTATTTTTTCAGAAACTTACTTTTTATATGTTTTAAAGATGATACTAAACCTTTCTTTAACTTGCTCTTTTCTCTCAGTGTCAGTCTTTATATGAATTCATATTGGTACATACTGCTCTAGTTTATTCATTAACTTTACAACGTTAGTACTTTTTTTTCCTTTTACGGACAAAATGGTTTAGAGAGACCATGTGACTAGAAATGATGGAGCTATGATGTGCACTCAAGTTTTCATGGACCTAAAGTCACAAAATTTCTAAATTTCTTCTGTAGTGAAAATTTCAAAATTAAGAATTTAGTTAAGTTTTACAAAAGATTCTCCATTTAGTTAGGCATTTCTATGTTTTCTTTCTGTCTCAGGGCACATTCAGATTCATTCTACAACTTTAAAACTTCAAAAAATGCAGAGATACGGTGATTATGGGTAATGCAAAAAGGCAATTTTCCATTTAGTAGGTGATATTTCTCCAACTTTAGAATTCAAGTGATGAAAAAAAAATACTTTTTCAAAACTTGTCATCAGATTCTAAATTTTTCAGATGGTTCAGAATTGTATATAAAAAGATTATTTTTGCATTAGCATAATTATGTTTGTGTGTTACAGTGTTGCATCTTTAATGACTCAGAAGTACATCTCCTGTAACAGGATTTCTCAATGATACTAAGATCCTTTGGTTCTAGAAGAATGAAGAAAGATATTAAAACCATTATAGTCTAAATCTTCATTTCGCATATGTGAAAACTGAGACCTAGGTTAGGTAAAGTGGTATGTTCAAGGCCACACAGCTACTTAAAGGCCACACTTGGAAATAATTCCAGGCTCATGATCTCAGTTCAGTATTTGTTCCTATAAAACCTTTAAGTAAAGACATTAAGGTTAAAATAGGTTATTAGACATGCCCAAATGTACTTTTTACTGACAGAACCAAAGCTAAAAACAAAATCACAATAATTAGGAATTAGAAATGAAATATTTATTGGCCCTCTCAATTGTCCCTGTGATCATGATTTTCATCATAATCAAGTATGATAAGACAAAGTGGGAAAGGGGAATAGTCTTGAGTTTTATCCTTTTACATAACTCTTATCCTGTAAAATCATTGTTTTATAGGCAAAGCACCATGGAAATTTCCTTTGCTGATTCATAAGAGCCTTAAATATGCTTGAAAAATAATACACAAGTCTGTATCTCTATGATCAGTTTTACCAATAATAAGATATACCAATAAAAGTTTGAAGGCTTCACAAGCCCATTGCCTTGGTTTTTCCTTGGTAGATCCTGGGAAGCTAGCAAATACACTTCCTAATCTGAAGAATTCATGTCTTTTCACTTCACCTGTATCTCAAAAGCTGATCACCTATAAAAACCAACAGATAAAAAGAGTTTTTCTATCACCACGCTGCCTGTTCTTTATGATAAGGACATTCATTTAGTATTACATAATTACTTCATACTGAGCTGAGCCTTCAATTCTGGGAATAGAAATAAGATTCTCACTCTGGCCTTCAGGGAGATCACAGTCTAGTCAAGAAATAATGTCGATACTGCACCAATAGTAGAAATATCTTTTATGCTAAATAGGTCTTTCTCTAATTAAAAATGCTTTATAATAATAAATTGTTTTCTCTAAATATTTTCTGAAATAAAATTTATAGCATTTTTTCATTAGTGTTATTTTTAGTGATCATACAGGGGAGAAATAAATCACTAGTAGATGGAAAATATAATCATAGGCATTTACATCATTCTGACCTCTCGTGGAAGATCACTTATGTCTCTGTTAACAGCAAGTTCAAGTTTCTCCAAGCTGGCACAGTAACTTAGTTCCATGGGGACAGTTTTGATTCTATTGTAGCTAAGAATCAGTTCCTGAAGTCTAGTGAGCAGTCCTATGGAAAAATAATATACAATAAATAGCAGAGGGATATAAGATACTGTTTCCAGTTATTAAGTATTACAGCATAACTTACTTTCCAGGTTCAAATTGGGAAATTCACATTTAGGCTCTTCCCCTTTCCTGGTATGTATCCTGCCCCTTCTTCAGAAAAGCAGGAGATGATTTATCAGTACATGCAAAAAAAATTTTTTTTTGTTCTGGTTTATCTGTACTATATCCTGACCAGTTTTCCATTTGGGGATTTTTTTTCCCCCTATTTAAAGAATTTTATCTAATTTTTCTTTCTTGTCTTCAATCAGTTCCCTTGTAGATGGGCTGCCGTCTATGGGGTTGCACAGAGTTGGGCATGACTGAAGCGACTTAGCAGCAGCAGCAGCAGCAGCAGTGTTTCTTCTAGCTTTAATATTCTATAATTCCTACACTGCTTATTTTAAGCTTGAGGCTCTTTCAAGTTTTGAATAGAAATTTTCTACCTCCTCTAAAACCCTTTTATTATACTCTAAAGCCTTTCTCAAATGTCATTATATCAACTCTTACCCAAGTGCTTAATTTTTTTCAGGAAACCTTGNTTAATATTCTATAATTCCTACACTGCTTATTTTAAGCTTGAGGCTCTTTCAAGTTTTGAATAGAAATTTTCTACCTCCTCTAAAACCCTTTTATTATACTCTAAAGCCTTTCTCAAATGTCATTATATCAACTCTTACCCAAGTGCTTAATTTTTTTCAGGAAACCTTGTATCAAAAGACAGAACAATTTCTGTTTACACGTAAGGCTTGGGGGACTTCCCTGGTGGTACAATGGTTAAGACTTCATGTTTCCACTACAGGAAGCATGGGTCAGATTCCTGGTGGGAGAACTTAAGATCCCGTGGTGCAACCAAAAAAAAAAAAAAAAAGTTAAGGGTTTTTAGTTAGATCTTTAGCCACTTTTAGCTGAGAAAAGAGCATTAGATTACATTCTTACCTGTTTTTGGCCCTTGCCTGTTTTGTGCAGAGAAAATTGAAGCTGCTGAAATTAAATGATTCTTAGCCAGACATGTTTAATATTAATAGGTGAAAGTTAGGAGTAAAGAAATAACTCATGATTTCTGACCACTGTTTTTTAAAAAATTGGATAGGATTTATTAAGAATACTTGAGTTAACAGAGAATAGTCTTATGGTTGCCAAGGATGGGAGTGTTGGAGGGGGGAGGATTGGGAGTTTGGGATTAGCAGATATAAAGTAGTATATATAGGACGGATAAACAACAAGGAACTATATTCAATAGCCTGTGATAAACCATAATGGAAAAGAATATGAAAAAGGGTATACATATGTGTGTGTGTATAACTGAGTCGCTTTGCTATACATCAGAAAATAATACATTGTAAATCAACTATATTTCAGTAAAATTTTTAAAAAAGATTATTCAAGTTTGTCATAATTGTGTAATATAAACATAATAGGTTTTGTAAAAGTAGTTTTACTATAAAGGGTCAATCTAGGGAAATTTAAGACCTTAGGTTAATATAATGCTTACTGAATCAGATCGCTTAGGTATGAATACTATTAATACCAGTTCCACATTTATTAGCAGTATGATTTTTGGCAAGTTACCTAGGCCTATCCTTCAGGTTTTCCATCTTTAAAATGGAGAAAATAACATCACCCATGTGTCACAGAGATTGCTTATCATTCCCCCATATGTTATTCCTCTTCTTCCTCATAATAAATCCTCTAAATATAACGGGGCACAAGACTTCATTTAGCCATCCTCCCTTGCAGTTAGGAATGGGTCATATGAAGCTTTGGCTAGTGAGATGTTAGCAGAAATAGTAATGTGTGCAACTTCCGGCTAGCTGGAATCAAGTACGTTGGCCACAGTTGGTCTATCTATGTATTTAGGGCCATGAAGTAACTAAAGTCCATTCCTAAAGGAATGGAAACCATGCCCAGTTGAGCAACAAGATAAAAAGCCTGAATGTCTGACACAGTGGAGTACTATGCCAGTCCTTTTCTTTGCTGGGAGAATACCAGTTATTCCAAGTTTTTACACTCCCTCCAAGTTACCGAAGTATAAATCTTCGGATAAACAACAAGGAACTATATTCAATAGCCTGTGATAAACCATAATGGAAAAGAATATGAAAAAGGATATACATGTGTGTGTGTGTGTATAACTGAGTCGCTTTGCTATACACCAGAAATTAATACATTGTAAATCAATTATATTTCAGTAAAATTTTTAAAAAAGATTATTCAAGTTTGTCATAATTATATAATATAAACATAATAGGTTTTGTAAAAGTAGTTTTACTGTAAAGGGTCAATCTAGGGAAATTTAAGACCTGAGGTTAATATAATGCTTACTGAGTCAGATCATGGATATACATGTGTGTGTGTGTGTATAACTGAGTCGCTTTGCTATACACCAGAAATTAATACATTGTAAATCAATTATATTTCAGTAAAATTTTTAAAAAAGATTATTCAAGTTTGTCATAATTATATAATATAAACATAATAGGTTTTGTAAAAGTAGTTTTACTGTAAAGGGTCAATCTAGGGAAATTTAAGACCTGAGGTTAATATAATGCTTACTGAGTCAGATCACTTAGGTATGAATACTATTAATACCAGTTCCACATTTATTAGCAGTATGATTTTTGGCAAGTTACCTAGGCCTATCCTTCAGGTTTTCCATCTTTAAAATGGAGAAAATAACATCACCCATGTGTCACAGAGATTGCTTATCATTCTCCCATATGTTATTCCTCTTCTTCCTCATAATAGATCCTCTAAATATAATGGGGCACAAGACTTCATTTAGCCATCCTCCCTTGCAGTTAGGAATGGGTCATATGAAGCTTTGGCTAGTGAGATGTTAGCAGAAATACTAATGTGTGCAACTTCCAGCTAGCTGGAATCAAGTACGTTGGCCACAGTTGGTCTATCTATGTATTTCGGGCCATGAAGTAACTTAAGTCCATTCCTAAAGGAATGGAAACCATGCCCAGTTGAGCAACAAGACAGAAAGCCTGAATGTCTGATGCAGTGGAGTACTATGCCAGTCCTCTTCTTTGCTGGGAGAATACCAGTTATTCCAAGTTTTTACACTCCCTCCAAGTTACCGAAGTATAAATCTTAATTTGTCTAAACAACTCATACAATCTCATTCCCCTAAAAGGTTACTGGATTAGGGGTATAAAAATGACCTGATTCTGGCCAATGAGAGGTGAAGGAGAGGTTAGCTAGGGGACCTCAGAAAGGCATTTTCATTCTTAAATAAGAAACAAAAATAAATATAATTGTTCCCACTCTTCCGATGACATAATGATGTCTGGCTGCGATGCCTGAAAGTGCACCAGCCACCCTGCAACACTGACAGAAGCTAACCTGAGGACCAAACTGGCATACCAAGATTAGCTGTGGAAGGTGGAAGAAGCAGAGTCCAAAAAATTGTGGACGCTTTGGAATTGTCTAAACTCAGGACTTCCCTATTGTTTAAGCCATTTTTAGTCGTGTTTCCTTTTATTAGCTGACACAAGACCATTTTTTAAAATGATATATAATTGGCATATAACATTATATTAAGTCTAAGTGTATAACATAATGGCTTGATATTTGTACATATTGCAAAACACTAAACATTGCCATTCAATGTTTAGAAAGAGATCTAATGAGTGATATAATGGGAGCTATATGGAATCTATGAGGACAGGGGCTATCCTTGTAAAAGTAATGCAATACTTTGGAAACATCCAGTGAGGAAAGTAGGTAGTTATCAATAAGGCAGAGGAAATGACAGTCAAACTATAACCCAAATAGAGGACTCAGGTGGTCCACAGTGGCCCTGGCTGGAACTCACAGCTATTTAGTTAGGTGAGAATCTACTGAACTTTCTAATGCAAGATGTTGTTTTAGCTCCTAGGGAATATAATATTGAATAATCTCTGAAAAGTAGACTGCTGCTGCTGCTTCTGCTAAGTCACTTCAGTCATGTCCGACTCTGTGCAACCCCATAGACGGCAGCCCACCAGGCTCCGCCATCCCTGGGATTCTCCAGGCAAGAACACTGGAGTGGGTTGCCATTTCGTTCTCCAGTGAAAAGTAGAGTAAATGATACTAATCGAACTTAGATGAATGTTGAACAGACTCCTAGGGTAATTACTAAATTCATTTGTATTTTTTGCGGCCCACATCATATGGCCACACTTCATTGTCAGGTGCTTCCTTTAGTTATATTTTGAGTTTTCTGTAAATAAAAACCTCTATAAAATTCAATAATAAGGCAATTAATAAATACTATTTTAATAATGAAGATGTTATCAATTTTTGTTAATTCAAAATAATAAACATGTTTTAGCGTACTTTTGTTGGAATTCCTTCTCTCGCTTCAGGTCTTCATTGAGTTTCTTTATTCTTTTTTCCCAAACTTCCTTTACAGCATTGACAGCCCCAGTACTAACCACATTTTCTGACATGATTTCTCCACATTGTCACAGGGTCACCAACATCATTAAATTCTGAATAACTGAATCACAGATGCCATCTCAGAAAGGACCTGATTGAACCAGAGCACGGGGAAAATGTGTTTCAGAATGTTTATTGAGTGCCATAATGAACATAATAGCTTATATTCATTGAACACATTCTATGTTTCTAAGACTATTTAATGTACTTTACATGCCATATTTCACTTAATAATTCTCATAATAATGTCTTGACATGGATACTTTTATTCCTTGTATAAAGAGGAGAAAATCGAACCCTAGAGAAGGTGGCTAAGGGGTTTACATCCTGTGTCTAATAAGTGACAGAGGGTGGAACTGATGCCAACTCTACTTCCTTTGTTACTATTAATTCACAGTAATGAAAACTGCAACTACTTTACATGTCCAGTTATAGGGAAATATGTAGTAATGGATATACAAGATGAGCAGGCATCGTGACAGAGCTACTTAATCTAGATCCTATATACACAAGCTGGAATTCAGTTAAGTGGTAATATAGTGGGATTATTTGCCCTTGTGGAAAATAAATTGCAAATGGACTCATCTAAAATTGAGGATTGTGACCTGAATCTCGGAAAAGAGAGGCAAATGATAATAGGGGAATTGTTATGTAAGTCACAGTAGATCTATTTGATGAGATGTTCTTTGCCGCTCATATAGTGGTATTGATTTTTCACCAAATTAACTAGAATTAATGAAAGTTTGATTCAAAATTAATGTAATTTTTTCTTCAAAATTCAAGAAGTGAAAGATGTCCTCAATTACCACTTCTATTCAACATTATATTGAAATGCAATAAAGCAATATCGTGACTGAAATAGACAGGTATACAGTTTGGAAAAGAAGTAAAATTTGCAACAGCATAGGGGAAAAGGTGCTCTCATACACTAAATGTGACCGCGCACATTGTTCTAGTCTCTACGGAGAGAATTTTGGTAATATCTATCAAACAAAAGTCACACCAACACTTGTAGGAATTTACAATGAAAATATTTTCAGTTTTAAAATGACACATTACAAAATTATTCACTGTAGGGTTTTTCATGACAGCAAAAGGTTGGAAACAACAATAACTTTCTACCAGTAAATTACAGTAGATGCATATTATGAGGAATTATGTAGCTCCATAAAGAAGGAAAAGCATGTTATACACCGATAAGCATGATATCAAAAAGGTATGACTATGACACAGTTTATCCATTCTAACTAATGTGGATATTTAGATCCCAAATTTTTGCTCTAATGAGCAAAACTGTTTCTGAAATTCCTGTTCTTATTTTCTTGATGCTCAAGTGGTATTATTTCTACTGAGTATACCCAGAATTAGAATTGTTAGGTCACTATGTTCAAGTTGATAAGACAGAGGCCAATTGTTTTCCTTGTAAGGTTGTAGTAAGTAATTTCCAATGGAAAACAAGTGGCCTCTACCTTAATTATAGAAACAGTTTCCATTGGAACTTGTTTCCCCATTGATGTATCCTCACCCCATATTACTACATAAAATGATATCTCATCATGATCATAATTTATGTTTTTTGGATTATTAACTGTTCCAGGCTAATAAAGATTGCCCAACTAAATAAAAGACAAAATCCTGTGTATTATTTACAAGGTCATACCTAAAACATGAAAGTAGAAAAAATGGAAGGCACAAATAGAAAAAGATCAGTCTAGGTTTTTACCCAGAAGAAATTAAAATATATGTTCACACAAAAACTTGTACACGAATGTTGATAGTAGCATTATGCACAATGGCCCCAAAGTGGAAAACAAGTAGCTGGCAAGTGGAAACAAACAGCCAGTAACTAACAAATGGCTATTAATGAACAAAAGGTGACATATCCATTCAATGGAATGCTCTTCTGGCATGAAAAGGAACCTAAGCACTGCTACATCATGGGGAAACTTTGAGTAAAATGATGCTGATAGAAGACACAAAACACCAAAAATCGTATTAACCCATTTATATGAAATGTCCAGAATAGGCAAATCCATGAAGAAAGAATGTAGATTAATGATAGCTATGGGGCTTTGCTGAGGGTACAAAGTTTCTTTTCTGAGTGATGAAAATCAACTTTTGAAATAAATCAACCTATGAAAAAGCAAAGATTATTTATGGCTAAAAAGACAGGATGTAATACATGTTCAAAATATAAAAATAAAAGTCCTTTTAATAGGGTGTAGAAGAAGGATATGAGAAAATAGAGGGTGAGGGAAATAAAAGATATAGTCTATACTTTATGGAATGAGAGAGATTTAAGTATTGAAGCTATAAGGCAACAAAAAAGAAATTAAAAGAGATATAACTCTATGGGAGTGCAGGTGAATTTAAGCATCATCTTTCATAATGAAACAATAGATAATGTCTAAAGCTGAGAAGGCACAGCATACTGCCTTTGAAAAAGAAAAAAATGTATTAAGGATGTAACCACTGAAAACTAAATACTGAAATAGTTAAAATGGTTACTTTTAGGGTGATAAAAATGGGGTACATAATGTTGCTTTTTCACTATTAATCTCTAAATTACTGATTTCTTTAAAACTATGTAATTTGTGTGTGAGAGAGACAGAAAGGCAGAGACAGAGAGAGGAAGAAAAATGTATTAAAAAAGGGAAAAGTTTAACATTTGAGGATGAATATATAATTACTGATATATAGGAAATTATTAGGAAGAGGTCCTTTAAACAATAAATGCAGCATTTAAATGGGAACAGATTTGCAAGATCTTTCTCCCAACAAGAAACTAGTATTTATGCTGATAATCCAACCCTCTGGGTATTAATATCACTGTCCAGTTATAATTTATTGTCTCAGATGTAAACAGGTCTGAAGCATGCATTTATCAGATAATAAATTAAAATCTCAAGTACCTACATGTAAATGTGTATTTTGCTAGACATGTATAATTTCATGTGCCAATTCATTTCCCCATTTCCCATTAAACTTTGATCAACCATCAATTTTCCTATAATAGTAACCAATGTCCCTTTGAGGAAAACAAGTCAGTAGTGATATATGTATTTCTGCCTCCCACATGGGATTGTGTTCTCTACCTTGGTTATTACAACAGAAAAACAGAAACCATGGCAGTAAAATAAGCATGGCTGTGACATGACTGAGGAGTCAACTCCCCAGAGTCAAAAGAAAACAAAAGAAATATAATCTCTGAAGAAACACTTCTTGGTTTCTGGGGAAGTCAGTCTTCTAGAGGAGGACAACTAGATGAATGACTATGAACCTCCAAAGAGACTTTTAAATTCAATTCCAACTTTAGTTATACCTTCCAGCAAACACAGGCACAGTAAAAACATCAGCAGCTATCTATTTATAAGTCAAGAGTAGAAAAAAAAAAGTTTTTGAAAAATACTTACTGCGGTCAGTGCATAGAGGAGCTGACATGTCCAAAGTTAGTGTATAAACTAGGAGTGGACTGAAGGCAGAATTGTTTTCAGTGTGACTCCCAGTGATGAAAATCCTCAGACTGTAGCTGGGTGAAATGTAATGTCAGCCTAGTTCTAATTTTAGTTCATGGACAAAGCTGAGAATAGCAAAAATCACATGGAGCTTCTGTGCAAAGGACCAACTGATAACATAACGTGAGTGCATTCTGTGTGCTGTAAAACGCTGTGCTGCAGGTATTATAAAACTATCATGCATGCATGCATGCTAAGTTGCTTCAGTCATGTCCAATTCTTTGCGAGCCTATGGACTGTAGCCCACCAGGCTCCTCTGTTCATGGAATTTTCCAGACAAAAATACTTGAGTGAGTTGCCATTTCCTACTCCAGAGGATCTTCTTGACCTGGGGATTGAACACCCATCTCCTGCGTCTCCTGCATTGGTTGGCAGATTCTCTATCACTAGCTACACCTGGGAAGCCCCAATTATTCCATAGAAATTCTCTAATGCCTCTATAGTGAATAAGTTCAGAGAGTTGTGGGGTTTCTCACGATCACAGAAACAGTAAAGGAGATCACAGAACCTAAACTCTATAATAATCTCCCTGTCCAGAGAGCTGGCACCATTCCACACACAGCTGCCTTGAATACATTTATAAATCAACACTGAAGTTTAGGGAGGAGTTTTGTTTCCATTAAAAAGAAGACTAAATTGTCCCCTTGGAAACAATTTAGATTTATTTCTGCATTTGGCACTGTCTACAATTAAATTTTAATTTGACCATATTTATAGAAAATCCACAAATTGCAAAGTTTCTCTCTTCTCTCATCTAGCCTCTTATTTTCCATTTTGCAGATCTAAGAGGCAACACTGCAGGGAGTGCGACAAGTTGAGAAACTGTTAAAGTGACCTACACTAGAGAAATGGCAGGGAAAGTAGGGACAAAGTGAACAGATTTGTGAGCTATTTATGAGGAGGTTAGACAGTTTTGGTTATTTGAGGACAATACGGGATTAGAAAGGGTTTCCCTGGTAGCTCAGCTGGTAAAGAATCTGCCCGCAGTGCAGGAGACCCCAGTTCGATTTCTGGTTGGGAAGATCCCCTGGTGAAGGGAAAGGGTAACTGCTCCGGCTCCCCTAGTGGCTCAGACTGTAAAGAATCTGCCTGCAATACAGGAAACCTGGGTTTGACCCCTGGATTGGGAAGATCCCCTGGAGGTGGCATAGCAACCCACTCCATATTCTTGCCTGGAGAATCCCATGGACAGAGGAGCTTCGCGGACTACAGTCCATGGAGTAGCAAACAGTCAGACACACTGAGCAACCAAGCACACACACAAGGGATTAGAAAGAAGAGATGAGGCATGTACAGTGACTGTCTTGTCATTCATGGCTGCCCGAATCTTCCAAACACCCTCTCCATAGCTTGACAACCCCCGACACTGTGAACCCACTCTTCCAAGACAGAATCAGGGGGAAATAGCCCAGTCTCCCTTGCTACTGGATTAGGGATGCGACTAAGATTTTGCTAACCATCTACTTTGATTTAGAGGCAAAGAAGGTGAGGACACAGGCTGAGTGACTAGAGTCCATTTTTGCTGGTGTGGGTACAGTAGAGAAAATATATTCAGGAGTTAGTTTGGGCAGCAAGAGTTTCCAGAACACAGTAGATGAAGCTGGTTCTGGGGACAGCCTCAACAGCCCCCTCCCCAGGCCAGTTCCGTAATGTAGTTCCAGGAGTTGTTTTGTGAACTCACATCGCGTCCTTAAATAAATCTGCTTGGGAGAATTTTGTTATCTGCATCTGAAAAACTGACACAAGTATTTTAACTATGTCTTGTTAGATTTCCAAAAATATTCTTATTCTGCTATTTATTCGTCTATCCATTTCAGAATCACCTATTGACTTTGCACCACGAAAGATGAGTATTCTCTTGTCTTAAACCACCCACTCATTATCCTATGGTTCCCCCTCTCCTGTCCTCTCCTAATTCTACTATAATTTTCGTTAAATCAGTAGTGATCATTATTATTATGAAAATACTATTCATAGATGAACTAAATAGTAGATATGATTGCATTTCTTTGCTTTGGTACTTTCTGTGTTTTCTCGAGTTAAGTGTACTTTTTAAACTTTGTAAATTTCCTGTATATGTTTACTATATCTTTATACACTTGAATATCCCAATTCCCACTGTATGTAGCTCAGACAAGTTATTTAATCTCCCTGTGCCTCAGCTCCTTATTGGTAAAATGTGGACTGTAGCCCACCAGGCTCCTCCGTCCATGGGATTCTCTAGGCAAGAATACTGGAGTTGGTTGCCATTTCCTTCTCCAGGGCATCTTCCCAACCCAGGGATCAAACCCGGGTCTCCCGCATTGTGGGCAGACACTTTAACCTCTGAGCCACCAGGGAAGCCCAGATAAAAATAAGAGCTGCTCACGGGTTTTCATGAGGATTAAGTGAGTTAAGATATGAAAGAGCTTGGACAATACCTGCAGATAATAAGTCTTCAACGAGGGTTTGTTATTTTTTTCCACCCTCCAACAGTGGAGCCAACAGAAGAGCTGGGTGTGGATGTCAGTGCTGAAGATTGTCTAAGTTTAAAAGAATTTTCCTCTGAGTCTGAGATAAAACAAATTTTTTATGCCTTGATGGAATTTGTTGTAACACTGCTTTGGTTTTTGGCAGCACAGCATATGGGATCTTAGTTTCTCAACCAGGAATTAAACCTGCACCCCCTGCATTGGAAGGTGAAGTCTTAGCCAGTGGACCACCAGGGAAACCCAAAACTGAGATAAAATTAAGAAGACAGCTTCACAGTGGAGGGGAGATAAATGAGCTCACCTAGCTTAGCTGGTAAAGAATACGCCTGCAAGACAGGAGACCCCAGTTCAATTCCTGGGTCAGGAAGATCCCTGGAGAAGGGATAGGCTACCTACTCTAGTATTCTTTGTGGCTCAGACAGTAAAGAATCTGCCTGAATTGTGGGAGACCTGGGTTCAATCCTTGGGTTGGGAAGATCCCCTGGAGGAGGGCATGGCAACCCACTCCAGGATTCTTGCCTGGAGAATCCCCATGGACAGAGCCAGGTGGGTTACAGTCCATGGGGTTGCAAAGAGTCGCACACGACTGAGCTGTGCTTAGCCACTAAATGGCTCCACTCTTCACACAAAGTATCTCATTTTAATGGTAAACACACTGGTCTATCCTCTCCTCTCATTGTGTGTTTCCAGCTGCCTGTTACCCAGGTTTGCATTCTGAGGTCCCTCAGGGATATATTTCATCAGGATCCATGGTCCTGACTGCATCCAACTGTGATGCTTGTGTCAGAAAAAGAAAACAAATCTAGAAGAGGGACAAGTGGGATGGCCAGGTGAGAGAGGGAATAAAAACACATTAAAAATATAGCTTCTTGGAAGGAAAGTTATGATCAACCTGGAGAGCATATTAAAAAGCAGAGACATTACTTTGCCAACAAAGGTCTGTCTAATCAAAGCTGTGGTTTTTCCAGTAGTCATGTATGGATGTGAGAGTTGGACTATAAAGAAAGCTGAGCACCGAAGAATTGATGCTTTTGAACTGTGGTGTTGGAGAAGACTCTTGAGAGCCCCTTGGACTGCAAGGAGATCCAATCAGTCCATCCTAAAGGAGATCAGTCCTGGGTGTTCAATGGAAGGACTGATGTTGAAGATGAAACTCTAATACTTTGGCCACCTGATATGAAGAACTGACTCATCTGAAAAGACCCTGATGCTGGGAAAGATTGAGGGCAGGAGGAGAAGGGGACAACAGAGGATGAGATGGTTGGATGGCATCACCGACTCAATGGACATGAGTCTGGGTAGGTTCCGGGAGTTGGTGATGGACAGGGAAGCCTGGTGTGCTGCAGTCCTTGGGGTCGCAAAGAGTTGGATACGACTGAGCTCCTGAACCGAACTGAAAAATATAGCATCATCCAAAAGAACTCAAAGCAAGATCATGAAGAGCTATTCATACACCCCATGTTCATCATAGCATTATTCATAATATCCAGAGGTAGAAGCAGCCCAAGTGTCCACTGACAGATGACTGGATGAAGGAATTGTGGAATATGCCTACAACAGAATATCACATACTACAACATGGATGAAACTTGAGACATGATGCTAAATGAAACAACAAAGTCACAAAAGAACAAATCATCTATCATTCTACTCCCATGAAGTATCTAAAGGAGTCAAAATAACAAAAACAGAAAGTAGAAAGGTAGTTAATAATATGAGGGAATGTTCACGATACTAGTTACAAGAAAGAAACAGTTACAGACTTTCTGTTCAATTCAGGTCTTCACCTGATTAGATGAGGTCCACCACACTAAGAATTACAATCTGCTTTACTCTGTCTACAGATTCAGATGTTAACATCATCAGAAACACCCTCACAGACATACCCAGAATAATGTTTGACAAGTGTCTGGGCATCCATTGGCTGAACCGAGTTAAAACATAAATTAGCTATCAGAGTAGGCATCCTTATTGTATGTACAAAGAAACCAAGATTAAAGAGAGTAAAGGACTTGTCAAAGACAAAGCTGGTAAACAGCTGAGCTAAATTCCAACTCAAATGGATCTGGCCCCTAAACTTTGACCATTGGGCTATTCTACTTCCTTTTAAAGACAAGTTTATGGAAGTTATGCAGAATTGTATTTGTAGGTAGATATCCATAACAACAAAACAGTGGTTTAATTACTGCTTAATTTGTCTATTGAGAGGCAGTAAAAATGAAGATGGGGGAACAAATTAAGTGTAAAAGCAACAAGGGGGCTGAGAATAGTTCATGATACATAGTTCCGTTATTTTTCACTCTATGCCATCATAACCTGTATTAATAAATAGGTAGAAATTTAGAGAAAAACTACAATGTTTTTAAACATAAAACACTAGAATAGCTATTACTTTGTTTTTCTTAAATTGGTTTTATGAAACCTAGAGTGTTGTCCTTTAAACAATTGTAATGAAACAAAAGGATTAAGAGTTGTTAGTCAAATTACTTTCCACAAATTCTGACAAGGCTACAGTACTGTAAGTAGCCATATCAAGCATGTGCTGCTGCTGCTAAGTCTCTTCAGTCGTGTCCAGCTCTGTGCAGCCTACCAGGCTCCTCCGTCCATGCGATTTTCCGGGCAAGAATACTGCAGTGGGCTGCCATTGTCTTCTCCAAGCATGTGCTATGCTGTCCTTAAGCTCAGTCATGTTCCACTCCCTGCATCCCATGGACTCTGGCCTGCCAGGATCCTCTGTCCATGGGGATTCTCAAGGCAAGAATAAAGGAGTGGGTTGCCATGCCCTCCTCCGGATTTTCCCAACCCATGGATCGAACCAGGTCTCCTGCATTGCAGGCGGATTCTCTACCATCTGAACCACCAGCACACAAGCATATATTTCATGCATGACCCATTCTTTCAAATAAGAGCAAGAGAAAATAATGGAACACATGGAAAAAAATGGAGAAAAATAAGTATATTATCTAGGGATTTTGGACTATATCACTCTTTTTATGACTTTAATAAAAGAAGTAAACTAGCAATTTGTCAGAATTTGGGACTTCCCTGGTGGCTCAGACGGTAAACTGTCTGCCTGCAATGCGAGAGACCCAGGTTCGATGCCTGGGTCAGGGAGATCCCCTGGAGAAGGAAATGGCAACCCACTCCAGTACTCTTGCCTGAAAAATTCCACGGACAGAGGAGGCTATAATCCATGGGGTCGCAAAGAGTCGGACGCGACTGAGTGACTTCACTTCACTTCAGGGCTTCAAAGAAGAAACACAATATAACTCTAGAGGACTGAGAAAAATAAATATATTAGACTTGCTCTCATTGATCACATCAATAATCCTGCAATGCTAAGAATTCTGTCTTACAAAGATAGAATTTGAAGACTGTATAAGTGCACTTCAAATATCTGAAAGACAAACAAGAATACTTTTAAAGCTTTTGTTCAGCTCTAGAATTCAAAAATACTGATACTCTTTTTTTTTTTTTCCTGCCCAAGGATCAAACCCACGCCTCCTATGTTGGAAGCATGACGTCTTAACTTCTGGACCAAGGAAGTCCAACACTGGTATTCTTTAATGTGGAAATGTTCCAGGTTAAAAAAGGCTGGGTGAATGTGTGTGTATATGTGTACCCAAAGTCCTAGATAACATATCACATACTACGGAGTCATCTCCTCTCTACATTTTGATACTTATATTAGAAAGTTATAACCACTACTAACTCATTTCACTTTGTTTAACAAAACAGAGCTATTTCCTGAGGAGATGGTAGGAAATTTATTAGGCACCAAACATCTCTCCCCTGGAGCTCGAGCTCCTAGATTCTGGTCAATCTCACATGACTTCTGCCACATAACTCCACAGAGTTGCAATCATTAATACTGAAGTTATTAAAATGGCTGGGAAAAGCATTTCATTATAAGTGTTAATTATTCCCTTTTTCTCCTATTAAATATGTGTTTTATAGTAAAAAGTTAATGTATTTAACCAGGAATGTACTTAAAATGTAGGTGGCTTAGTTGTAAGGAACTGGCCTGCCAATCCGGGAGACACAGGTGATGCGGGTTCAGTCCCTGGGTTGGGAAGATCCCCTGGAGGACAAGATGGCAACCCACTCCAGTATTCTTGCCTGGAGAATTCCATGGATAAAGGAGCCTCGAGGGTTGAGTCCATGGGGTTGTGAAGAGTTGGACATGACTTAGTGACTGAACACACATGCATATACTTAAAATGTACTTGTGACCTTGGATTTTTGTGCTGGCTCTCATTTTTGATAGATATACACATACAGACACAAACACACCATTTCCCTAAATCAATCAATACTGGAGACACAAGAAAATATTATGTGAAAATAATTTATTATGGAAATAGTGAGAGACTTTATTTTGGGGGGTTCCAAAATCATTGCAGATGGTAACTGCAGCCATGAAATTAAAAGACGCTTGCTCCATGGAAGAAAAGGTATAACCAACCTAGACAGTATATTAAAAAGCAGAGACATTACTTTGCCAACAAAGGTCCATCTAGTTAAAGCTATGGTTTTTCCAGCAATCATGTATGGATGTGAGAGTTGGACTATAAAGAAAGCTGAGCGCTGAAGAACTGATACTTTTGAACTGTTGTATTGGAGAAGACTCTTGAGAGTCTTTTGGACTGCAAGGAGATCCAACCAGTCCATCCTAAAGGAGACCAGTCCTGAATAGTCATTGGAAGACTGATGCTGAAGCTGAAACTCCAACATTTTGGCCACCTGATATGAAGAACTGACTCATTAGAAAAGACCATGGTGCTTGAAAAGATTGAAGGCAGGAGGAGAAGGGGATGACAGAGGATGAGATAGTTGCATGACATCACCGACTCAATGGACATGAGTTTGAGTAAACTCTGGGAGTTGGTGATGGACAGGAGGCCTGGTGTGCTGCAGTCCATGGGGTTGCAAAGTATCAGACGTGACTGAGTCACTGAACTGAACTGGAAATGGGTCAAAAATTAGAAAGTCATGGAAATGATTTAATCATTTGTGATGAGTATGCTGTGGGCCTCCGTAACCAATATCTTATTCACCAAACAAACAAGTGAACAAAACATAATTTCTCTTATGGATGAAGTGGTTTGCCATGGTCTTTCCCTTAAACTATCTTTCTTATGCAAGGATAATTCTCATATGAAATATAGAACCTAAGCAGTAATAATCAACTTCCTTGGGCAATTTAAACCTAACATCAGATGAACACAGAATAAAAACCATTATAGTCTTTTTTCAAAGAAACAACATAAAAAAGAAAGAACAATACCCCTCCCATATCTGCCAAATATTGACCCCCAAATTACACTAGTTTTCCTATATGTTAAGGTATTTTTAACCTCATAATACTGAAAAGTTATGTTTCTTCTGCTTTTATTTTTATGCACTACTCTTTATTTCTATAGAAATGTTAAACTTTCACTGGGTAATTTTATATGGATTACATAATACTTTGTTTCTAGGATATTGATCCAACTTTTGAAACGTGGTATACATTTCAACTGGCAACCACGAAAATGATTTTTTCATATGTCCACAAATACTATGCAGAACATTTAACTGCTCGTAAAGATGGAAGCTATAAGAGTTTTTGTTGTGTTTAGAAAGTATTACAAACTGAAAAGAAACATCTTATGGAAATAACAGCATTTTATTGAAACTGGAAAGCGGGCACAAACCTGGCGATGGCCGGGAGCCAGCAGAGCGCAGCTCACAGCCCAGGCCAGAGGCCAGGCGTGGGACATGTGCCCCCCAAGCGGGCCCCGCGCGGTGAGGCTGGGGCAGTAGGTTTCTGTACATTCGTGAATGAGCCACCCCACCCACCCCACCCCCCTCGACAAAGAGGACAAGGAGGATGAGGACTATGAGGACGAGGAGGGGCTTGGTCCCCCGGGCGCCGCCAGCCTGGGCCCCGCAGCCCTGCTCCCCCGCAAGGCAAGGCTCAGCCGCTCCAGGCCTTCTGCTGTGACAGTGGATCCCGGCACTGGGTGGCCAGGAGCGCCCGGGGGCTGGCCCGGCTGTCCCCGGAGGGGTTGCCCATCCTGTACCTCAGCTGCAGCCACCAGACCATGGGGACTGGATGTATGAGGAGCAGTTCAAGCAGCTGTACTAACTGGACGCAGACCCCAAGAGGAAGGAGCTCCTGGATGACTTGTTCAGTTTCATGCAGAAGCAAGGGACACCTGTGAACCACATCCCCATCGTGGCAAAGCAGGTGCTCAACCTGTTCATGTTGTATGTGCTGGTGATGGAGAAGGGAGGCCTGGTGGAGGTCATCAACAAGAAGCCGTGGCGGGAGATCACCAAGGGACTGAACCTGCCCACGTCCATCAGCAGCGCTACTTTCATGCTGCGCACCCAGTATGTGAAGTACCTATACCCCTAGGAGTGTGAGAAGCGTGTTCAGCAACCCCGACGAGCTCCAGGCAGCCATCGACAGCCATCGGAGGGAGGGCCGGCGCCAGAGCTTTGGGGGCTCCCTCTTTGCCTACTCGCTGGCCGGGGCCCACAGCATGCTGTCCTCGCCCAGGGTGCCTGTGTCCTCCCTGGGCCTGGCTACCAGCACCAACAGCAGCTCCATCACCCAGCCCCCAAGGCCAAGAAAGAGGAGGATGCAGCCATCCCCATCACAGTCCCCAGCCGCCTGCCAGTGTCCCTGGTCACCCAGGGTGGCGGCCCAGGCAGTAGCAGCCCAAGCGGCCGTAGCACCACAGGCAGCTGCCCTGGAGCAGCTTCGGGAGAAACTGGAGTATGGAGAGCCTCCCGAGAAGAAAATGGCCCTGGTGGCAGAGGAGCAGTGGCGGCTGATGCAGCAGGCGCTTCGGCAGAACTTCCTGGCCGTGACGGCACAGCTGCCCATGAGCATCCAAATCAACAGCCAAGTCTCCGAGAGCCGCCAGTACTCAGCCGCGAACCTGGCCAGCACCAATGGCAGCAAGAGTACTGGCATGTCAGTCGAGATGAACGGAATCATGTACACAGGAGTGCTCTTCGCCCAGCCGCCGGCCTCCACGCCACGCTCCGCTCCCAGCAAAGGTGGAGGCGGCAGCAGCTGGGCTGGAAACAGTGGGACCAACAGCAGCAGCAGCAGTGCAGGTAGCCAGGCAGGGCCGGCAGGGATGTCTGCACCCCCCACATCTACCTCAAACAGCTCATTGCCTTAACCGCTACACTCCCCACCCTGGGAACCTGCCAGCCTGGGCTGGGGGGTCTAGGTGGGCAAAGCAGGGGCTGGGATGGTGGAAGATACGGGTGGGGAGGGGAGGTATCCACAGAGGAGCGACAGCTTAACACCAAAAGGAAAAGAAAAATATATATACATATATATATATAAAGAAAATTTAATAAAATGGGGAAACCAAGGAACACTTGAATTACTCACGTTTCGGACATTCAGAGATGAATTGTGAGAATATCAAAGGAAATTAGAAATGAGAGAGGCAAATGTCTACTAGGGCCTGCAGCCCTGGTGGACCCACGTGGACTGGTGTCTGGTTTCAACAGGCCAATCCAGTTTACCTCATACATCCCTGCCCTATGTTTTTTTATTTTTATCTGTATTTTTTCTTTGCCTTTTTTCTTTTTTTGGTCCATCTGTCACACACTCACCACACCCAGCTCCTTGTGTTGAATGAAACCTCCGAGCCAAGATCAGTTGAATTTTGTTGTTGTTGTTGCTTTCGGGAACTTTGTTGTTGTTTTTTTAAAAGAAATAGTGAAATTCAAACTCTATAGAGTTTTTAAGAAATTTTCAGGGTTTTGTTTTGTAAATATTCTATTTTATTCTTGGGGGAGGAATCAAACCTAGGAAAAGGATATATATATCTATATATTTGTGTTCATTCGGGGAAACTGGACTTGAAGAAGAAGAAAAAAAGGCAAAAAAAAAGTTAAAAAAAAAGAAATTGGAAAGCATTGCATTTATATATCAATATTTTTAATATCCACAAATTTATTTGAGAAAGTGCAGTCAGTGACAGTGGTGGTTTTAAAACATTACACCAACTCTCTGACAGTTTGTCCTGCTCTGTCCATGGAACACTTGAACCAACAAGGCCCTTCTCATCTTATGCCAGAAACAAAATAGGACTAAGGCCAGGTTCTGGTGCAATTTATGAGGCCCTTGGTTTGCAGAGTTGGTGTGATGGCCTGTGGACTCCTCTCTGTTATATTTGAACATTTATTATGTTTCAAATTGTCAGTCATGTTCAGATTTATATTCATGCCTGCAGTTTCCAATTACTCAATTACACCTGCCATCAACCTAGTTAATCTGCCTTGGTTACTGCAGTCTGAACTCTGGTTGCATTTTTCAAGGAAATTAAATTGCTAGGTTGTTGCAGATAATTGCACTTCTGTACTGGCTTATAACTTTTGTTTTTTACTTTCCATTCTTACCATGTTTTTAGAACTGTCTACATATTTTGGGCTTCCCTTGTGGCTTAGCTGGTAAAGAATCCGCCTGCAATGCAGTTTGATCCCGGCGTTGGGAGGATCCCCTGGAGCAGGGAAAGGTTACCCACTCCAGTATTCTGGCCTAGAGAATTCCATGGATTCTCAGAGTCGGACATGACTGAGCAACTGTATAGTCAATGGGGTCAGAAAGAGTCGTACATGACTGAGCAACTTTCACTTGGCACCACATATTTAGAAGCTTCTTGCAGCAAACTTCAAGTTACATAGTTAACTGCAAGTTTAACCCTGTCAGATGGCTCCCCGGGAATGTGGGTAGGCAGGAGCCCTGTGCTACCTGTGGGGGGAGGTTGCCCCCTCCTCAGCTGAGATGAAGGTAAGCCTGTCTTTAACCGCCCTGACTTTCCCCCTAGCTCAGACCTAATTCTCGACCTCCCGCCTGCTCTCCTTTCTTCTGCCGTCTCGTTAGGACCCACAGCAGCTGTCCCCCATGCTTTCCCTGTAACATTCCACACGGTCCTCAGTAAAAGCCTGCTATAGATGGCCTCTTTCTAACACGACTGCAATTATTCTTGTCATGCTTTGGCTGTTTCTGTGGCTCTCCTCTGGACTGTCTCCAAATTCTTCTGCTCAGTTTTAGCAAGCTGGCAGAGAGTTCTCTCACAGGACTCTGACTTGAATACAAATTAGCTCGTGGTTAGAGCCTTTCTGCTCAGTACTGGGACTGCCTCCTAATGAATTTATTTTTCTTTAATCCTGAGCTTGAGCAGAAAGATTCATGTTACCTTCAATATCTGCCTACGTAGGAATGCCTTCTGTCACGTGAAAAAGCCTGCAGTTATTTTGATGGGACAACAATGGTAACATGACTGATCTCAGGTTCAGCATAAATAGTTCAGAGGTGACCTGGTCTGTCTGGTGAGATATCGCTGAAATGTGTGGTGACCTTGAGTTGCTAAAGAGTGAAAACAAGCTTAGGAGAAAGGTGGATCCAGAGAGAACTATTTAGTAGACACTGGGGAGAGAGATGTGGCCGGACCTCTTGCCAAGCACACCATGATTACAGGCAAGTAGTGGGGAAGAAAGTCAGACTGCAAGGAGTTCAAGTTCACTGGTTCATCCTAATTAATTGAACTCAAGTGAGGCAAAGGCAGGAAGGAGCAGGACGGGAAGCTTGTCCCCGCAATGGCAGGTAGAGGTAACAATGCAAGAAAGAAGTGTTTCAAGTCTACTTTTTCTGGGATTTTAGTTCCCCAACCAGGGATTAAACCCAGGCCCTTGGCAATAAGAGTTCACAGTCCTAACCATATGGACCACTAGGGAATTCCCTGAGTCTTCTTTTAGACAGAGGGAAATTAGCTATTCAAGAGGTAGAGAGGTTTTCTGTTTGTTTTTGTTTTGGTTGGGAGGGGAGTTTATTTTAAAAATAAGTTTTCTCGATAAGTTTACTTTATTAATTAGAACAGCACTATCCAACAGAATTTTCTGTGATGATGGACATATTCTGTACCTACAATGTCCAATATGGTAGCCACTAGCCACAGGTGGCTCTTTAAATTTATTAAACGTTAAATTAAATTAAAATCAGCTTCTCAGTTATACTCAGTTCAGTTCAGTAGACACTGGGGAGAGCCCAGTCGTGTCCGACTCTTTGCGACCCCATGAATCGCAGCACGCCAGGCCTCCCTGTTCATCACCAACTCCTGGAGTTCACTCAGACTCACGTCCATTGAGTCCGTGATGCCATCCAGCCATCTCATCCTCTGTCGTCCCCTTCTCCTCCTGCCCCCAGTCCCTCCCAGCATCAGAGTCTTTTCCAATGAGTCAACTCTTTGCATGAGGTGGCCAAAGTACTGGAGTTTCATCTTTAGCGTCATTCCTTCCAAATAAATCCCAGGGCTGATCTCCTTCAGAATGGACTGGTTGGATCTCCTTGCAGTCCAAGGGACTCTCAAGAGTCTTCTCCAACACCACAGTTCAAAAGCATCAATTCTTTGGCGCTCAGCCTTCTTCACAGTCCAACTCTCACATCCATACATGACTACTGGAAAAACCATAGCCTTGACTAGATGGACCTTTGTTGGCAAAGTAATGTCTCTGCTTTTGAATATGCTATCTAGGTTGGTCATAACTTTTCTTCCAAGGAGTAAGCGTATTTTAATTTCATCGCTGCAGTCACCATCTTCAGTGATTTTGTGCTTAGTGCTTAATATTCATATTAATATATTAATAAAAGTAAAAAGTATACTCTTTTGACCAAAATATAAATTGACTAGATTCAATATTGTTTCTGACAATGGATAGGAAATTGCAAACATTTCAACACTAAGGAAAAATGTCCTAAAGTAAAGATGGCCTACTAATAATTTTTTTCTAGTGCAGCAGAAGTAAAGAAGAAAAGATCTCTTAAGAATTCTTTTTTTATAATTAATGTTACTGAGGCTTCATGGTAATTTTCCACTGAGTTTAATTGTTTGTGAGTGTATTGGCTTATTCTTTTGAATTTGCATCAGTTTGAAACTCAGGGGATGTGAAATAGATTTGCCAATATTATTTCTAGCTATTTGTGCAAACCAAATGAAATAAGTCATGAAATTAATAATAGGACTAAGGGTGAACTGAACTTGGCTTTTTCCTGCTGCCTTGTCACCATGACAGAAGCAGCTGTAAAATGAAGGGAAAGATCTTAAGCTTTCTAAAGTCCTGAGTCATTTTAGAAATTCCTTCCCTTTGTATTAATTACATATTTTAGTTTGATGCTGCATTCTTCGTTTCATGCAAGAGTCTGAAGACATTAAGATATACAGTAGTTTTTAAGAAGTCTATCCAGAAGAGAAAAACCTTAAGAAATGAGCATATAGAACAAACATTAGAAAAAACTTGTTTTAAATTTAAAATAATGCAAAAAATTTAAAATACTCTTTATAAGACTAGAAGCTTAAAGTGTTTCTGTTCAACACAGACTTCGGCATCCCTTTCATTGTTATTCTTGAATTTTATTACAAAATTCCTTGGCTTCACTACACTAGTTTTACTAGTTGGTTTTTTTCGTGGACCTGTGTGAAAAATTAAGTATTTCTCTATTATCTTGCTGATTCTTAATTATCATTATAGAAGTTTTCCCCCTCCGGTATATTTATTTTATAGTTGAATTAAATTTATAATATATACATCAAAATCTTCCCAATTTACAAGAGACTTTACTGTTTTTAAAAGAAGATATTTAAATTCTTTTAGAATTCAAGAGACCTCAACATTTGTTTCAAGCTATTCAGTGAAAACAGACTATTAAAAGAATAATCTTCATTGAAATTCCTATCATAACACAGAGAGATGATTTCTAGTATGACAATCCCTGATTTAACAATGGTTCTGTTGCAGGAAGGCAGACCCCCTTCTGGGGTCGGAAACTGAGCTCTTGTCTAACACTCAGAAATGAATTGTCTGAGGAGACACATGTGCTGACAAAGCAAGAGATTTTATTGGGAAAGGGCACCCGGGTGGAGAGCAGTAGGGTAAGGGAACCCAGGAGAACTGCTCTACCGTGTGGCTCACGGTCTCGGGTTTTATGGTGATGGGATTAGTTTCCAGATGGTCTNGAGATTTTATTGGGAAAGGGCACCCGGGTGGAGAGCAGTAGGGTAAGGGAACCCAGGAGAACTGCTCTACCGTGTGGCTCACGGTCTCGGGTTTTATGGTGATGGGATTAGTTTCCAGATGGTCTTTGGCCAGTCATTCTAATTCGGAGTGTTTCCTGGTGGCACACATATCGCTCAGCCAAGATGGATGCTACTGAGGGGGATTCTGGGAAGTGGACGGACACACGGTGTCTCCTTTCGACCTTTCCAGAACTCTTCAGGTTGGTGGTGGCTTATTAGTTCTGTATTCCTTATCAAGATCTCCTGTCATAAAACAACTCATGCAAATGGTTACTACGGAGCCTGGCCAGGGTGGGCGGTTTCAATCAGCGTGCTTCCCCTAACAGTGGAGATAGTGCAAAAGCACTAGGGAGTCAGTGGAAACCATACTTGGAATTTAGAATGTTGCTCTTTCCCCAGGCTAGTGGCACATGGTACGATCCTGTCTTGTGATCCTGGGCAGTCACGCATTTACCAGGGTCAACAACTGATACACTTACAATTCTATACCTAGACGATTCCAGTTTTGACTTTCAGTACAAAATCCAGTCAATTACATGATATAGTCAGCACTTTATTATAAAATAAGCTTTGTGTTAGATAATTTTGCCCAACTATAGGCTAATTTAAGTGTTCTGAGTCTGTTTAAGGTGGGCAAGACTTAGCTCTGATGTTTGGTAGGTCAGGTGTATTCAACACATTTTTGACATGATATTCTCAATTTACAATGGATTTAACAGGACTTAACCAACCTAGATAGTATATTCAAAAGCAGAGACATTACTTTGCTGACTAAGGTCCGCCTAGTCAAGGCTATGGTTTTTCCTGTGGTCCCGTATGGATGTGAAAGTTGGACTGTGAAGAAAGCTGAGCGCTGAAGAATCGATGCTTTTGAACTGTGGTGCTGAAGAAGACTCTTGAGAGTCCCTTGGACTGCAAGGAGATCCAACCAGTCCATTCTGAAGGAGATCAACCCTGGGATTTCTTTGGAGGGAATGATGCTAAAGCTGAAACTCCAGTACTTTGGCCACCTCATGAGAAGAGTTGACTCATTGGAAAAGACTCTGATGCTGGGAGGGATTGGGGGCAGGAGGAGAAGGGGACGACCGAGGATGAGATGGCTGGATGGCATCACAGACTCGATGGATGTGAGTCTGAGTGAACTCCGGGAGATGATGATGGACAGGGAGGCCTGGCGTGCTGCGATTCATGGGGTCGCAAAGAGTCGGACATGACTGAGCGACTGAACTGAACTGAACTGCATCATAAGTCAAGGAAAAGAAGACTTTTTAGCCAGTAACTTAAATAATGAATTAAAACATTTTCTTCTAGAAAGCTATCTTTCTAGAAGAAGCTAGATAGCTAGATAGCTTCTTCTAGAAGTTATCAAATTATCAAAACACCTCTTACTTTATAAAATGTCAATGCTTAAAACAATGAATATGTCATATTTAAACGTGTCTTAAAAGATTTGCTAGTAGAGCCGATAACTTTACAAACCTGAAGTATTTTAATTTGGAAAAAGTAAATCCCATTTATCATAAACATATTTAACATTATTATAAAAATAATAAAGCAGATTTTTATTGCCATGACTAGAAAGGGTGATAGCAGGCAGGAGGAAAAGGGTTACATGAGATTGCAGGAGGCACTGTCTGTGCCCTTGGGTTTATGTGCACATGCGAGGGGAGGAGGAATAGTGGTGGGTGAGAAACACACAGCAATAGTTGCTTGGTGTTTTCACAAGGCCTCTAGGCAGGGTCTTTTTGTGTCCATGCATTTGCATTTCTAAGTGCTCAATGCAGATAGCATTCTTGTGTCTATCTGATATAATCTTGGTAGAATAGTAAACTCAATGATTTAGAAGAGTCTACCATAAAGTTCCTTGGTTTCTCGCATTCTAAAAGGAAAGCAGCATACATTTAACATCAACAAATTCAGGCAGTTGTAGCATGTCCAGAATATTAGAGAAAATGTTGTACATTCTTTAGGTATGTGTCTTCTCAGTTTTATAAAATTCATATTCACTTTTAAAGAAGATAGGGAGGAACTGAGTACCAATAGGATACTGTCTAATTGTCAAAATTCGGAGTCTCTTTACAGTCAGCTAACAGTGAATGATAAGTAGCAAGGAAGGGTACCACCCAGCCAGAAGGTTAACAACATGCAAAAGCCAAGAATGTTTCGTAATTACAGACTCTTCTTCCTCTACATGATCTTCCTCTCACGTCCACAGCACCATTGTCAGGAACAGTGTCTTGCAGTTTTATGTGATAATCTCAGTGTATTGTGTCTTCATAGGAGAACTTCTAGTGGTGGACTGACTGCTGGTACTGACCTGTAGAGATTTGTTGTGTGGTAATCACAATGTGACCCCCAAGGTTTGCTGTTGGTTTTCTCTATTTTTTGTAAGCAGTTCTTTGCAGGAGACGGCCCTCAGCAGGAAGCCTCTTTCCGTATCACTTTAACAAAGCAACATGTAACTATCTACTCATCTCCACCCCAAGCACACCTTTCAAATCTTTTAATCACTCAATGCTTCACTTAACCTGCTGGTTCCTTCAGTAGATCAAAGAAGTAATTAACAGATGACCAAGTCTCTTCTCCAGCTTCTTTTTCAATAATCTCTTAAACAAACTGTGTGAACAAGATGCATTTAAAGAAAGATCATTCAGTGGGGGATGGTGATGACTCTGATCCCCTCTCTTAATGAATAACAGGTTACTTCCTTTTTTCCCCTTAAGAATCTTCATGGCAGAGCAGAATTTTCAGAGGTAGTTTTTGCGGACATTGAGACCACCTTCTCCCCAGATTGATGGCTTTCTGATTAAAAGCAGCTTTCCTTTCTAGCAACATTTGCCCCTTGGGTACTGATTTTGAGCAGGGAGCAGCTGGACCTGAGTTTGATAACATTTTTGGACATAGTCCCATGGTAGAGGGTGTGAACTGTTGCAGCCACATTGTCTTCAGACATGATTCTCTGTGTATTCACCTGCTGCAACCAAAAATGCTCTTTTTCTCCTCTCTTTCTTTCTCTCTCAAACACACACGTACAGATGGATCTAACAATGAGAAGGAAGCACCTTATTATCAGATGTTGATTTATTAAAACACCTTATCTTTATAAATTTTTTTCTAGCACTTTCCAAAAGACATAAGAGAAGATGCATTGAGTAGGAAAAGATCATAAATGAAAAATACTTCATCATTCATTAAACTTACCTCATTTTTCCTCTGTACTGGGCCTCAGAATTTGGTAAAAGAATTATTTCAATGAGAGGCCAGTATGCAACTGTTTTTCTCCTAAGGCCTCATACACTTATCAATATTAAACCAGATTCATTAAACAGCCGCTGTGATTCACATGTGCACTCATTACAGAGTAAGTTCTAACTAAGGGAGAGCAGCAGCTTCACTGAAAATGAGTGAAACATTCTGCTATTGGGCAGGTCAAGTGCAGCATTTACACCTGGACCACCAGAGTGCCTATCTCACACCTGTTGGGTCAGAATCAATAGGAAGTGGGGCCCAGGGACAGGCCCATTTTTATTTTCACTTTGAGAGATTTTAAGGCACACTAGTGAAATTCTAGTGTAATGTGTCAATTTTTTCCAAGGAAAACTTAACCCTTAAAAGGGAAAAGGAGCCATTAATAATACAGGCAAATGCTTTGCATACTATTTTGCTCATTCAAAGTTTTAGATTGTAATTTTTACATTTTTTATCATTTCATATGCTGAGTTGAGGGTGACCACAGTTTACTCATATTACAAAGAAGAAAACTATGGCAAATACAAAATGTTTCAAATGCTTCCAATTAGCAGGAGCCCTAAGATTTGGATTAAAGTCCGATGCTACTAAAATTCTAGTTGTTTTAGTTCAGTTCAGTTCAGTTCAGTTGCTCAGTTATACCTGACTGTTTGTGAGCCCATGAACTGCAGCACCTCAGGTTTTCCTGTCCATCATCAACTCCTGGAGCTTGCTCAAACTCATGTCCATTGAGTCAGGGATGCCATCCAACCATCTCATCCTCTGTCATCACTTTCTCCTCCTGCCTTCAAACTTTCCGAGCATCAGGGACTTTTCCAATGAGGCAGTTTTTCACATCAGGTGGGNCCTGGAGCTTGCTCAAACTCATGTCCATTGAGTCAGGGATGCCATCCAACCATCTCATCCTCTGTCATCACTTTCTCCTCCTGCCTTCAAACTTTCCGAGCATCAGGGACTTTTCCAATGAGGCAGTTTTTCACATCAGGTGGGCAAAGTATTGGAGTTTCAGCTTCAGTATCAGTCCTTCCAAGGAATATTCAGGACTGATTTCCTTCAAGATTGATTGGTTTGATCTCTTTGCAGTCCAAGGGACTCTCAAGAGTCTTTTCCAACACCACAGTTCGAAAGTGTCAATTCTTCAGCGCTCAGCTTTCTGTATAGTTCAACTTTCACATCCATACATGACTACTGGGAAAACCATAGTTTGATTAGACAGACTTTTGTAGGCAAAGTAATGTCTCTACTTTTTGATATGCTGTCTAGGTTGGTCATAGCTTTTTTCCCAAGGAGCAAGCGTCTGAATTTCATGGCTACCATCACTATCTGGAGTGATTTTGGAGCTCAAAAAAATTAGGTCTGTCACAGTTTCCATTGTTTCTGTATCTATTTTCTATGAAGTGATGAGACTGGATACCATGATCTTTGTTTTTTTGAATGTTGAGTTTTAAGCCATCTCTTTCACTCTCTTCTTTCACTCTAGTCAACAGGTTCTTTAGTTCCTCTTCTCTTTCTGCCTTAAGGGTGGTGTCATCTGCATATCTGAAGTTATTGATATTTCTCCCAGCAATCTTGATTCCAGCTTGTGCTTCATTCAGCCTGGCATTTTGCATGCTGTCCTCTGCATATAACTTAAATAAACAGGGTGACAAAATATAGCCTTGACATACTCCTTTCCCTATTTGGAACCAGTCTATTGTTCCATGTCTGGTTTTGACTGTTGCTTCTTGACCTGCATACAGATTTCTCTGTATGCAGTTAAGGTGGTCTGATATCCCCATCTCTTGAAGAATTTTCCACAGTTTGTTGTGATCCACACAGTCAAAGGTTTTAGCTTAGTCAGTAAAGCAGAAGTAGATGTTTTTATGGAGTTCTCTTGCTTTTTGTATGATCCAATCAATGCATGTTGACAATTTGATCTCTGGTTCCCCTGCCTTTTCTAAATACAGCTTGAACATCTGGAAGTTCTCGGTTCATGCTCTGTTGACACCTAGCTTGGAGAATTTTGAGCACTACTTTGTCAGCATGTGAAATGAGTGCAATTGTGCAGTAGTTTGAACATTGAAATTGCCCTTCTTTAGGATTGTAATGAAAACTGACTTTTTCTAGTCCTGTAGCCACTGCTGAGTTTTCCAAATTTGCTGGCATATTGAGTGAAGCACTTTCACAGCATCATCTATTAGGATTTGAAATAGCTCAACTGGAATTCCATCATCTCCACTAGCTTTGTTCATAGTGATGCTTCCTAAGGCTCACTTGACTTTGCACTCCAGGATGTCTGGCTCTAGGTGAGTAATCATACCACCATGGTTATCTGGGTCATTAAGATCTTTTTCCTTGGTATAAAGTTCTACAATTAACTAATCATGAGAAATGATGCATCTTATGTGAGAATTAGATTCTAAGTCAGTGTGCAAAATAGAAATAGTGCTCAATCAAATTATGCTTGAAAATTCCTTAATAATTCATTAGTATGGAACATGTATTTTTGTGTTAAGTACTGTATTTAAAATAATACATAAAGTATAAAAAAGGTACACTATGTTCTTAATAGAATCACTTGACTTTGCACTCCAGGATGTCTGGCTCTAGGTGAGTAATCATACCACCATGGTTATCTGGGTCATTAAGATCTTTTTCCTTGGTATAAAGTTCTACAATTAACTAATCATGAGAAATGATGCATCTTATGTGAGAATTAGATTCTAAGTCAGTGTGCAAAATAGAAATAGTGCTCAATCAAATTATGCTTGAAAATTCCTTAATAATTCATTAGTATGGAACATGTATTTTTGTGTTAAGTACTGTATTTAAAATAATACATAAAGTATAAAAAAGGTACACTATGTTCTTAATAGAACCCATATAAAATATAATTGATTTTTTGAAAATTTGTGGTTAAAGTTTTATAATTTAAATTTAAATATATACAAATAAGTCAAATATTTGTAGAATTGTGAGAGGATATAGAAATTAAGGTTTCATTATTTTCCTTAGGATGTAGTCCAAAAGGTATGCTACAGTTAACCAAGTTTTATTTGTCTATAAAGCAAGACACTGAAAAACATTTATACATGTAAGTATTCTAATTAGAAATGACTTAATGTACTTCCTAGAGCACATCTATTTTATAAGAAATCCTAGGAGGATTTAATAACTAGAGTGGGTAAAATAAATGTTTATAATTTTAAATACTTATTTCTTTTAATTAATTAAAATAGCATGCAACTGAACCAAGTTCAGTTCAGTCACTTAGTCGTGTCAGACTTTTTGAGACCCCATGAACTGTAAGATGCCAGGCTTCCCTGTCCATCACTACCTCCTGGAGCTTGCTCAAACTCAGGTCCACTGTGTTGGTGATGCCATCCAACCATCTTATCCTCTGTCATCCCCTCCTCCTCCTACCTTCAATCTTTCTCAGCATCAGGGGCTTTTCCAATGAGTCAGTTCTTTGCATCAGATGGCCAAAGTATTGGAGTTTCAGCTTCAGCATCAGTCCTTCCAATGCATATTCAGGACTGATTTTCTTTAGGATTGCCTAGTTTGATCTCTTTGCAGCCCAAGGGACTCTCAAGAGTCTTCTCCAACACCAATACACCCTGGAAAAACATAAAAACTTCTTTCTATTNTCAGATGGCCAAAGTATTGGAGTTTCAGCTTCAGCATCAGTCCTTCCAATGCATATTCAGGACTGATTTTCTTTAGGATTGCCTAGTTTGATCTCTTTGCAGCCCAAGGGACTCTCAAGAGTCTTCTCCAACACCAATACACCCTGGAAAAACATAAAAACTTCTTTCTATTTTCAATGCTGCTATTAACTTTTTGCAAAAGATAGTCCTCATCATATTAATTCAATGTATCATAAAGATGCAGAAAAAGAGTTGCCTTCTTAATTTTTCTACATAGTCTTAAGTATGATGCTTATTCTTTATTTTATATAGCTAATTTTATCTAGGTAAATTCTTATGATGCATTAAATTATAATTTTATTAATAATTTTGCTTTCTAGATAATTTTATTTTCTCTTGGAATTTGTGTCACTGTCAATTCTGCTTTCTACATGTTTATCTGCTTATGTTATCTCTATGGATTTATTTATGCATGCTATTTTCTAAGATTTGGGGAAAACTGTTTGCTCAAACTAACAATAGAAACAATTATGACAAATGGCTAACCTGTTGAGTTACACAAAGGAACTTGGAAACTTACAAATATATCATAACAATATTAATTTATAAATCTAATTATGAAAACGTATTCTTCTCCTTGCTTTATTTTCTTAGGAAAGAGGCTTACTGTGATAATTTCATCAGTGAGGTGCAGTGACTATTCTGTTAAATTCCAGAGTAAGTGCATTTTAATTCAACTACTGTCCCGGGCCATAGGCCGTGTGACAGTGAAGTGATATTTGAAAGAATTATCAACATTTAATTCTGCTGATTTCAAATTAGTATTTTTCTAATATCCAAAACAGAAAAAGAAAATGAAGTAATTTTTTAAAAATTATTTTTACTGGTACATGAAAAATCTTTGTTGTTTTTTGTTCCTTGCCTGGCACAACTTTTGAATTGAAACTCTGTCTGCTTAATTAATAAACTTGATTCTTAAAATCCACTAAGCTTCAGAATTTATGTATAGTGTTTTTGATTGAATTAATAAACTATAGCACCAGTAAACAGACTACAGACATAGAAAATACACTTATAGTTGTCAAAGAGGGGAAGGAGAGATAAATTAGGAGTTTGGGATTAATATATACATATTACTGTATATAAAATAGAGAAACAAGAAGGACCTACCATATAGCACAGGAAATGTAGCTCGGTATCTTGTAATAAACCATAACAGAAAGTAAGAGTTGAAATTCAAGGCCAGCTGATTTGATAAACATTCAAATTATCTTCAAAACCCGAACTAAGCCCTATACAACTTTACAAGAACTAATTATCTTATAATCTTGGCATTTAGTAAAGAAATGAATATTCATCTTTAAGAATCAATATTTGAAACATAATTATATTCAAAAGATCTACCTAAGAAGACTCACAGGAGTAATTCTGATATTTGACCCATTAATAATATTCAGTATCATTAAACAATTTACCAGTTATGTAAAAAGTGATGAGATACACAATACACGTGAAGCAGGATTTTCTCAGTTTCAAAGGAGTCCACGGTGAATGGTTTAGCAACTTTGAGAGCTGATTTTTTTAAAAATAATTTTAAATAAACATTAAACATCTTCAGGGTGCTGTATGTCATAGTGGATACAAATTATTATCCTTGTCTTTAAAATTGGGTTAATCCCATTACATTCTGCAGTTACATGTGTGGATAGTTCATTCCACACCCTGAGAGCTGCCTGCATCAAGTGTTGGCTCCTTCATGTTGACTAAAGTATTTTCATGATTCCCCAAAAATGTTGCACCATGATGAACTGCACTTTGTGAAATTCTTTTTTCCGAGGGTCCCAATAAAAGAAGCATAGTTGCAGAAAGATGTGTGTGTTTGAACAATTATAGAAAACGATTAGCTTGTTAAATTAAAGAAGACATCTTGGAAGATTCTTAACACATCCTAATTGTCCTTATTATCAAAATAAGTGTATAAGGACTTAATGATTGTACTGTATGATAAGAAAAGCTCTGATGGCGTTTTGACCCCTACCTCTGAAAATCAGACATGTTTTAATATGCTGTCTCTGCAAGGGAGTTCATATTTAAAAGCAGACTCAAAAATGACCTCTTGATGGAACTGATATGTCCTCACATGGAAACACAGGTGTCTCATGAAAAGTGCAAATTATGATTCAGTTGGCCTGGGGTGGAGCCCAGGAAACTGCTTTTCTAATAAGCTGCCTCCCATGGGAGGCTGACCCTGCTGGTCCATGAAGGCACCTTGAATAGAAGGTTCTAGAACAGTGTTCCTGATAGAACTTTCTGAAAAGATGAAAAAGGTCTCTTTCTGTGCTTTCCAATATGAGAGACACTAGGCATAGTTGGCAAGTAAGCTGTTGAAATGTGGCAAATGAGAGTGAAATTTTAATTTTAATAAACAACTCAGATATAATTTATTAGATGACTATCTTATTGGCGGCTGCTACTCTAAACTGCCTAAGAGTTAATATAATATCCTTAGACACTGAACTCTGTCTGAGACTGAAAGAAGTTAATTCACAAATACCTGTGATGTCTCAGTATAATCAGCTTTTTCTAGCGAGAGGCATATCTTCTAAACTAGAGAACAAATTGACCTTTTGAGGTGTGCTTTCAGAATGAGGTAAATTTGCTGGGAGTCATTGTGGTGATCCAAAGGAAAAAAAATCTACAAAGGTTTACCTTGATTCATATAGTAAATAGATCACTACAGAGGAATGAAGATCAATAAACAGTATAAAAAGGCAAGAGAAAGGTTGAAAAGATTGGGAGCATTCAAGGGCGGTCTCACTCCTCTGGGTTTCTGGAGAGATGGAAAAATAAAGATTTGAATACACTTGGGACATTTCCTTAAATCTCAGATATTTTTTCACTAAAACTCCCTATTTCTCTGCATTTTTGTTTTTACAATTAAATAGTTTAATTTGCATGTGTTACCTCCCACTCACCCTTTGATGAAAAATCCAAGAAAGGCACATAACTCCAGTATGAGCATGCTACTTCTATTCTCCCTGAAAGTGGTAGTCGCTCAGTCGTGTCTGACTCTTTGTGACTGCATGGACTGTAGCGCCCCCAGTTTCTTCTGCCCATGGAATTCTCCAGGCAAGAATACTGGACTTTACTGCCATTCCCTTCTCCAGGGGATCTTCCCGACCCAGGGATCAAACCCTGGTCTCCTGCACGGAGGCAGATTCTTCACTGTCTGAGTAACCAAGAGAGTTGCGGAGACTATCTTCCCTAAGTCTCTCCAACTCATATCGCTTGAACTCTGGAATTGACTATTTGGATATTTGCAATTTGTGAAAATTTTGGTTTAAACAATTATCATGTTAAAGGATAAGAATGTAGAAAACAAAGTCATGGTTACCAGCAGGGAAAGGAGGGTGGGATAGATTAGGAAACTGAGATTGACCCACACACACACTACTATGTACAAAGTTGATAACTAATAAGGACCTATTGTATAGCACAGGGACCTCTGCTCAATACTCTGTACTGGCTTATATGGGAAAATAATCTTAAAAGAGTGACTCTATGTATACATACAACTGATTTACTAGGCTGTGCAAGAGAAACTAGCCCAACATTGTAAATCAATTATACTTTAATATTCTTTTTTTTTAATAAAGAAAATTAAAGGATAAGAGCTTTATTACACTGAATTATAAAATAAGCTACCTTGAGATAGTTCTGTTCTTTTGAAACCTGCTTTCTTAACACTTTTTAAATCTTCAGGTTGCCCATTGTCCTGGTTTGCAGCCTTAAATTTCTCATGTGGCATTAGATTCAGAACCAGCTGGGAAGAGCATGGCTGTGCTGCTGACTGCACCATACTTCAGCAGATGCACTCTTCAGCAGCTTTACTCTGTCTTTTGACCTAGACATCTCTTTGTGACTTTTCTGTCCTGATCATGTATTCCAAATTTCCTGCCTACCTGTGAGAGATTTCTGCAACACATTTTGCAGACTTTTCCATTCATTTGTTGAGCCCACAAAATCCCTGCTTAAAATATGACATTGGTGAAAGCTATGAAGAAAACAGCTATTGTTCAGACTGGAAATGTCTGCGGCCAAGAATAGCAGTGATTTCTCTGGTGCCACTTCTGTCATCAGGATTTTTATTCCTGGCAATTTAACGTTAGCATGCTGGGAATTTATTGAACAAAGAAACAGTGAATTAATGAGCCAACAAAAATGATCAACATCAAAGACTCGATGTAGATGGGGAAAAGTGAGCAAAAGAAAGAACGCGTTCAGAGATGTTAGCGAGTTCATGACTATCCTAAAGGATGTCACCTATCAACCTTTTGAATAAACAAAGCATTAGTTAACAACTGGCACTGAAATTGTCTCTTCCGGAGATTTGGATGAGATCCCGGTGAATATATCACCCAGGCAGAATGGAGGATTTCCCCTAATCTCTAACACTTTAAACCCAAAGCCATTTTGTTGAATCTTTGGAGCCTTCTAATACCCATTTAACTAATCCATTTATACCAGTTGTGATTCTGCATGTAACATACACAATAGGTCCTACCAACCCTAGCAAAAAGGAAAAGGTTGAAAGTGAATAAGTGTACATTAGTCTAATTGCATGGACTGTAACTCTGATACTGATTGCGCTTTAAAGTGAGGTAGGGAGCCAAAGACATGGCTACTTCTTAAGATTCTTTCAGAGACTTCCCTAGTGGTTCAGTGGCTAAGACTCTGTGTCCCCAAGGCAGGGGACTCGAATTCGGTCCCTGGTCAGGGAACTAGATTCCACACGCCACAGCTAAAGATCTCACATGCCACACGATGACTGAACATCTGTATGCCACGAATAAGACCCAGAGCAACCAAATAAATAATTAAATATTAAAAAAAATTCTAGCAATAAGATAAAAATTGGACTCCAGGAAATGGGATCTTAGGCCCAAATAGTACAGCAAAAGACAGATTTGTTAGAAAGTTCTGAGTTTATTCTAATATATAATACAATATAATATGATATGATATAATATAATACTATATATGCAAGCCAGGTATTATATAGTGCACATTTGAGTGTTTAGTTCAGCCTATAGTTTACCTGAGACACTAAAGTGTCATTCTGGGAAATAATTCATATCTTGTTAAAATTTTACAGTGGGCTAGTTGTCACAGTCAAATTAAATAGAGCATTGAAACATTTTATGATAATGGCCTGAGATGGTCCAATATATACTTGCCCCAATTCTGTTCTTCACTGTGGAGTAATGGTGACATATGGGGTTGCAGATAAAAGAAGCAGAAGGAATCTGAACAGCAGGGAATTAAACAAGGTAAACAACTAGAGCCTCTTGATGAAAGTGAAAGAGGAGAGTGAGTGAAAAACCTGGCCTAAAACTCAACATTTGAAAAATTAAGATCATGGCATCTGATCCTATCACTTCATGGCAAATAGATGGGAAGACAGTGGAAACAGTGATAGACTTTATTTTCCTGGGCTTCCAAATGACTGCAGATGGTGATTGCAGCCATGACATTAAAAGAACTTGCTCCTTGGAAGAAAAGCTATGACCAACCTAGACAGCAAGTTAAGAAACAGAGATATTACTTTGCTGAGAAAAGTCCGTCTAGTCAAAGCTATGACTTTTCCAGTATTCATGTATGGATGTGAGAGTTGGAACCATAAAGAAGGCAGGAGGAGGAAGGGACGACAGAGGATGAGATGGTTGGATGGCATCACTGACTCAGTGGACATGAGTTTGAGCAAGCTCTAGGAGTTGGTGATGGGCAGGGAAACCTGGTGTGCTACAGTCCATGGGGTCACAAAGACTCAGACATGACTGAGTGACTGAACTGAACATAGTCAAAGGCTTTAGCGTAGTCAATGAAGCAGAGGTAGATGTTTTCCTGGGATTTCCTTGCTTTGTCTATGATACAGTGATGTTGGCAATTAGATCTCTGGTTCCTCTACCTTTTCTAAACCCATTTTGAACATCTGGAAGTCCTCTATTCATGTGTTGCTGAAGCCTAGCTTGAAAGATTTTGAGCATAACCTAACTAGCATTGGAGGTGAGTGCAATTGTCTGGTGGTTTGAACATTCTTTAGTACTGCCCTTCTTGGGAATTGTGATGAGGATTGACTTTTTCCAGTCCTGTGGCCACTGCTGGATTTTCCAAATTTGCTGACATATTTAGTGCATCAGTTTAATAGCATCAGCTTTTAGGATTTTAAATATCTCTGCTGGAATTCAATTACTTCCACTACTCCACTAGTTTTCTCATACTTTTTGTCTAATCTATGGTTTTTCCAGTAGTCATGTATGGATGTGAGAGTTGGACCATAAAGAAGGCTGAGTGGTGAAGAACTGATTCTTTCAAACTGAATTGCTGGGAGAAGACTCTTGAGAGTCTCTTGGACTGCAAGATCAAACTAGTCAGTCCTAAAGGAAATCAGTCCTGAATATTCATTGGAAGGACTGATGCTGAAGCTGAAGCTCGAATACTTTGACCACCTGATGTGAAGAGCTGACTCATTAGAAAAGACCCTGATACTGGGAAAGATTGAAGGCAGGAGGAGAAAGGATGAGATGGTTGGACGGCATCACCAACTCAATGGACATGAGTTTGAGTAAGCTCAGGGAGTTAGTAATGAACAGGGAAGCCTGGCATGCTGCAGTCCATGCAGTTGCAGGGTTGGACAAGACTGAACGACTGAACTGAACTGTGCTATGCAGTAGAAGCTGGCTGTTTATCCATCCAGCATATAATACTTTGCAACTTCTAATTCCAAATTGCCATTCCACCACTCTTTCTACCCTCCGCCACTTGCCCTGTGCCATTTTGATCATACATCTGTCTCTAGTCAACCCTTAAGAGGATGAGATGGTTGGATGACATCACCAACTCAATGGACATGAATTTGAGTAAGCTCCAGGAGATGGTGAAGGACAGGGAAGCCTGATGTGCTGCAGTCCATGGGGTAGAAAAGAATAAGACACAGCTGAGTGACTGGACAACAACCACCACTAGCTCTATTGGCAGCAATGCTTCCTAAGGTCCACTTGACTACGCACTCCAGAATGTCTGACTCTGGGTAAGTTACCACACCATCATAGTTATCCTGATCATTAAGATCTTTTTTTTTTTGGTACAGTTCTGATGTGTATTCTTGCCATCTCTTCTGTTTCTGTTCATCTGTAGAGGTCTCTACAGATTTTGTCCTTTATTGTGCCCATCTTTGGATGAAATGTTTCTTTGATAGTCCCAGTTTTCTTGAAGAGATCTCTAGTCTTTCCCCTTCTATTTTCCTCTATTTCTTTGCATTGTTTATTGAAGAAGACCTTTGAAAACACCTATGAAAGTTGGCTTAAAGCTCAGCATTCAGAAAATGAAGATCATGGCATCTGGTCCCATCACTCCATGGGAAATAGATGGGGAAACAGTGGAAACAGTGTCAGACTTTACTTTTTTGGGCTCCAAAATCACTGCAGATGGTGACTGCAGCCATGAAATTAGAAGACGCTTACTCCTTGGAAGAAAAGTTATGACCAACCTAGATAGCATATTCAAAAGCAGAGACATTACTTTGCCAACAAAGGTCCGTCTAGTCAAGGCTATGGTTTTTCCAGTAGTCATGTATGGATGTGAGAGTTGGACTGTGAAGAAGGCTGAGCACCGAAAAACTGATGCTTTTGAACTGTGATGTTGGAGAAGACTCTTGAAAGTCCCTTGGACTGAACGGAGATTCAACCAGTCCATTCTAAAGGAGATCAGCCCTGGGATTTCTTTGGAAGGAATGATGCTAAAGCTGAAACTATTGTACTTTGGCCACTTCATAAGAAGAGTTGACTCATTGGAAAAGACTTTGATGCTGGGAGGGATTGGGGGCAGGAGGAGAAGGGGACGACAGAGGATGAGATGGCTGGATGGCATCACTGACTCGATGGATGTGAGTCTGAGTGAACTGCGGGAGTTGGTGATGGACAGGGAGGCCTGGCGTGCTGTGATTAATGGGGTTGCAAAGAGTTGGACACGACTGAGTGACTAAACTGAACTGAACTGATAAATGATATTTACAACAAGTTAATTGATACTAAGGAAATGATTTTTCTGCTATATAGCCAGAATTCTTTGGTGCTTATGTTTATAGACTGAAAATTTCTATATATTACTCATTAAATTCTACATTTAGTTAAAAGTTATTGAAATAGCAAATTCAGAGGATGATATTATGTACAGGAAAGAACGTTAGATTTTGCATCAGGTTTCTAATACAATTTTGGTTACTACCTGATTTTGGACAAATTTCCTAAGTTGTCTGAATGTCATAGTTTTAATTGTGGAACTTTACGTGGTGATTTGTAATGTCATTTCAAGATTCATAAAGGCCTGGTGTGCTGCGATTCATGGGGTCGCAGAGAGTCAGACACGACTGAGCAACTGAACTGAACTGACTCCCTCATTGCAGGAGGATTCTTTACTGTCTGAGCCACCAGGGAAGCCTAAGAATACTGGAGTGGGTAGCCTATCCCTTCTCAAGGGGATCTTCCCAACCCAGGGATCAAAATGCGGCCTCCTGCATTGCAGGCACCCAGGTAGGCAACCATGTTTTACCAGCTGAGCCACCAGGGGAGCCCATTGACTCACTAGGGATGCAAAATGGTGCTATTTAACTCCATGGTTCCTTATTTATTAACTGGCAAGACAGTATCAATGATTCACTGGTGTTTTTCGTTTTTTGAAGCCTGGATTATCCAGAAAGAGCTCAAGGGAACAAAATTTCTTGGGTTCTTCCATTTTCATAACAGTTCAGCTTTTATATTGAAGCTCCATTTTACTCAGTATAAAAATCTTTTGTTCACATTTCCTGAAATATGTCATTATATTGTCCTGTAACATGAAGCATTGCTGTTGAGAAGTCAGATGACAATTTGTTCTTTATAAGTAATTTGGTTTTTTTGCTTGTATTCTAATTTTTTTTCCTTTAAAGCCCTAGATGTAAGTCTCAGAGTTGATTTGCCCAGGTATATGGTATGCTTCTTCTGTATGAAATTTCAGGCCAGGCTCTCTGTAAGGAACATTTCCTTGAGTTATAGTTTTCTGTATTTGTTCTGTCCCATTGCTTTGCTTCAGGGTTCTTCATGAATTCCTATTACATGAATGCTGACTTTTCCTTTTCTGTATTTGCTCTATCACTCTCAAATCTTTTTTTATCTCTTTATCTCTCTTTTAAAATGCCCTCCTATCTTAGTTTTCTTTGAAAAATATTTTCTATTATGGTTATTTTCTCTATTCCTTTTCACCTTCATTTATGAAATATATTCTTGTTCTTTTCTATTTATTTTCTGACTTTATCATCATCCTTTTCAAAACATTTTTTCCTAATCACCTAACTTCTGAGCTATTTTTACTTTATGTTTTAATTTCATAATTTCTATCATTTAAATTTTTTCTCTAATTTTTTAGAAATATGAAGTTTTCCCCTCCTTTGTGGACATGTTTTTCTGACACGTGCCTTTACTAATTGTATCTGACTTTATCATCATCCTTTTCAAAACATTTTTTCCTAATCACCTAACTTCTGAGCTATTTTTACTTTATGTTTTAATTTCATAATTTCTATCATTTAAATTTTTTCTCTAATTTTTTAGAAATATGAAGTTTTCCCCTCCTTTGTGGACATGTTTTTCTGACACGTGCCTTTACTAATTGTGGAGTATGTTATTTTACAACTCATTGTTCTTTTTCTCATAATTTTACTCAGGATCCAACCTTGATGCCTGCCTGAGGCTCCTTTTTAAAGTAAAAGGAATTTTCCAGTACTTTTAGGAGACATCAGGTGAGTAAGGTTATTTTTCTAGCTCCACGGATCTTTAGCTCCTCATTCTGTTGAGTTTACAAAGTGACTGTTCTCATTACCACTGCTGCAAAACAAATCGCCCCAAATTTAGTGTATAAAACAACCACTTCACTGTGTTCATGGATTCTGTGGGTCAGACATTCACAAAGAGTACAGTGAAGATGGCACGTCTGACGTCATGATGCCTGGGGTCCCGGCTGGAACACCGGCTGGAGGTGACTTGAGCGCGCTGGGCCATGTGACGTCTCTTCCATTCACCTACCTGGGGCTGGATGCCAGCTGTCTGCCAGAATACCTACCTGTGATCTCTTCACGTGGCTCGCTGGGCTTCTTCACAGCATGGTGGCTGATTTCCAAGAGTGAACATTTTAAGAAAGAAGTGGACGTGCATGGCATTTGAGCAGCCTTGGAAGCCACATGGCCTCTACCTTCTCAGCACTATATTGGTCCAATCAGTCACAAGGTTCCAGTCAGGTACATAGGTCCCGCCATTCAAAGGGACAAAAGTCAAGGCCATGCTGTAAGAAGGGCATGTGGGATGAGGAGATGATTCTTGCAGTCATCTCTGGAAAATAAAATCTGGCTCAGTAATTACATATATAAATGTGTGTATAACACATATGCATACAGACACATACACACACATTTGTACTTCTTGAGATCCCCTGATCCTCTATCCGCCAACCCCATTTTTGTCTGGAGTTTTTCTTTCTTTGTCCCTAGTGTTCCTGTTCTGATTAGTTTGGATTCTACTCTCCAAACCCCAGTGTGGGACTTTGTCATTAAAGAGGGCTTCAGCCTATTAGTTTTAAGAGTGTATAGGGGAAGCAAAAATGAGTTTATGGGACCCAGATGGTTCTCAGCATCATCAGACATCACTGCACAGCAGTCCCCTGGCACTCATATGCAAACTGGATCCTGCAGAAGTATTTTCTAGTTTCAGCTGCTTTTGAATTGGCCTGCGATTGAGTACAAGTTGGTGATGTGAGAATCCAACTGCTCTCAGGACCACCAGAAGCCCAGGTGTCTTCCTTCTGCTTTCTCCTTCACAGAAACCAGTATCACGCAAGTCTAGTAACACTGGTTTGTCCCCACCCAATCAGTATTTTGAACTGTGGTGTTGGAGAAGACTCTTGAGAGTCCCTTGGACTGCAAGGAGATCCAACCAGTCCATTCTGAAGGAGATCAACCCTGGGATTTCTTTGGAAGGAATGATGCTAAAGCTGAAACTCCAGTACTTTGGCCACCTCATGCGAAGAGTTGACTCATTGGAAAAGACTCTGATGCTGGGAGGGATTGGGGGCAGGAGGAGAAGGGGACGACCGAGGATGAGATGGCTGGATGGCATCACGGACTCGATGGACGTGAGTCTGAGTGAACTCTGGGAGATGGTGATGGACAGGGAGGCCTGGCGTGCTGCGATTCATGGGGTCGCAAAGAGTCGGACACGACTGAGCAACTGAACTGGACTGAATCAGTATTTTGGGCTTACGGGTTATGCCACCTAGCTGTGCTGTAGAAGCTGTCTGCGACTCTTCAGACTTCATTCTAGTTGCTTTTCTGCAGGTGGGGGACAGGAAGGGTGGCATATGAGTCGTAACAAAATACCACAGGCTGGGTGGTTCCACCAACAGAAGTGTATTTTCTCGCAGTTTTGGAGGCTAGAAGTACAAGATCCAGGTGCAGTCAGGGTTGGTTTCTGTGAGACCTTTCCTCCTGGCTTACAGACAGCCACCTTCTCTGCCTTCACATGGCCTCTCCTCTGCGAGCTCATGGAGAGACCGAGTGATCTCTCGCATCTCCTCCTCTTCTAAAGACACCAGTCCTGCTGGATTAGGCCCCTTATAAACTCACTGAACCTTAATTATGTACTTTAAGGCCCTATGTTCAAGTACAGTCGCTTTGGGGGTGAGAGCTTCAACATGTGGATTTCAGGGGCACAGGGTTCAGTCGGTAACAGGGAGAACTTGGGGAGAGGCTAGCACCACATTCTGCTGTCTTCCCAAAATGAGAGGTTCTGGGATGCAGTCCGTACAGGCCAGTGACCCAGGGCAGGAAGCGCAGCGGAGGAGGGTGGGGAGTGCTCTGGGGGTGAAGGGAAGAGGCCATCACGCACCTGACAAAGGCCCCCCATGGCTGAGCCCATGCAGCTCCTTGGTTTCCTTACACACTCCATCCTGCTCCTGGGTCTCCGTGCCTTTGTGCCCACAGTCGTGACTGCCTACAATGCCTTTCCTCGCTTCCCTGTCACGTCTCTCCAGTTCAACCAAGAGGTCCTATTTTATCCCTTAGAATTTATCTTAAGCATCTCCTCCTCCAGAAAATCTTCCCAGATGTCTAGCTGGCTGCAGGGACCCACCATCTCCATGCNGACTGCCTACAATGCCTTTCCTCGCTTCCCTGTCACGTCTCTCCAGTTCAACCAAGAGGTCCTATTTTATCCCTTAGAATTTATCTTAAGCATCTCCTCCTCCAGAAAATCTTCCCAGATGTCTAGCTGGCTGCAGGGACCCACCATCTCCATGCTCCCAGACGGTGCCTGCATGCACACACACAGGTGCACACCCCCCCCTCCTCACTGCACTTCCCTCACTGCTGTGTAATTGTGTCTTTATGAGCACCTCCACCACTAGACTGTTAAGCCTCCTGAGGGCAAGACCTGTGTCTTGTCACCTGCAGGAGACTGGCTCCCTGCTCTCAATTCATTCCCCTCATCACAGAATCCACTCTCTATGCCACCGTGGCTTCGTGGGGGATAAACAGACTTCTCCACCTTTATACTTTTGGGTTGGGCATGGGATTTGTTCTGGCTAGTGATGTTGGCAGAAGCTTTAAATGTGCTCAGGCGGTTTGTTTGTCACCTGTGTTCCTGTGATCTCCCTTGAGAAAAACGTGCCCCAGGCTGGCCACTGGTCCATGTGGAATATGGGGATATGAAGAGGAGACCTGAGCCCAACCCAAAGGCTGGACCCAAGCCCAGCCAACCCGAGGTCTGAAACAGAAACCCCTGCTGACTCCCCTAGCCCAGTGCACCTAGGAAAGAGAAAGAGAAATGCCTCTTGTTGGGATGTGGAGGATGTTTGTTTTGCAGCATTACTGCAATAGCTGACAAGAACAACATTCATCCTAGTGTTCCAAGCCCAGCACAATCCTGGACCAAAAAATGTTTGCTGAGTAAAGACGCAAATACATCCTTTGATCCAATACCTTGGCAGTGTGAGTTGGTTCTAGTCACCTCCCCTGCTGAGACCTCTTGTATCTCTTCTTTGCAAAGGGGATAATGACGATTTCTTTGTAGGATTGCTGTGAGGATTCAATAAAATAACCTAGGTACAGCTCCTGGCACTTTTTGCCCAATAAGTGCCATTTTTCTTCCTCCTTCTTCACTCCTTGACATCTTTAAATGAGCTCTTAAGGTAAAACGGTGGGGGCCCAGGGAGCTGAGTGGGGAGAGGGCAAAGCTTACTCTAGGCTCATGGGCCTTGGGCCCTCTAACTCCAGTGGGGGAAGCCTCCTCTCATCCTTCCCCTTCCTCTCTTCCTTTGCCTGCAGGGTTCTCCCCTGAGTCACTGCCAATCACCTCTTCCTGGCCCAGAGAAGAGGCGATGTCCCAGATCCCAAGAGTGGCTTGGCAGTTCCTTGGCAGCATGCCACTGGGCTCCCTTAAGAGGCTGAGAAGCTTACACTTCCTCTCTCTTGGACGGCAGCTGCTATGTAAGAGGNTGGGTGGGTGGGTGTTTGATTCGATGAATTATAAGAGAACAATACAATGAATTTTATTGTTTGCTGAACAGTGTAATGATAAGCTATAGAATTTATACATATGATTTACTTAAAATAATAGTGCTATAAAGAATATGAAGAAATTATCCTATCTACCCATATGCTTCCAGATACATTCAGTTCAGTTCAGTTCAGCCGCTCATTCGTGTCCGACTCTTTGCGACCCCATGAATCGCAGCACGCCAGGCCTCTTTGTCCATCACCCAACTCCCGGAGTTCACTCAAACTCACGTACATCGAGTCAGTTATGTCATCCAGCCATCTCATCCTCTGTTATCCCCTTCTCTTAGTTCAGTTCAGCCGCTCATTCGTGTCCGACTCTTTGCGACCCCATGAATCGCAGCACGCCAGGCCTCTTTGTCCATCACCCAACTCCCGGAGTTCACTCAAACTCACGTACATCGAGTCAGTTATGTCATCCAGCCATCTCATCCTCTGTTATCCCCTTCTCTTCCTGCCCCCAATCCCTTCCAGCATCAGAGTCTTTTCCAATCAGTCAACTCTTTGCATGAGGTGGCCAAAGTACTGGAGCTTCAGCTTTAGCATCATTCCCTCAATCAAAGAACATCCAGGGCTGATCTCCTTTAGAATGGACTGGTTGGATCTCCTTGCAGTCCAAGGGACTCTCAGAAGTCTTCTCCAACACCACAGTTCAAAAGCATCAATTCTTTGGCGCTCAGCCTTCTTCACAGTCCAGCTCTCACATCCATACATGACCACTGGAAAAACCATAGCCTTGACTAGATGGACTTAGCATACTAAAATAAAATATCTTCTTTAGTATTAGCACTTTACTGAAAGAAGCATGATAGAACTGGGTTTTTGTTTGGTACAGAATTGTTGCATCATTGCTAAAACTGGACAAAATGCACTTAAAGTTCCAGGATCAGGACATTTTCAGTTATTGTCTAAATTGTGCTTTTAAAAAATAAATGTTAAATATTGGGGAAGGGCGAGNAAATATCTTCTTTAGTATTAGCACTTTACTGAAAGAAGCATGATAGAACTGGGTTTTTGTTTGGTACAGAATTGTTGCATCATTGCTAAAACTGGACAAAATGCACTTAAAGTTCCAGGATCAGGACATTTTCAGTTATTGTCTAAATTGTGCTTTTAAAAAATAAATGTTAAATATTGGGGGAGGGCGAGTACAAATTAATCACTTTTAAGGCCAATAAATTGAAACCACTGAAGAATCAATCTCATATATATATATATAAGGGTTGGGATGTGAAATAACTTAGCATTTGGAAATCTTGTCATTTTTTTCTGAAATGTGGAAATAAGAATCAAAGTGACAGTAGCAAAAAGATTGGTTTCTAAAGCAGTATAAAACTTTGTAGGAAAAAAGGGAAAGGATCAACTAGAAAAAAATATAGGAGAAAAACCTGGTGGCTGGATGCTGAACCCAAGCTGTGAGGGTACTGGAATTTATTAAAAGGAATAACTCGTGGGGCATTTGGAAGCAATTTTCTTGCTATATTATGCATTCATGAGTGCTACAGTGGGATCCTGTGGCTACTTTGGGTCACTATACTTTCTGAAAGATGTGGACAAACGAAAAGATGGGAAAGGAATGAGGAAAATGAAGGGACAAAAAACGATAACCCGAGGAAAGTTTTAAAGAACTGTGTTATAAGAAAAGCCCGTGGGACAGCCTGATTGTTATTATTAGATACATGAGGTATTTTATCAGATTGCAACTAATTATTGTTTTTTCTCCACACCAGTGTTTGCTAGAACAAAAGAAAGGTGTTTAATTACAGAGTATTTAATTGTATATATACCCCCCAGTTAAATGTGTGTTTGCTTTTCCATTTCTTTCATCTAGAGAGTGGAGTGTTAGAAAGTTACCTTAGTAATCCTTAGAAGGAGAAATCTCCCTTGAGATCTGAAAATAGAACCCTCTCTTTGTTTGAACAGAGTAGATTCCTTGGTCTAGAAAAGGGGTCTCTCTGTTTCTCTTGTGTTTTGCCTGGTTTTCTAGACCCGGGATATTTAGTTTAATGATACTTACAAAAGTAGGTGTTCAACTGGAGAGAAGGGGCTTATGGAGCCCTTTGGGTTTTGAGAATTATAAAGGGGCAGGTTCAGAAATGCAAAGACAGTTTCTGAAAAAATGTGGACGCAGTGCTCCCTGAGTCTGGGGGATGGTGAGGATGGCTTGGAGAGTCGAGCGCACAAGTAGCGGATGACGAACATTCAAGCAGTGGGGATCCTTGTTCCAAGTTATTCTCAGAATCCTTTGGAGATTCAAGGACTCATCTCCTAGGTGACTGTGGAGTCACAACTGTGGAGGACCAATTGTCAACAGAGACACCTTGTGGCGGGGAGAAGCAATGGCAGCAGGAGGAGGATGAGAAACAGCTTTGGGTAGCGGAGGACCGCAAAGGCTGGCTAGACTCTCCTCCCAGATTGCTGCTGCTGTTGCTGCTGCTAAGTCGCTTCAGTCGTGTCCGACTCTGTGCGACCCCATAGATGGCAGTATAAGTGAATTTAGCAAAGTTATTGCATGTGTGTTCAATCAATGAAAATCATTTGCATTCCACCTACAAAACAACAAAAACTGGAAAAAATTGTACCATTATAATCACATCAACAACCACCAAATATCTATGAATAAATCTATCAAAAGATGTTTAAAGACTCCACACTAGAAAATAAAATCCTTCTTAAGATGAAAGACTAAGTAAATGGAGGGATAATTTATGACCCTTGGAAGTACAGTGCTAGACATTTCCAAATAGCTCCAGTATAATGAAAACAATGTGATATTTGTGCAAAGATAGAGAAGTTGAGAGCCCAGAAGTGGCCCGTAGCCTGTCACCCAACAGTGGTGGGTGGTCCGATGAGCTGCCCATATTTCCCTTAGCAAAAGGACTGCCTCTGTCAGCTGCTGAGAATGACGAAGCTGCTGAGGAACCTGCTGGAAGATGCTTCCTGACTGTTGGCTATTTATGGGGATATACTCAGCTGGAGCAACCTGGCCAGCTCAAGGTCACAGCTGCTTCTGGGGTTCACCTGCACTCAGTGACCCATCGCCCCAGCCCCTTCTCCCCAACTCCAAAAGGCCGTGGAGCACAGGGAGGCTTTTACTGGGATGTCGTCACAGTTCAGCCTCTCCCTCTGTTCAGTCCTGTTTCCTTTCCATCTCTTCCACACTGGTGGGGTCCCAAGGGCACTCTTTAACAAACGTCTGGCAAACTCATCTTCGTCTCAGAGCCTGCTTCATAGGGAGGCCAAATCGCGATGGCTGGTGCCAGGAGTGTTCTAAAGAGCAGATGCTAATATGGGATTTCAGGGCTGGCTGGCTGCTGCCTGGAGGGAAGATGAAGCCGACTACTGGAAAGTCCACCACGTCGTCATCCAAGTTGCAGCTGCTCGTCCAGATGTGATCGCCTTTGCTAGAGTAGAATAACAGGTGCTGTGTATGGCCCCTGATCTGAGGAATTTGGTATTTTCCATTCTTGCTAGCAAAGAGGATCATAAACAGTTCATGTGCAAATCAAAATTAAGATGAGGTATCAGCTCACACCAGTTAGAATGGCCATCACCAAAAAATTCATAAACAGTAAATAAAGGAGAGGGTGTAAAGGAAAAGGAACCTTTTTACACTATGGAAAATAGCATGGAGGTTCCCAAAAACGAAAAACAGAGCTACCATATGACCCAGAAATCCTAATCCTGGGCAGAAAACCAGAGAAAACCATAATTCAAAAAGATACAGGCATCTTAATGTTTATAGCAGCACTGTTTACAACAGCCAAGAAATGGAAGCCACCTAAATGTCCATTGACAGAGGGGTGGATAAAGGAGATGTGGTACATACGCACTATGGAATATCACTCAGTCATAAGGAAGCACAAACTAATGCCATTTGAGGCAACACGGATGGACCTAGAGATCCTCATACCAAATGAAACATCAAAGGAAGACAAATACCATATAATATTGCATATATGTGGAATCTAAAAAAAATGATGTCAATTAATTTATTTACAAAACAGAAATAGATGCACAGACATAGAAAGCAAGCTTATGGTCACCAAAGAGGGGAGGGTGTAGGGATAAATAAGGAATTTGGGATTAACAGATGCACACTACTACATATAAAATAGATAACCAACAAGTAACTACTGTATAGTATAGGGAAACATATAAGAAAAAAGAATCTGAAAAAAAAAATTCTTTCTCCCAATTCACTTAACGTTTTTACTTCCAGTACTTTGAACTCTTTATCTGGTAAATTGTTCACTTTGTTATTTATTTATTTATTTATTTTTGTTGTTGTTGTTCCAGCCTTTTATTTATTTATTTATTATTATTATTTTTTTTTTTTTACTTTACAGTACTCTATTGGTTTTGGCATACATTGACATGAATCTGCCACGGGTATACACGAACTCCCAAACATGAACCCCCCTCCCACCTCCCACCCCACATCATCTCTCTGGATCATCCTCATACACCAGCCCCAAGCATCCTGCATCCTGCATTGAACATAGACTGGCGATTCATTTCTTACATGATAGTATACATATTTATTTTTTATGGTTTTTCTCCTGCTCATTTGTTGAGAGAAGATCCTTTGCCATTTCTTTCTTTTTTTTTTAATTGGAGGACAACTGCTTTACAATGTTGTGTTGATTTCTGCCATACAGCAACATGAATTATTCATAAGTATAAAAATGGCCCCTCTCCCGTGAACCTCCCTCCCATCCTCCACCCATCCCNCACCAGCCCCAAGCATCCTGCATCCTGCATTGAACATAGACTGGCGATTCATTTCTTACATGATAGTATACATATTTATTTTTTATGGTTTTTCTCCTGCTCATTTGTTGAGAGAAGATCCTTTGCCATTTCTTTCTTTTTTTTTTAATTGGAGGACAACTGCTTTACAATGTTGTGTTGATTTCTGCCATACAGCAACATGAATTATTCATAAGTATAAAAATGGCCCCTCTCCCGTGAACCTCCCTCCCATCCTCCACCCATCCCACCCCTCTAGGTTGTCAGAGAGGCCCTAAATTGAACTCCCTGTGTTATACTACAAATGTGATAAGTGTTGTTATCTTTCTGACTTACTTCACTCTCTATAACAGGCTCTAGGTTTGTCCAGCTCACCAGAACTGACTCAGATGCGTTCCCTTTTGTGGCCAAGTAATATTCCACTGTATATATGTACCACCACTTTACCCATTTATCTGTCAATGTCATTTCATTCTGCTTAACTTCCTCTGCATCTGTGAATTTAGGTAAAACGGTTATCCATTGTGGTCTTGAAGCAGTGTTCTTATGTGGGAACATCCCTATATACACTGTGTGTCCAAAGCCTTTGTGGGGAGAGCTGAGTTTGATGTGGATGCAGTCCTGTCTTTCCCCAGGTAGGCAGGCAGCTGTCACCTTGGTCACGTAGGGCTGAGTTAGAAGGGATGGAGTTGCAAGCTGGTTTGATGCAAGCCTTCCTCTCTGCTCAGTGGCCATCACTGCCCTAGTGGGGGCGGTGTCTGACCCCGAGTTTCTGGAGCAGAAACCCTGTGGATCATTGCCTAAGTGGGATCTCTACCCTTGAAGTATGTTTCCCCCTCCCCACAAGGAGATCGTTTCCATGTGGTGTGGGTGGGTAGAGGGAGTACAGAAACCAGTGTGGTCTGCAGGCTCCCAGTGTGGATGGGGATGGCTGTGCTGGAGCAACCTTGTCACAGATGTGCTATTAGGGTAAGTGCCAGCAGTGGTACCCCTGTCCACCCAGGCTCTGCCCAGAACCAGAGATCTTCTGTGTGAAGGTCCAGTCTTCTCCCCACCTGTGGCTGCACAGACCCAGTTCTGCCCTGTGATGTGGGGTGAGTGGGACTATAGTGTCTGCTCCACTAGGGCTGGAATGATTGCAACAAGCCTAGCAGTGACTAGAACAGACCTTTCTGTGTCCTGCCTGTGGACAAGCCAGAACATGCAACCCTAAAGGGCACAGTCCAGGCTTCCACGGTCCTCCTGTGACTCCCAGAGGTCCTCCAAGCAGCAAGGGTGCTTGTCTTCCCCACATAGGGTTCCAGGACTGGAGCTCCCAATCTGTGGCTCTCATGGCTCACTCCCTGGGACAAGTGTCTACCTGAGCTGTCTCCCTTTTCTCTGAGTTCCCTCCCAGGGGCCCAGGTCCCACATGATGGTTTTTTCCCCTTCCTACCTGATTACCTGTGTATTTTTCTTACAGCCTTGGTTGTACAGGAGTCCTTCTGCCTGTTTCCAGGTATCTTCCCTGAGAACTATTCCACCCGTAGGTTTTTTTGATGTGTTTGTGGGAAAAAGTGAACTCCATGTTCCCCTGCTCTGCCATCTTGATACATCTCCAGAGTTGCGTACTTGTAATAGAGACAATGGGTTTCCAGGTGACGCTAGTGGTAAAGAACCTGCCTGCCAATGCAGAAGACGTGAGAGACTCGAGTTCAATGCCTGGGTCCAGAAGATACCTTGGAAGAAGACACAGCAGCCCACTCCCGTGTTCTTGCCTGGAGAATCCCATGGACAGAGGAGCCTGGCTGGCTGTAGGCCATGGGGTCGCACAGGGTATGACATGACTGAAGAGACAACTCACGCATATATGATCGAGGCAATACTGCTGGCGAAGTCTCAGATATTCATCTAACTTTTCACAGAAAGACCAGGTTTTTCATCTCCTGTAATCGACAGTATTCTTTTCAGTATAGTCTGTGGGTAGTGGTCTTTTTGTGTTTTCTATGTGTTTTTGAGTCAGTGTTGGTCATTTATATATATCCTTGGATGAGATGATCAACAAGGACCTGCTATATAGCACAGAGAACTCTGCTCGATGTTATGTGGCAGCCTAGATGGGAAAGGAATTTGCAGGAGAATGGATGCATATATACATATGGCTGAATCCCTTCACTGCTCACCTGAAACTATCACAACATTGTTAATTGACTATACTCCAGTATAAACTGAAAAGTTAAAAAAAATCTATTGCATCTTTATCTTTTCTGTTTTTCTTCATTACTAATAATAAATTCTATTTTGATAAAAATAAGACTTGGCTAGATGCTATTTTACTTAATTGGCATAATTTATTTGCTATTTATTTTAATGAATTTTTACTTCTGATTGTATTGTCTATTTTTTAAAAAACTAGATTTGTTCTTTTTTGTAATTTCTTGGACTGAATGTTTATTTAAATAAAATATTCTTGAATGATAATGAATGCATTTATAGTCATAACTTTTCCTCTCAGTACTGCTTTGGTCTAAATCCATTACTTCTGATATATGGAGATTCACGTCTTGTATATAAAGTTTGTAATCTTTGCTTTTGATTCCTCTTTAACTCATATTTTCTTTAGAAATGACCTTCAAATTTTGGGATATAGTACTTTATAGGTATGTATGCACTTTGTGTCATTTGGAGCTAATATAAGTGTACATTTTGAGTCACTTGTAGCATAAGTATATATATATATATACACACACACACTTATATGAAAGTGAAAGTCTCTCAGTCATGTCTGACTCTTTGTGACCCCATGGATTATACATATACAGTCCAAGGAATTCTCCAGGCCAGAATACTGGAATGGGTAGTCTTTCCCTTCTCCAGGCGGTCTTCCCAGCCTAGGGATCAAACCCAGGTCTCCCACACTGCAGATGGATTCTTTACCAGCTGAGCCACCAGGGAAGCCCATTTATATATATACATGGCTGGACCATGCAACATGATGGATCTTAGTTCCCCAACCAGGGATCAAACCCATGCCTCCTTCAATGGAAGTGTGGAGTCTTAATCACTGGACCACCAAAGAAGTCCCAGCTAATATCTAGTATATTGCATTGTGGCTTGAAAATGAGGCCTGTATAAATACTTTTTCCTGGAAATAATTGAGTTATTCATTGTGGCCTTATACATGGACATGATCTACTGTTGCAGGGTCAAAGAATTAAGGTTTGGGGTAAGACTATGTGTGGATTGTTAAAATTTCTTTGTGATTCTTTTTCTTATTTAAATAAATTTATTTATTTTAATTGGAGGTTACTTAGTTTACAATACTGTATTGGTTTTGCCACACATCAACGTGAATCTGCCACAGGTATACACATGTTCCCCATCCTGAATCCCTCTCCCTCCTCCCTCTTTGTACCATCCCTCTATATGGAATTTAGAAAGATGGTAACGATAACCTTGTATGCCAGACAACAAAAGAGACACAGATATACAGAACAGTTTTTTGGACTCTGTGGGAGAGGGTGAGGGTGGGATGATTTGGGAGAATGGCATTGAAACGTGTAATATCATATATGAAGGGGACTCCCAAGGATGAGATGGCTGGATGGCATCGTGGGCTCTATGGACTTGAGTCTGAGTGAACTCCGGGAGTTGGTGATGAACAGGGAGGCCTGGCATGCTGCGATTCATGGGGTCACAAAGAGTTGGACATGACTGAGCAACTGAACTGAACTGTACTTCCTTTCTCCAGAGGATCTTCCCAACCCAGGTATCGAAAGCAGTTCTCCCGCATTGCAAGCGGATTCTTTATTAGCTGAACCACAAATGAAATTGGCCAATCATCATCAAGGGGCAGTATGGTCCCATTCTGTCTAGAGTAACAATATTTCCTTTAAAAGATTTTTACTTTGTTCTGTCCTTTCCAACAATTACTGCAGTTGAACACATGCTCCAAGGGGTTATTAGTGGATTTTCAGAAGAAAATATCTTTACTTCTATGTATGTAAACTTCATCTCATTATTTTTGAATAGCTATTTAAATATTTAATAATATTCATAATAACCAACAACAACTAAATACATATTAAATATTATAGTAAATATCTGTGACCTTTAATTTATTTTTTCTGATAAGGATGACTATAAAATGTAGAAATTAGTAAGTCTGAACAAATTTTCTTTCTCTGAAGAAAGTAACTCTACAAGCTCTAACAATGCAAATTGTACCAGGAAAAATATATATATATTTCAAAACATAACTTTTCCCAAAGTCCTGTGGCCAGCACAGCAGGTAGGGATTGACTGTAGTTGGCACACCGTTTGGGAAAAGAAAACTAGAGACAGAATTAAAGTTTTAAAAATGAGACCGGGGGACTTAAGACCTCTTGGGTCAAGAGCCCTGTTCCTCGAAATCACATCACTTTTATTTACTGTCCTGGCAATCAGAAAGTATGTGTTGTGTTACATGTACTATTGTCTTTCTTGTCTATTTAAAATTGGTATGATTTCTACTCTAAGTGGCATTTTATATAGGTTAATGTGAATAGAGTAGAATATATAGATACATAACTTCTAACAGAATTTTTCACATTGATTTCAAGATATAAAACTTTCTGCTATACACAAAAACTCTTGAGAGGTATGAGACCACTGTACCACTATCTTAGCAAATTTCATTGCCTCCTGGCACTTTCTAGAGGGATGAAATCCAGTTATTTCAGCTGAAGTCATCATTTGCATCCCAAACCTTTTTTCAGTTACCCTTTGGTCAATAAAGCCTAACATCTTAAAGTAGCCAAGAAATCATTCCCATCTGATAAGACTCATTTACTCCCATAACAAATGAGAATTCATTTACTTCCACAAGCGACCTGTTCTTTAAAAAAAAAAAAAAAAAAATTTATATCAAGAACATTATCACTAGAAGTTAATTCATTTGAGGGTAGCCAGATAACACCCCATCAGAAACATATAAAACTATTATAAAAAATCAGTGATTTGGAAAATACCACAGTTTTACAATAGGCTCCCATTTTCTGCTTATAGTTCTGATCCTTCATTCTTAGTAGTCAATATCCTATAAATATACTGCTTATGAAGTTGTAATCTGGTTGGATTCTAAGTTAATGTTTTCCAAACCTATCTACACTACCTGAGAAGCCTTAGAGCAGTATGATTTCAGAGTCTGCCCTCAGAAACTATGATTTAATAGATTTATAGTAAGAGCACAAGAAACCAAAGTTTCTATAGTTGTTTATAAATTACATTTGATGGCTAGAAAATGTTCTCCTAAAGCTAGATTAATTATAAAACCACTGATAATAACAATTTTGGCTTATTTGGTTTGTTGTTTCTAAGCTAAAGTATTTTTGTTCATTCTGGATTATTGGAAGAAAAATGTGAATATACTCTAGTGAATAGCTGAGTAGAAGTCACATACATTGGGAATACATCTCAGAATGCCTGGCATATCAATAAAGGGTTGGCATTGATATTATCTTTCCTATATAAAAACTGAAACTAAAGAGAGCAATATTCAAGGTAAGTGTATGTTGTTGAAATATTAAAGACAATGAATGTTCTTTCATTATTATACTATGAGTCCCAACACCCTGCTCTCTTAGATATGAAACCATCTTTTGGCTCATTGATGAGAGGCAAGAGATTTTTATGGTGGAGAGAAGGGAAAAGATATGAAAGTATCTGCTTCTGTGACAAGGTTCAGATGATTCAGAAGCTATAACAGAGCTTTCTACAGAGTTCTGGACTGAGTCTAAACTTAAGTAATACACCACTACAATAAACAAGCGATATCTCAAAGCAAAACTTTAAATTTTATTTCATTGTTAAAACTGGAGACAGATAACTCACTGACAAGAATACAAAGATGGTCGCTATGTATATGAAAAGTGGTTCAAGATCATTAATTAACAAGTAAACCATACAACATCACAGTAATCCAAGTCTATGCCCCAATCACTGATGCCAAAGAAGCTGACGTTGAGCGGTTCTATGAAAAGGACGACACCATTTAGAATTTATATATATATATATATATATTCTATATATTAAAATCCTTTTTATCACAGGGAACTGGAATGCAAAAGTAGGAAGTCAAGAGATACCTAGAATAACAGGCAAGAATAGTCTTGGGATACAAAATGAAGAAGGATGAAGGCTAACAGAGTTTTGCCAGGAGAACACAGTGGTCATAGCAAACACCCTTTCCAACAACCCAAAAGACAGCTCTACACGTTAACATCACCAGATGGTCAATTCTGAAATCAGATTGATTATGTTCTTTGCTGTAGAAGATGGAGAAGCCCTATACAGTCAGAAAAAATAAGAACTGGAGCTGATTGTGGCTCAGATCATGAGCTCCTTATTGGAAAATTCAGGTTTAAATTGAACAGTAGGGAAAACAACTAGGTCATCCAGGTATGACCTAAATCAAATCCCTTATGATTATACAGTGGAAGTAACAAATAGATTCAAAGGATTAGATTTGGTAGAGAGAACTGTGGACAGAAGAACTGTGGACAGAAGTGTAAAACATTTTTCAGGAGACAGTGACCAAACCCATCTCAAAGAAAAAGAAAAGCAAAAAGGAACAGTGGTTATATGAAGAGGCTTTGTAAATAATTGAGGAGAGAAGAGAAGCAAAAGGCAAGGAAGAAAGGAAAAGATATATTCAACTGAATGTAAAGTTCCAGAGAACAACAAAGAAAGATAAAAAGGCCTTCTTAAATGAACACGCAAAGAAATAAAGGTAATCAATAGAATCAAAAAGGCTAGAGATCTCTTCAAGAAAACTGGAGATAACAAGGGAATATTTTATGCAAAGTTGGACATGATAAAAGAAAGAAATGGTGAGGAATTAATAGAAGCCGAAGAGGTTAAGAAGAGGTAGCAAGAATGCACAGAAAACTATTAAAAAAAAAATGTCTTAATGACTGAGATAACCACAATAGTGTGGTCTTTCACTTGGAGCTGGATATCCTAGAGTGTAAAGCCAAGTGAGCCTTAGGAAGCATTATTACAAAAGAAGCTAGTGGAGGTGATGGAATTCCAGCTGAACTATTTCAAACCCTAAAATATGATGCTGTTAAAGTACTGTGCTCATTATGTCATCAAATTTGGAAAACTCAGCAGTGGCCACAGGACTGTAAAAATTTTCATTCCAATCCCAAAGAAGGGCAATGCTAAAGAATGTTTACACTACTATACAATTGTATTCATTTCACATGCTAGCAAGGTTATGCTCAAAATCATCCAAGCTAGTCTTCAGCAATATATGAACTGAGAACTTCCAGATGTAAAAGCTAGATTTCAAAGAAGCAGAGGGTCAGAAATCAAACTGCCCACATTCATTGAATCATGGAGGAAGTAACTGAGTTCCAGAAAAGCTACGTTCAGCATCTACTTCTGGTGCATTGACAATGCTTCTGCTTCATAGACAATGCAAAAGCCTTTGATACTGTGTGGATCACCGCAAACTGTGGAAAATTCTTCAAGAGATAAGAGTACCTGATCACCTTACCTATCTCCCAAGAAACATGTATGTGCATCAAGAAGCAACAGTTGGAAATGGGCATGGAAAAACTGACTGGTTCAAAATTGGGAAAAGCCTACAAGGCTGTATATTGCCACCATTCTTATTTAATTCATATGCAGAGTGCAAGTGCATGAAAAGTTGCTTCAGTCCTATCCAACTCTTTGTGACCCTATGAGCTGCAGTCCGCCATGCTCCTCTGTCCATGGGATTATCCAAGCAAGAATACTGGAGTAAGTTGTCATGCCCTCCTCCAAGAGTTCTTCCCAGCCCAGAGATCAAACCTGCATCTTCTGTGGCTCATGCATTGCAGGCAGATTCTTGACCACTGAGCCACTAGGGAAGCCCCCATATGCATAGTACATGTGAAATGCTGGGCTGGATGAATCACAAGCTGGAATAAAGATTGCTGGAAGAAATACCGAGAACCTTAGACATGTAAATATCATTCTAATGGTAGAAAGTGAAGAGGAGCTAAAAAGCTGCTTGATGAGGGTCAAAAAGGAGAGTGAAAAAGCTGGCTTAAATCTTAACATTCAAAAAATTAAGATGATGACCTCCAGTACCATCACTTCATGACAAATAGGAGCAGAATAAAAGTGGCAGATTATAATTTCCTGGGCTCTGAAATCACTGTAGATGTTAACTGCAGCCATGACATTCAAAGATGTTTGCTCCTTGGACAAATCTAAGGAGCATACTTTTAAAAAGAGACAAAAAGGTTTATATAGTCAAAGCTATGGTTTTCCAGTGGTCATTTATGTTCAGGGGAGTTGGACCATAAAAGAAGGGTCAGCACTCAAGAACTGATGCTTTCAAACTATGGTGCTTGAGAAGACTATTGAGAGTCTCTTGGACTGCAAGAAGATCAAACTAGTCAATCCTAAAGGAAACCAACTCTGAATATTCATTGAAAGGACTAATTCTAAAGCTATAGCTCGAATACTTTCAAGCTTATGGGAAGAGCTGACTCATTAGAAAAGTTTTTGATGCTGGGAAAGATTGAAAGCGAAAGGAAAAGGGGCCAGAGTGGATGAGATGTTAGATAGCATCACCAACTCAATGGACACGATCTTGATTAAACTCCAGGACATAATGGAGGACACTGGAGCCTGGTTTGCTGTATTTCATGGGGTCAAAAGGAATTAGATATAATTAGAATTATATCTGTCACTCAGTCATGTCCGACTCTTTGCGACCCCATGGACTGTAGCCCACCAGGCTCCTCCATCCGTGGGATTCTCCAGGCAAGAACACTGGAGTAGATTGCCATTTCCTTCTCCAGGGGATCTTCCCGACCCAGGGATAGAACCCAGGTAAAGAATTAGATATAAATACGACTGAACAATAACAAAAATATAAATGACCACAATGAGATCTCATTGTACACCTGTCAGAATGGCTAAAACTAAAAAGTGTGGTAATACCAAATGCTGGTGAGGAATTGGTGACTGAATCACTTCTACATTACTAGTGGGAATATAAAGTACTACAGTTGCTGTGGCAGTTTGGCAGTTGCTTATGAAACTAACAATGCAATTACCATATTACCCTGCAAATGTATTCTTGGGCATTCATCCCAGATAAATGGAAATGTATGCTCACACAAACATTTATGCATGAACGTTCAGAGTAGCTTTGTTTTTAATAACCAAAAAGAGGAAACAAATCACAAGTCCCTCAGCAGGTGAATTTTTATTCAAGCAGCAGAGCATACATATCATGGAGTGCTACACAGCAATAAGAAAGAACAAACTACTGATATGTGCAAGAGTTTGGATAAATCTCTAGGGAATTATACGAAGTGAAAAAAGTCAATGTCAAAAGCTTACATACTCTTTTATTCCACTTATAAATGATTAATGACACCTTTGTAAAGAGCACATATTTTGTTGTTAGGAGTTGGAGATGAAAGAGATGTAGGAGAGAAGTTGATGTCTTCATAAAAGGAAAACTCAAGAAATACTTGTGGCAATGGAACTGCTAATATCTTGACTGTAATGATGAACATATTATATAGAATTACACACACACATTTTGTTTACAAGCAAAACTTAGAAAATCTGCATAAAATTATTTGATATATCAATGACAAAATTGGGAAAGGAGTGCATCAATATTATATATTGTTACCCTGCTTATTTAAATCATATGCAGAGTACATCATGAGAAATGTTGGACTGGAAGAAACACAAGCTGGAATCAAGATTGCCAGGAGAAATATCAATAACCTCAGATATGCAGATGACACCACTCTTAAGGAATAAAGCAAATAGGAACTAAAGAGCTCTTTGATGAAGGTGAAAGAGGAGAGTGAAAAAGCTGACTTAAAACTCAACATTCAAAAACTAAGATCATGGCATCTGGTCCCATCAGTTCATGGCAAATAGAAGGGGAAACATGGAAACAGTGACAGACTTTATTTTCTGTGGCTCCAAAATCACTGCAGATGGTGACTGCAGCAATGAAATTAAAAGATGCTTACTCCTTGGAAGAAAGTTGTGACAAACCTAAACAGCATATTAAAAAGTAGCAGTGTTACTTTGCCAACTACGATCTGCCTAGTCAAAGCTATGGTTTTTCCAGTAGTCATGTATGGATGTGAGAGTTGGACCATAAAGAAGGCTTAGCAGTGAAGAACTTATGCTTTTGAAGTATGGTGTTGGAGAAGACTCTTAAGAGTCCCTTGGACTGCAAAGAGATCCAACCAGTCCATCCTAAAGGAGATCAGTCCTGGGTGTTCATTGGAAGGACTGATGCTGAAGCTGAAGCTCCAATATTTTGGCCACCTGATTTGAAGAGCTGACTCATTAAAAAAGACCCTGATGATGGAAAAAGTTAAAGGCAGGAGGAGGAGGGGACAACAGAGGATGAAATGGTTGGATGGCATCACCGACTCAATTGACAAGAGTTTGAGAAAGCTCCATGGGATGAGGAAAGATAAGAAAGCCTAGCATGCTACAGTCCATGGGTTCATAAACAGTCAGACATGATTGAGTGACTGAATAAAAACATTTAATCACAAAATCCTGGTTGTGACATTATAGTACACTCTGCATGTGATTATACATTCTTTCAAATAAATTCAGTTAAAAATTAAAATAATAATAATTCAAATATATTTCCCAGATTTAAAAGACAGACTATTATAGCCAGTATGGAGAACAGTGTGGAGATTCCTTCAAAAACTGGAAATAGAACTGCCTTATGACCCAGCAATCCCACTGCTGGGCATACACACCAAGGAAACCAGAATAGAAAGAGACACATATACCCCAGTGTTCATCACAGCACTGTTTATAATAGCCAGGACATGGAAACAACCTAGATGTCCATCAGCAGATGAATGGATAAGAAAGCTGTGGTACATATACACAATGGAGTATTACTCAGCCATTAAAAACAATACATTTGAATCAGTTNGAAAGAGACACATGTACCCCAATGTTCATCGCAGCACTGTTTATAATAGCCAGGACATGGAAACAACCTAGATGTCCATCAGCAGATGAATGGATAAGAAAGCTGTGGTACATATACACAATGGAGTATTACTCAGCCATTAAAAACAATACATTTGAATCAGTTCTAATGAGGTGGATGAAACTGGAGCCTATTATACAGAGTGAAGCAAGCCAGAAAGAAAAACACCAATACAGTATACTAACACATATATGTGATTTTTTTTCTATAAATTTTTTTTTGCTATAAAATTCTGTCTATATTAGATCAATCATGTTAATTGCATCATTCGAATTCTCTCTTCAGTATCACATTGTCCTTAATCCGGACTGATGAGGAAGGGTGGGGAGGGGAGACGGTGTGGAATTGAAATTGACAGTGATTCTACTAAATGCTTCATATTTCATGCAGTACAGACTTACTCAGGGGCAAAGAGAATTATATATCTTGTTAATAAAACACACAGAAGAAGCAAAAACCAAACAAATTCTCTACTCACTTCATCTGACAGCTTCTAAAAGATGCATGTGAAAATCTCTCACTGTGAGTTGCAGACTTCTTTTTTTTTAATTAATATAAATTTTTGCGGTACATGCCTTACCTATAGCATATGAGGCAAGAAAATTCATGATTATCATATATTCTTTAGGTAAGCTATTTCTTCCCTTGTTGAGTTTAGTCTCCTAACGAAGTCATCAAAGGCATTCCTCATTTCTGCTAGGTCTTTTAGATTTCTAGCAGTTCTTTTGATTCTTTCTTAGAAGATCCATCTGTCTGCTTGTATCACCCACTTGTTTTCGCCTGTTGCTACTTTCCCCATAAGAGCCTTTATCATGTTCATCATGGTTATTTATTTAGTTTCTATTTATTTATTTCCTTTTTTGGCTGTGCCATGTAGCTTGCAAAATCTTAGTTCCCTGAGGAGGCACTGACCGAACCTGGGCCACAGCAATGAAATCACCGAGTCCTAATCACTGGCCTGCCAGGGGATTCCCTAATCACTGTTATCTTACATTTCCTGTTTGAGAATTCAAATACCTGTGCCATATCTGAATCTGGACTGATGCTTGTTTTGTTTCTTCAAATGGTTTTTTTTTTACTTTTTAGATTGCCTTGTTATTTTTTTCATGAAATCAGAACATGTTTTACTGGCTAATGGGGAGTGAGGGGAGAGGCCTTTAATTCTGAGCTAATCTGGTTAGAATTTGGGCTTTTCTTATTGTTTGCTGTGGTTTGAGTGACAAGGCTTCAGATTCTTCTTGAGTCATATTTTTTTTTTTTTCTTCTTGGACTGTAAGTACTTCTCAGAGAGAGTCTGTTTGCTTACAGCTGTAATCCACTATTATTATTATTAATCATTTTTATTATAAGACATGGGTGAAAGCATGGAGGAGGGCATGGCAACCCACTCCAGTATTCTTGCCTGGAGATTTCCATGCATAGAGGAGCCTGGCAGGCTACAGACCCTGGGGTGGCAAAGAGTCAGGTGTGACTGAGCGACTAAGCATAGCACAGCACATGGCTGAGAGAGGGCATTCTGTAAACTTCCCATTAAATCTCTTTCATGGGGACTATACCTCTGTGACCTTCGTGAGTGATTTCTCCTGTATAGCTTCTCCTCTTAGGAGGACAGGAAGGCTGTGAGTGGTGGAGGTGGGGAGAGGAACATCCTTCACACACAACCCTGATGAATTCCTTTCTCCTGTGGAGGAGGCTCTTGTTATAGAGAAGTCTTGGGCGCCTGTCACAAAGCTCACTCTTCCCTCCCGCTGTGAGAGCCACTAAGGGACCTTTCTTCAAACTCCACTGTGACAGTCAGGGAGGTCCCTGGAGGTGAAGTCCAAGAAGCGTGGTGCTTACTAGGCCCTCAGCACCCAGTCTCACTCTTACATTAGTCCCCATTCTGCCTCCAATAGTTTGACAAAAGCACCTGTAAGAGTGCCTGTCCATTTATAGCTCTGGGGGCTTCTACTCCAGGTGAAAGAAAGTGAAATTGCTACTTGTTCTGTCATGTCCAGCTGTTTGCAGCCTCATAGACTGTAGTCCACTAAAGCTGTTCTGTCCATGGAAATCTCCAGGCAAGAATCCTAGAGTGGGTTGTTATTTTCTTTTCCAGGGGATCTTCCTAAACCGGGGATCAAACCCCGGTCTCCTGCATTGGCAGCCAGGTTCTTAACCATCTGAGCCACCAGGAAAGCCCAGTCCAGATCTCAGTTAGGAAGCTCTAGATCTGCCAGGCTTCTTCCCAGAATTTCAGATGGAGGTTTTCACTACAGACTCAGTACTCTGAAAGGTTTAAGGAAAATCACCGATTTTCAGTTTGCTCAGCTTTTTCTTGCCTTGAATACAGAAGTTATAACTTCTGGGCTCTTCCCAGCTCTCTGCATCCGAAACTAGAGTTCCTTAATCTAGGCTCTCATTGTAAGTATACTTGTTTTGGGTCTCATTTAATGCTTTTTATTTTACAGCTCACCTTATTTGATTTTTAATTTATTATTTGTTTAATACATCCTTCAATGTTTTGTTACTGATAGCCTTTTAATGTGACTTTGTTTTTGTCTTATTCCTTCTGAAAGGCACATAGCTGGATTTGTTTTTTTTAATCAAACTAGTGTTTGTCTTTTAATAGGACAACTCAACATATAACTGCTGTACCATCATTGTTGCTTTGTGATGTGAGGATTCTGACCGTGATTTCCCAAATTCACGATTTGTTTTTTAGCAGTTTATTTTTAATTACCTGTATTAACATTTTCTTAATATACAGAAATCATTTTGTTGCTGTTTTAACTTTTTTTATTTTTTGGGTCCTCTGCTCCATTCTTTGAAGTGTCTTCTTGTATCAGTTTAAAAATTCTTTTTTAAAAACATTTTTTAATGGGGTATAGTTGATTTACAAAGCTATATTAGTTTTAGGTTTACAGCAAAGTGAATCAGTTATACATACATATATCTGTGTATATTTTAAATTTCCTTTTTGACTTTTTTAATATACAAATATCATTCTTTTGCTGTTTTACATTAAAATATTATATATAAATATATAGACACACACACTATTATATATATATAAAACAGACAACTAATAAGAACCTACTGTATAACATAGAGGGGTTCAACCCAATACTATACATTCATTCTGATTTTAGATTCTTTTCCCACATAGGTTATTACATAGTACTGAGTTGTGTTCCTGTGTTATATAGTAGGCTGTTATTAGTTGTCCATCTTTTATGTATATGCTGCTGCTGCTGCTAAGTCACTTCAGTTGGGTCTGACTGCTAGTGAGCCCATGGACTGCAGCCCACCAGGCTCCGCCATCCATGGATTTTCCAGGCAAGAGTACTGGAGTGGGGTGCCATTTCCTTCTCCAATGCATGAAAGTGAAAGGTGAAAGGGAAGTTGCTCAGTTGTGTCCAACTCCTAGCGAGCCCACGGACTGCAGCCCACCAGGCTCCTCCGTCCATGGGTTTTCCAGGCAAGAGCACTGGAGTAGGGTGCATAGTAGTGTGCACATGTCATGCCCAGTCTCCCCATTTCTCCCTCCCTCCTTCCCCTCTTGGTAACCATAGTTTGTTTTCTACGTCTGTGACTCCATTTCTCTTTTCTAATTAAGTTCACTTGTAGCATTCTTTTTTGGATTCCACATATAAGCAATAATATTTGTTTTTTTTTTAATATAATTTTTTTTTAATTGGAGGCTAATTACTTTACAATATTGTATTGATTTTGCTATACATCAACTTGAATCTGCCACGGGTGTACACGTGTTCCCCATCCTGAACCCCCCTCCCACCTCCCTCCCCGTACCCTCCCTCTGGGTCATCCCAGTGCACCAGCCCCAACTATCCTGTATCATGCATTGAACCTGGACTGGTGATTCGTTTCATACATGATATTATACATGTTTCAATGCCATGCTCCCAAATCATCCCACCCTCTTCTTCTCCCACAGAGTCCAAAAGACTGTTCCATACATCTTTGTCTCTAGAGCTAATCAATGAATGTAGTAAAGTGGCCCATTTTTTGATTGAGTCGTTTATTCTTCTGGAATTGAGCTGCAGGAGTTGCTTGTATATTTTTTAGATTAGTTCTTTGTCAGTTGCTTCATTTGCAATGATTTTCTCCCACTCTGAAGGCTCGTTTCACCTTGCTTATATAAAATACTTAGGAACATTTGTTTTTTCCTATCTGCCTGCCTTTGCTTAGTGGAGAAATATCAATCACCTCAGATATGCAGATGACACCACCCTTATGGCAGAAAGTGAAGAGGAACTAAAAAGTCTCTTGATGAAATTGAAAGAGGAGAATGAAAAAGTTGGCTTAAAACTCAACATTCAGAAAACGAAGATCATGGCATCTGGTCCCATCACTTCATGAGAAATAGATGGGGAAACAGTGGAAACAGTGTCAGACTTTATTTTTGGGGGGCTCCAAAATCACTGCTGATGGTGACTGTAGCCATGAAATTAAAAGACACTGGGGAATGTGTCACCCAGGTGGTGAGAGTTTAAAAATGAATTCTATTACCGGTTGGCAATGAGCATGGGCTGGAAAGCTAACCACAGATTGAGTGACTTTATTTGGATGCTTCCAGGCTGTCAGCTCTTACAGAGGGAACAGTGAGAGACATTCTTCTCCTGGCTTCCTGGTCCCCTGGCCAGTGCTCCTTAGGGGAATAGGGTGGGTAACAGCTTTATGTTTTTCCTAGAACCATGATCATAAAGCAGACAGGGATGTTTCTCCATGAAAGCCACAGCTTGGGATGTCATCACCTGAGTCTCCCCAGCGGGCTATCCTTTCAGACTGCAAGGCCTTGTGATGGATGCTGCTCCTCGCAGGGCCCCTTGGAAAGAGCAGCTTGTACAAGAGACTGTGTGACCTCCTGCTTCTCCCTAAGCTGTAGCCCTTGGCCCAACTTCTTAGAACACATGCACACTCAGATGACTAGAGGAAATTTTTCTTATTTTAAATAAGGATTCATTGGCAGCGTAGGGAGCCATCTTAGTCGAATCTTTTGCTGGTTGTTAACTTTTTTCCATCTTCTTGAATAAAAAAGTTCGACAAGCAACACTTTCATATATTGAAGTCTGCAAAATTGTAGCACTCTGTGCCTGATGATAACTAAAGAATGTTCAATAGTTCGTCTTCTATAAGTAAAAGAGTTCCTCACATTCGAATTAACTAAAGCAAAAAAATGTATCTGTATGTATTTGACAAACTTTTCAACTCTTATTTTGCATCTGGCCAAGTGAAATCTCGCAAATCAAGGCTGCCCTATTTATTCACAAAAAAATGTTATCCTGATAAATTGTGAAAATGAAGAGGCGTATTTCTTGAAATACATTTTGTCCTACTTGTCAATGTGGAGAATATAAAATATATTGCTTCAGAAACAATGGAAATAGCGTTAAATTTGCTGAGCTTCGTTCACGTTAACATTTGAGCTTTTCGACCTCCTTAAATCTTGGCACACCTCCTGCTTCCTGGCTTTTCTCATCTTCCAGATCAATTCCCATTTGATTTGGAGACACAAATTTGTTAAAAGCAGCATTTAAGTGTTCATAATGAAATCAGTGGAACTGCACTAAGTGCCCTCTATTATAAATCTGAAATATGTTCTTCCACTAGTCAAATAAAGCCTCTTTTACTTCTAGCTATTCCATCAGTAACACTGTACCTGGTTTAGCATTTGGAGAAGCTATTGTTTGTCTTGGTTTTCAAATGGAAACAAATAATTCAATCAACTGCACATATTTTTTTCTTGCACTTATACCAACCAAATGGAATAAAGGAAGAACTATTTCTGAATTTCTTCTATTTCTTTGAGTAAACAAACTCAGACAAAACACAAACAAACACACAAACAAAACCTCATAATCTTCCAAGGGGTATAGACTTATGTCTCAAGTATAATATTTATCTGTTTTTGTATGTTTGTCTTTCAAAATATGTATCATTATATTCTAGGTTAGAAAAAAGGCAAATATCTTATCCTTATGAAATTCAAATGTATGATTCATCTGGAAGTTTTCCAAACTCCATGGACAGAGACTTATATTAAATAGCTAGGAATTCTGACCGTGTTGTGTTATATGTATTTCTCCAGTACTTACGAAGATAAAATCTTTAGCTCATAAATCTAGTGGAAGGGATTCCCCAGGCGCGCTCCTCATTAACCTGTTCTTCCTCTGTGAATACTCCCAGTGCCATCCTGTCTACTGCACGCACATACTCTTATCCTGTGCATCAGGCTTCCAGAACCTCGGCAAGCAGCTCTGCTCATGGCAGCACAGGTGGAATTTCCTTGAGTAACACTCATTTGTGTTAGAACAACTATTTTTTCCCAGTATTTAAAAAAACTGAAGTAGAGTTGACTTATAGTGTTGTATTAGTATTAAGTATACAACAAACTGATTCAATTATATACATATATGTAGATATATTTCAGATAATTTTCTTTTCTGCCAGTGCCATTTTTATTTATAAAGAAATTTTAGGTGCAAAATTACCTAACAAATACTGTTGAGATAGAGCCAGTCAATTATGGATAGAAATTGGTTGACGGTCATGTTCTAGAGAGAATTTGTTAATGGAGAGATTTACATGAACAAATACCATAAACAATTTCTTAGGTCTGTTTTACTGCTATGTTAATAAAGTTACCTAAAAGAAATTAATATAGCATAAAACTGAAATAATGGTGTGTTATTTTGGAATCACAATGTTACTTTGAAAGAGATTTACTCTCAGTGCAAACTCATTACAGTGTTTACTTAATCTGTTTTAAAGACATTCAATAAAATCAATATGTTCTTTTGCTAATCATACATCTTAAATGCAAGTCTGGGCTTTTAATCTCCCACTTAAAGTTCTTCAGTAGCTCTCGTAGTCTTCAGAATAAAGTGAAAATAAACCCTTAGGCATGCTGTTCAATGTTTTTCATTACCTGGTTTCACTCTCCTCTTGGCTTCATCCTCATTTTCCATTCCCCCATCATGCTGCAGCCACGGTGTAGTTCCGAATACCTTTGGAGCTCATACTCAATTCATACGCTCATGTACATCCTCTTTAGGAAAAAAATACCTGTACTTGAGGAGCTTCTATCCTGCTAACTTCTAATTATTCCACAACGCTCATCTCCTTTGGGAAACACTCATAACTCTTCCAGTCTGTATTGTGCCCTCTGAGAGTTCTGTTTCCCTTGCTTTGGATGGCTTCAGTGTTAGTAAAATTTCCTACTAGTTTTTATATTTCAGTTGTCTCCACAATGTTTGGCCCAGAGTAGATAGTTAGAATATATTTTTATTAAAAGAAAAATAGAATAAAATTTAGATATGTGTCATTTCATCAGCCCTACTTCATGGGAAATAGATGGGGAAACAGTGGAAACAGTGTCAGACTTTACTTTTTTGGGCTCCAAAATCACTGTAGATGGTGACTGCAGCCATGAAATTAAAAGACACTTACTCCTTGGAAGAAAAGTTATGACCAACCTAGATAGTGTATTCAAAAGCAGAGACATTGCCGACTAAGGTCTGTCTAGTCAAGGCTATGGTTTTTCCTGTGGTCATGTATGGATATGAGAGTTGGACTGTGAAGAAGGCTGAGCGCCAAAGAATTGATGCTTTTGAACTGTGGTGTTGGAGAAGACTCTTGAGAGTCCCTTGGACTGCAAGGAGATCCAACCAGTCCATTCTGAAGGAGATCAACCCTGGGATTTNGAGCGCCAAAGAATTGATGCTTTTGAACTGTGGTGTTGGAGAAGACTCTTGAGAGTCCCTTGGACTGCAAGGAGATCCAACCAGTCCATTCTGAAGGAGATCAACCCTGGGATTTCTTTGGAAGGAATGATGCTAAAGCTGAAACTCCAGTACTTTGGCCACCTCATGAGAAGAGTTGACTCATTGGAGAAGACTCTGATGCTGGGAGGGATTCGGGGCAGGAGGAGAAGTGGACGACAGAGGATGAGATGGCTGAATGGCATCACGGACTCGATGGATGTGAGTCTGAGTGAACTCCGGGAGATGGTGATGAACAGGGAGGCCTGGCGTGCTGTGATTCATGGGGTCGCAAAGAGTCAGACACGACTGAGCGACTGAACTGAACTGAATGAGTCATTTTCTTATTAAAAATAAATAACATCTGATGTTATTGTTCTAACCCTCTATCATTTCCTCCTTCACCAACTTTCAATAACTGGATCCTAGGTTTCAATAATTCACAAATAAAGTATAGAAAACAGTTGAATTTATCACAGTCGATAAACCAAAAAGTTATCAAAATAATAACACAAAAATCTTTATGAAAAGTACAGCTAATTATTTCATCTTGGGATTAACAGTATTTACTTGCTACTATCAATTTCAACTAATGAGATCTCCTGCTATTGGCACTTGGTGACTTATATATGAGGTTGAAAATGTCCAGAAAGTCTCAAAAGAAGGCTCTTTAATAGGAATTAGCTTTCTACTAATGTTTTTGGAATCTATCTATATCTGCCTTCTGTGAAAGGCACGTCAAGAAACAACAGTTAGAACTGGACATAGAACAGACTAGTTTCAAATTGGGAAAAGAGTACAGCAAGGCTGTATATTGTCACCCTGCTTATTTAACTTATATGCAGAAAACATCACGTGAGATGCTGGGCTGGATGAAGTACAAGCTGGAATCAAGATTGCTGAGAGAAATATCAATAACCTCAGATACACAGATGACACCACCCTTATGGCAGAAAGTGAAGAAGAACTAAAGAGCCTCTTGATGAAAGTGAAAGAGGAGAGTGAAAAAGTTGGCTTAAAACTCAACATTCAGAAAACTAAGATCATGGCATCTGGTCCCAACATTTCATAGCAGATAGAGGGGAAAACAATGGAAACAGTGAGAGACTATATTTTTTGGGGGTGGAGGCTCCAAAATCACTGCAGATTGTGACTGTAGCCATGAAATTAAGACACTTGCTCCTTGGAAGAAAAGCTATGACCAACCCAGGCAGCATATTTAAAAGCAGAGACATCACTTTGCCAGTAAAGGTCCGTCTAGTCAAAGCCATGGTTTTTCCAGTGGTTATGTGTGGATGTGAGAGCTGGACTATAAAGAAAGCTGAGTGCTGAAGAGCTGATGCTTCTGAACTGTGGTGTTGGAGAAGACTCCTGAGATTCCCCTGGACTGCAAGGAGATTCAACCAGGCAGTCCTAAAGGAAATCAGTCCTGAATATTCATTGGAAGGACTGATGCTGAAGCTGAAACTCCAATACTTTGACCACCTGATGCGAAGAATTGACTCACTGGAAAAGATCCTGATGCTGGGAAAGATTGAAGGCAGGAGGAGAAGGAGATGGCAGAGGATGAGATGGTTGGATGGCATCACTGACTCAAAGGACATGAGTTTCAGTAAGCTCCAGGAGTTGGTGATAGACTGGGAAGCCTGGAGTGCAGCGGTCCATGGGGTCACAAAGAGCCAGACACGCCTGAGCAACTGAACTGATGTCTGCTGCTGCTGCTAAGTCACATCAGTCATGTCTGACTCTGTGCAACCCCACAGACGACAGCCCACCAGGCTCCTCTGTCCCTGGGATTCTCTAGGCAAGAAGACTGGAGTGGGTTGCCATTTCGTAAGTATCAATCTATTTATTACCCAGTCTATCATTTATTCTTACCAGTTCTATTTTCCATTCAATTCTGTGTTTTGAGTTCCCTTATTTTTGATGTTCCATATAGGTAATCTACTATAAATCCTTTACATGAAGCAGAGTATGAACATGAAAACACTTAGACTTCAAATGGCTCCAACATACAGGAAAAAGTGAAATTCAATTCCTGCCTCCAGTGTTAAAGATACAGTTCATAAAGTTTCTGATGTAAAGAAACTAATCTGTGTGTGTTTTCCTGCTCCTTTTTCTTGTGAGCTGCGTTTTACTCATTGAAGAATACATATTGCAGCCCTAGTTTCTGAAGATTTTTTTTTCCTTTCAAACCCTTTCTTCACTTCTGTGAATTTTATTTTCTTATCAGTTTTAATGATCCCTTTCTTTCCTCCTCTAAGTGTAAGCATCCCCACAGACACACTTCTCTTTCTGCAGTCTTCTTCAATGCCTTGGTTGGTATTGTGGCCGCTCTTAACTCTGCATCTTTGACTTTCTCCTAAGTGTTGGTTTGGTGTCTCAGTCTCAATGCCCCTGAAATAAAATGCTCTGTATGTCTTCCCACAATTGTACTTCTTGTGTTCCATAATTGTATAAGTGCCTCATTGGCCACCTACTCATCCAAGTTCAAAACCTATGAGTTGTCTTTGAGAGCTTTTCACTATCCTACACATTTCAATCAGTTTTTGAGTAGTGTGGATCCTTCTTTTGGAATCTCTCCTCTATACCATCTGTTCCCCCGATACACTCATATCCCCCTCCTCACTGGCTCCACATAGCTGTTCTCTCATCTGCGTCTTTATTCCTGCCCTGGAAATAACTTCATCTGTACCATTTTTCTAGATTCCATGCATATGTGTTAACATATGATATTTGTTTTTCTCTTTCTGACTTACTTCTCTCTGTATGACAGACTCTAGGTCCATCCATGTCTCTACAAATATGACTCTATCTTTCTTTAATAATAAAGTTGATTGTCAATTACTTAGTTTTCAGAAGAAGGTTTTTATTTTTAAATGATGGAAGCATTGTTTTATGATGGAAGGTAACGATGAAAGTGAAGGGAAGGGAGAGAAGAAGGCAAGTATTACTGGTCCCTGAACATATGAGAGGGCTGGGATTCAGAGCTGATGAGGGACAGCAGGAGAAAGGAGAAGAAATGTTGTCTTTTTGCTGAAATGGAAGGAGAAAAGCAAAGTACTTCTCTTCAGTACATTGTTGAATGAATGTAGAGTGAATGATGACTTCTGCTTTCTCATCTGTTGAAAGTGAATAAGGACAGGGGTGCTGGGGGTTTGAGTATCACGGAGAGTGTATGCAGTAACCATGGAAACCAGAGCAAACATCATAAGGCCCATCTACTAGAAATGCCGTTAAAGCTATCCTGATAAGTAAATGACAGTAATTTTCCACTCTGTTTTGGAGAAAGCAGGTGATGGGCTTCACACAGGATTGGAATTTTGTCCAGGAAAGGTAGCATTGCAGTGCAGGATATTGATAAGAAAGATATTGATAAGAAAGATATTCTTGGAAACTGCCCAACCACAGTTTGCATCACCCTGTCAGCCACTGAAAATCAACCAAATATTCAAGCCAAGAGCAACTAGCCTGCGAGCCTGTCTTGGCCCCTGCACACGTGGTTCTGTTACCCGCATCCTCTCACGGTCTGTTGTGCATCCTCAAGGTCTGGACATCACTGACCCTGGGAATTTTGTGTCATTGGTGTCTCTCTTATTCTACTCACTGCCAACTTCCTCGATGCCCTTTTTGCTCCCTGTTTGTCTCTCCCATCATTCTCTCCAGACGATTCAAGTGCTCATTTTACATAGCAGATCCAGTTACATGATTTCCTTCTCTTAAGACACTTCCCTCTTCATTTCAGCCTATAAAATACACATCATTGTCAGTGAGGCCCTTCATTGTCTGGTCCATGAACCTGTCCAGCTTCGTTTTCTGTCACTGTCTTTCTTAAATTGTGAATCCTTTAGGTTCCAGGAAAATAAAACTCTACGGAAACATCTGCACACTATGTATTGTACATCTATGTTTTGACACACATCTTTCCACTTGTTAGAAATTCCCTTTGGTCAGTCTGGCACAGTGATCTATAAAACCCAACTCAGACAACATTTCAAAGAGAAATGGCAATCTTTCCCATGCCCTATCACTCCCTCCACGTGAGCTATGGGCACTTTTGTTGTAATGAAGAAACTCTGGTGCTACCCTGATAGCACCACTATTCCCTGATTTTAGCTAATATTCTATTCTTACATGAGACATAAAAAGCATTGAGATTGTCATACTAATTGAGAAAGCCAGACAGAGAAAGACAAATATAGTGTGATATCATTTATATGCAGAATCTAAAAAAATGATATCAACTTATTTACAAAAGAGAAATAGATCCACAGACATAGAAAGCAAACTTGTGGTTACCAAAGAGGCAAGTGGGGAGAATGGATAAATCAGGAGACTGGGATGAACAGACATCACTTCAGTTACGTTCAGTCACTCAGTCGTGTCTGACTCTTTGCGACCCTATGCATCGCAGCACGCCAGGCCTCCCTGTCCGTCACCAACTCCCGGAGTTCACTCAGACTCACGTCCATTGAGTCAGTGACGCCATCCAGCCATCTCATCCTCTGTCGTACCTTTCTCCTCCTGCCCCCAATCCCTCCCAGCATCAGAGTCTTTTCCAATGAGTCAACTCTTCGCATGAGGTGGCCAAAGTACTGGAGTTTCAGCTTTAGCATCATTCCTTCCAAAGAAATCCCAGGGCTGATCTCCATAATTGCTATATATTAAATNCTTTCTCCTCCTGCCCCCAATCCCTCCCAGCATCAGAGTCTTTTCCAATGAGTCAACTCTTCGCATGAGGTGGCCAAAGTACTGGAGTTTCAGCTTTAGCATCATTCCTTCCAAAGAAATCCCAGGGCTGATCTCCATAACTGCTATATATTAAATAGATGAACAACAAGGACCTACTGTATAGCACAGGGAACTATACTCAGTATGTTGTAATAACCTATAAGGGAAAAGAATATGAAAAAATAGTTATATATGCATATATAACTGAATCATTTTTCTGTATACCTGAAACAGACAACATCGTAAATCAATAATACTTTGATTAACTATATATATAAAGAAAAAAAAGCAATGCTTTCACCATTTGTTTAACTTAACAGGAGCCTATTATACTGTTTTTGCATAGAACAGTTTTCTGAATTATATTTATTGGACCTCTAGACTCGTGTATGGAATATTTATAGAGATAGCATAAAAACATTTTCTGGTCAAACATGTTTTGGGGTAACTAGCTTGACAACATTGGTTAAGCAATGTGGAAATGTTTATTTAAGACCAAAAAATGTTTAATCTGCTAGGGTGTTTTATAAGTCTTAGAAGACATGATAGATGAAAATGTCCAACTTTTTAGGCATTGACATTTTCTTTTTTCTCCCATTAAGCACACTGAGGGCTAATGTTGTAGATAACCTGCTTTAGGAAGTGTGAGAATTGCATCCAAAAATTTTATTCTAACCCACTTTTTCTAACCCAACTTAAAGTTTTGCTCATTTTTCTGTTGCCTTCTGCCTGCCAGCGTACCAGCTTCAGAACTAGATCTTCATCTTTGTGCCCTCATTCCCTCTGCTAATGCTGCTAACCTAGAACAAACGTCCTTCTCTTCTGCACTAGGACTATACAGAAACTCTATTGATGTCTGAATGACCAGGGAAACCCAAAGCAAGCTTCAAAAATTAAATTAGAGAAGGGGATTCCCTGGGGGTTCAGTGGTTAAGAATCTGCCTGCCAGTGCAGAGGACACAGCTTTGATCCTGGGTCTAAGAAGATCCCACATGTGTGGGGCAACTAAGCCCATGCACCAAAGTTACTGAAGCCCGTCCACTTTAGAGCTCATGCTCTGCAATGAGAGAAGCCACTACAAGGCCATGCACAGTAGTGAAGAGTGGCCCCCAACTCTGCACAACCAGAGAAAGCCTGTGTACAGCAAGGGAGACCCAGGGCAGCCAATAACTAAATAAATAAAATTTAAAAATTAGGTTAGAGAGATATTATGTTTAAAATGCACAGCAAGCTTATGTCTAGAATGGTGTATAATAAATGCTAATGAGAGTTATCTTTGGAAAAAAACAGTTTATGCAAATTAGTACATCAGCCATTATTGTTAGGTGATTGAATCTAACAAAACAAATATTCATCTTGATTTCTAAGGGTGGTGTCACAAAAATGAACAGATTCTGATTATGTCTCTGTAACAATTTAAGAAGACTTCTTGCCTAAATATTCATGCTTAGAATGTTTAAACCTTTATAGTTGTCTTTTGTCCAAAGTAAATCTTTTTCTTTTTTAAAAAACATATACACTACCATGAAGCTACACTCACCATAAAAAACTAAGAAAACATTCCAGCAATATAGCTTTCTATTACCAAAATACTGTCTGTGCCCCCCTTCTTCGGAATACTTTTGGTAACTATGATTCTAGTCCCTGTCTCTAAGAAGAAATGCATGATTCTGAGAAGAAAACAATGTATCCAGAGCATTTAAAATAATCTTTGGAGAGATGGCTCATGAAAATACAAAAATGGAAATATACACTAGTGAAATAAAACCAGAAACTATGAGATGCAAAAAAAAACCAAAAACCAAAAACAAAAACAGGCACAGAAAGCTTAAGTAGTTATTTAATGATAACATGATGAGCTTAGTTTGCTTCATGAGCCTGATTTTAAATCTCATTTTAAAGCCATAATAATTTGATGAGCGCATGGCTTGCTTTCTATAACTTACTTTTAAATATTTGTACTACCATTATACACTTACTTGCTAATTCTACTAAACAGTTGCTAAGATAAGATCTTTTTAGTCATCATCTCTCACATTAGAGACAAAAATTGTAAGTAGAATTTGCTTGTGGGCAAATAGGAAACCTTTCTAACAAAGACACAGATTTTGAATCCACAATATGCATTTGTGGAACTTCCAGCTAATCTAGCTTGATGTTAGAAAACCTAGAGAAATAAATTCTTAATATCATTCATAGGTAATACTTCTCCAATATTGCTTACCTAGGTCTTACAAATAAGTAGATAATAAGCAAAAATAAATGAACGCTGACATTGCTTGCAAGTTTCTCAAAGAGGTTTCGGGGTTGTTTTTTAAGCTGACATGACACATCTGGTTACCAGGAGAAGACAGCTGTTGTTATGAACTTTGGAGGTGTGAACTCCTGGCTGAGGGAGGGGGGCCTGACCTCTTCCCAGACCTGCAGCTCTGCTGACAGGCGCATCCCAAACTGATCAAGAGACAACTATAACTGCTTAGACTTGGTAAAAACCAAAAATGCTTTTGGTGGAGATTCTATTTTCCTGGAAGATCTGCAGACCTGAGTGACTGTTCATCTACCTCTGCCCCAGGAACTATCATTGTTTCAGAGGAGCTTCTGGCTTTGAGCAGTAGGAACACGCTGACCTCNCTGGCGTGCTGTGATTCATGGGGTCGCAAAGAGTCAGACACGACTGAGCGACTGAACTGAACTGAATGAGTCATTTTCTTATTAAAAATAAATAACATCTGATGTTATTGTTCTAACCCTCTATCATTTCCTCCTTCACCAACTTTCAATAACTGGATCCTAGGTTTCAATAATTCACAAATAAAGTATAGAAAACAGTTGAATTTATCACAGTCGATAAACCAAAAAGTTATCAAAATAATAACACAAAAATCTTTATGAAAAGTACAGCTAATTATTTCATCTTGGGATTAACAGTATTTACTTGCTACTATCAATTTCAACTAATGAGATCTCCTGCTATTGGCACTTGGTGACTTATATATGAGGTTGAAAATGTCCAGAAAGTCTCAAAAGAAGGCTCTTTAATAGGAATTAGCTTTCTACTAATGTTTTTGGAATCTATCTATATCTGCCTTCTGTGAAAGGCACGTCAAGAAACAACAGTTAGAACTGGACATAGAACAGACTAGTTTCAAATTGGGAAAAGAGTACAGCAAGGCTGTATATTGTCACCCTGCTTATTTAACTTATATGCAGAAAACATCACGTGAGATGCTGGGCTGGATGAAGTACAAGCTGGAATCAAGATTGCTGAGAGAAATATCAATAACCTCAGATACACAGATGACACCACCCTTATGGCAGAAAGTGAAGAAGAACTAAAGAGCCTCTTGATGAAAGTGAAAGAGGAGAGTGAAAAAGTTGGCTTAAAACTCAACATTCAGAAAACTAAGATCATGGCATCTGGTCCCAACATTTCATAGCAGATAGAGGGAAAACAATGGAAACAGTGAGAGACTATATTTTTTGGGGGTGGAGGCTCCAAAATCACTGCAGATTGTGACTGTAGCCATGAAATTAAGACACTTGCTCCTTGGAAGAAAAGCTATGACCAACCCAGGCAGCATATTTAAAAGCAGAGACATCACTTTGCCAGTAAAGGTCCGTCTAGTCAAAGCCATGGTTTTTCCAGTGGTTATGTGTGGATGTGAGAGCTGGACTATAAAGAAAGCTGAGTGCTGAAGAGCTGATGCTTCTGAACTGTGGTGTTGGAGAAGACTCCTGAGATTCCCCTGGACTGCAAGGAGATTCAACCAGGCAGTCCTAAAGGAAATCAGTCCTGAATATTCATTGGAAGGACTGATGCTGAAGCTGAAACTCCAATACTTTGACCACCTGATGCGAAGAATTGACTCACTGGAAAAGATCCTGATGCTGGGAAAGATTGAAGGCAGGAGGAGAAGGAGATGGCAGAGGATGAGATGGTTGGATGGCATCACTGACTCAAAGGACATGAGTTTCAGTAAGCTCCAGGAGTTGGTGATAGACTGGGAAGCCTGGAGTGCAGCGGTCCATG
>SJYX01006255.1:8834-35833 GCA_006410675.1 Oreotragus oreotragus
GGTAAAGTATCTGCCTGCAATGCAAGAGACCTGGTTTCAATCCCTGGGTCAGGAAGATCCCCTGGAGAAGGGCAAGGCTACCCCCTCCAGTATTCTTGCCTGGAGAATCTCATTGACAGAGGAGCCTGGTGGGCTACAGTTCATGGGGTCTCAAAAAGCAGCCAGATGGGTCTGGAACTCTGAATTTGTTGGTTTTAGGAAAGTAATCAGTCTAAAGATTGTTTACTTCCTACTATCTGCAGCAGGGTCTGGGATGTCATCTGCAATCAACCACACCCAGAAATTTTGTAGCGAAACTCAGGAGGAGAAGTAAAAGAGAAATAAAGATGATCCAGAGCTTCATGGGAGCTCAGGCAGGATTTGCCACCAAATGAGGCTTAGCCTCAGAAAAGGGAAAAATTCTGCTTCTCAGCATTTTTGTTGGAGATGACATCGGGAAGTGAGACCTGGCCGGAGAGCCTTGTAGATGGTGGGAGGCAGGTACAGGGACCCCGGTGAGGGCCACCCAGTGTGTCAGGGATCCTACAGGGGTCCACGTTCCGGAACCTTCAAGCCAGCTCTTCCTCGACTCTTAGACTCCCCAGCTCTGCCTCAAAACTTTGCAGGATGCCTTCCCTGACCGCCCACCCTGCCCTATGTAAGTTACATTGATATTCCAGTAAAAAGTTCCACGTGTTACTTCTCTGATCCGTGGACCTGAAATTCTTTCTTCTTGTCTCTGTTTGGTTGCTCAGTCAGGTCTGACTCTTTGCAACCCTGTCCGTGGGATTCTCCAGGCAAGAATACTGGAGTGGGTTGCCGTTTTCTCCTCCTTCCTAACCCAGGGATCAAACCCGCATCTCCCCTGTCTCCTGCATTGCAGGTGAGTTCTTTACCCACTGAGCCATGAGGGAAGCCGCTGAAATTCCTTAAGTACAAACAACATTTTCTCTCCCTGGCACTAGCTGCTATTCAAAGTTTTTCGATCGCAGCCACTCACACCCCTGCAAGTACAATCGCATCCGCCACTAGTAAGAATAACAGCAAAGCATTCGTCAGGAATTTGGTGGGGAGGGTGGAGGGTGTGACTTTAGTCTCGGACACAAAAGGAGAGGAGACGAAACCCCTCGAGGGTGGCCTGGGCTTGTATTTTCTCTCATCCTCAACTCTCAGGATTAAAAAGCTCTCCTACTCTGGCCAGGAGACAGAATCTTTTTCTGTACATTCATCCTCGAATCGGTGAAACTTCCAAAGCAGCAGTGTAAATATTCATGCAGTAAACAGGGCGGGGGGAAGCCAGATGGAGGGGGTCTCCACAGTTATTTTTGCTTCGCTGTCAAAATATTTAACTGATACATAAATCTTTTAAAACACGTTCATTTGGCACTGCGTGCAAACATTTCCACGAACATTCATCTCCCCTCTGTCACTAAATGCGGCTTCCACTTCAACATATCTTTCCCCACTTTATCCAGAAAGGCTGGATCCAAAACCCAGAATATAAGACCCAAAAGGACTTGCCTGGACCAACGCCACTAGTAAGAATAACAGCAAAGCATTCGTCAGGAATTTGGTGGGGAGGGTGGAGGGTGTGACTTTAGTCTCGGACACAAAAGGAGAGGAGACGAAACCCCTCGAGGGTGGCCTGGGCTTGTATTTTCTCTCATCCTCAACTCTCAGGATTAAAAAGCTCTCCTACTCTGGCCAGGAGACAGAATCTTTTTCTGTACATTCATCCTCGAATCGGTGAAACTTCCAAAGCAGCAGTGTAAATATTCATGCAGTAAACAGGGCGGGGGGAAGCCAGATGGAGGGGGTCTCCACAGTTATTTTTGCTTCGCTGTCAAAATATTTAACTGATACATAAATCTTTTAAAACACGTTCATTTGGCACTGCGTGCAAACATTTCCACGAACATTCATCTCCCCTCTGTCACTAAATGCGGCTTCCACTTCAACATATCTTTCCCCACTTTATCCAGAAAGGCTGGATCCAAAACCCAGAATATAAGACCCAAAAGGACTTGCCTGGACCAGGGGGCAGGCCAACCTCTGAGCAGCCTTGGCAAGCTGACCCCGGCTCCTGCCTTCCTAGCCTCCTCAGAAATTAGCAGGCAAGGCCACTCCTAGAGTTGTAAATAGATGCCAAGGCAGTTCAGAGAGCCAAGGGGAGGGCCAGCAGAGCAGGGATATTTCTGGAACTTGTCTGTTCTCTGAGGTTGGATAAATCAGCCTGAACTGCTCAGAACTCTATTTCCTGCAAACGAGGGGAATGTAAAACCATATTACTGGTTCAGCGTGGATTTTTTCTCAGGTTTTGAAGACATGCACAGCCTAACACCAAATATATTTTTAATTCACTGGAAACGTGCGGTGGATTTTAATGAAAGTGATTAGACCCAGGAAAAGAAGTTAAGGTGATGTGAAGTCCAGCCATCTGCCATGCTTCCCTCCCCGCCAGCCCGACTGGGGCAGAAGTCAGGCGGAGCATCTACTCACGTTTGGGGGGACTGCCCTGTGGCCCGCAGAGAGTGCCCAGGGCTGTCCCCTGACACTAAGGGAGGAAGACTCCAGCTTTGTGAATTCCCTTCCACATGGCAAGCTTCCTTGGTGGCTCAGATGGCAAAGAATCTGCCTGCAGTGCAGCCTGGGTTCGATCCCTGGGTTGGGAAGATCCCTTGGAGAAGGGAATGGCTTTCTACTCCAGTATTCTTGCCTGGGAAATCCCATGGACAGAGGAGCCTGGTGGGCTATAGCCCATGGGGTCACAAGGAGTCAAACACAGCTGAGTGACTAACAGTTTTCACTTTCCACATAAGATCACATGAAGGACCAACTTTACATTCAGCCCTGTCCTAAGCAGGGAGGGTAAAACAATGCCTGCCGTTCCAGTGCGGCCAGCATGGCAAGATGCTGGTTCAGGTAGGCCAAATGAGGACCCCCAGAGATGCTCATCGACTAATTCCCTGAACCTGTGGCAGCGTGATCTTACATGGCAAAGGGAACTCGGCAGAAGGGATTTTTTTCAAATTTCTTTTTAATTGTGGTGTAATTAGTGTTGGTTTCTGCTGTATAACAAAGTGAATCAGCTGTACGCACATGTAGATCCTCCCCTCTTGAGCCTCCCGCCCATCTTCCACCCCATCCCACCCCTCTAGGTTGTCCCGGAGCACAGGTTTTAGATCCCTGTGTCTCACAGCAAATTCCCACTGTTTCACATGGGGTAGCGCATGCTACTCTCTCTGTCTGTCCTGCCCTGGCTTCCCCCACTGTGTCCACAAGTCTGTTCCTTATGTCTGCATCTCCTCTGCTGCCCTGCAAATAGGTCCATCAGCACCATCTTTCCAGATTCCATATATATGCATTAATATATGATATTTGTCTTTCACTTTCTGACTTACTTCACCCTGTATAATAAGGCTCTAGGTTCATCCACCTCATTAGACTGGGCTCAAATGCATTCCTTTATATGGCTGAGCAATATTCCATCGTACACACATACCGCAGCCTCTTTATCCATTCACCTGGCGATGAACACCTAGGGCAGGTGGCGTTAAGCTGAGCGTCCTCAGAGGGGAAATGATCCTGGATGATGAGGATGGGCCCAGTGCCATCCCAAAGGTCCTTACAAGAGGAGGCAGGAGGGCCCGAGTCAGCAGTAGGAAATGTGGTGAGGGCAGAGAGGTTAGAGGGATGCAGGGAGGGGCCGTGAGCCAAGGGACACGTCAAGAAGCTCGAAAAGGCAAGGAAGCAGTCTCCTCTGAAGCCACCAGGAGCACTGTGGCCTCATTGGCCCCTTGATTTGGTCTCGGTCTCTGACCATCAGACTGTGTCTTCAACCCTAGGGTGGTGGTGACTTTCATTATTGATAGCTCTGTGAGTGTTAATTTAACATCTTTAATTTGTTTCTTTAAAACCTGTCCACAAGCACCCTTTATAATTTGCTTTGTTGCTTTTAGTCGGTAAGTCGTGTCTGAGTCTTTGTGCCTCCCTGGTCCCACTAAGCCTCCTGGGAAGCCCACCCTCTATAATTAGACACTTCCTTAAAAGTCTCCTAGTTTAAATCATCGGAGTGAATTCCACTTCCTGTCTGGACCCTGACTGATGCATCTACGAGGAGGAATACTTCTTCCCCTTTGACTAGAGAGGCAGAGGCAGGAACGAGGCGGAGATGCGCTTGGGCTGCGAGAGATGAAGTGGACAGGAGTCGGGGGAGAGCGCACGCTTGACTCCAATTTCTCTATGAAGAAAAGTGACAGTGAGGGTGTTAGTTGCTCCGTCCCGTCTGCCTATTTGCAACCACATGGCCTGGAGCGCACCAGGCTCCTCTCTCCATGGGATTCTCCAGGCAAGAATCCTGGAGCGGATGGCCATGCCCTGCTCCAGGGATCAAACTTGGGTCTCCTGCTTTGCAGGCAGATTCTTTACTGTCTGAGCCACCAGGGAAGCCCTTTTGAAGAAAGATGGGAAATTAAATACTAAAATGGAATCAAGGTACTGAAGCTTTGAAGAGAATGGCCGAAGAAACGGAAGGACCACTGTGAATTTTCAGAGGCATAACTCTGCCTCTTTGGGTGATTGTTTTTATTGACTGAGCCGCTAAGTCAGGTCACATGTATCTTCAGGGCTTTGCACTGTTCCACTTAAGAAACCCCAACTGTAGCTAACAGTCAAAATGATGTTCAGGGCAGCATGAGTTCATGGACTGAATAGGGCTCACCATATTTGTCACAAAGGGATTGACAGTGCTGGGCACATCAGTGAAGATCAAATGCACACCGACTGCAGAGTAAGGGCCCTACCCCTTCATATCTTATCCTGGAATATGTCATGGCTTGAATTATCAGAGGAGAGTTCATGACTCCTAATTCATCAAGGACCAGGTCAACTGACTGTGTGATCCACGAACACAAACTCCCACGGTAACGCCTTGAGACAGCACGGTGGTGGAGCAAGCAAGGAGTCTGGATAACTCGACGACTCACGAGGTGCGTTCGGGCAAGTCCCTTAAACTCCTTGCCTTTCCTCTTTCTCATCTGAAACATGAGGACACGCGCGTCTCTACTCCACCGCTTCAGTCGTGTCTGACTCTTCACCACCACAGGCACTGGAGCCCACAAGGCTCCTCTGTCCATGGGATTTCCCAGACACGAATACAGTTGGGGGGTTGCCGTTCCTTCCCCAGGGGATCTTCCCGACCCAGGGATGGAAACCAGGCCTCCTGTATTGTGGGGGATGCCTTACTGACGGAGCCACCAGGAAGCCCCAGGGAAGAGTGACTTTCCTTCAGGTGCTCTGAGCCTTTGAGCCCTGAGAACCAGAGCTGAGCCGGGAAAGGCGGGGAAAGAAGGGAAGCAGCGTTAGTCTCATCAGTCCTGGAGCAGCACTTACTGCAGCCCCTGCCGCAGCCTCTCACCCTGCTGAGTGAGAGGATCTTCTAACGCACACACATTGAGAGGACCAGCCTATACAAGGGACCCAAACCTGAGGCTCAGAAAAGTTAAGTCATTCACCCAGGGTCACACAGCCAGAAAGCATTCTTCCTTGGTGTGACGATGGCTAGGCATGTCCTACTCCAGGTTCCTTTATTTGGACTTTGATCTACTTGATCAATGGTTGCAATTGACATATATCCACTACCATGAAATATATGGGCTTCCCAGGTGGCGCTGAGGGTAAAGAACCAGCCTGCCTGTGCAAAAGACGTAAGAGACACAAGTTCGATCCCTGAATCAAGATGATCCCCTGGAGAAGGGAATGGCTACCCACGCCAGTATCCCTGGCTTCCCTGGTGGCTCAGATGGTAAAGAATCTGCCTGCAATGAGGGAGACTTGGGTTCAATCCCTGGGGTGGAAAGATCCCCTGGACCCTCCTCGTAGATGCGTCAGTCAGGGTCCAGTATTCTTAACTGGAGAATCTCCATGGACAGAGGAGCCTGGAAAGCTACACTCCTTGGGGTCCCAAAGAGTCAGACACGACGGAGCGACTGAGCACAGCACAGCATAGCTGACTCACTTTGCTGCACAGCAGAAACTAGCCCAACATTGTAAAGCAACTCCACTTCAACAAAAACTTTTTGAAAAAGAAATACCTGATTTTCTAAGATGAGAGACAGTGCTCTCGGGTCCACCTGTCTCCAGATGGTTCAGACAGTGAGCAAATTCAGCCAGCCCCGTATCCCTTTGCTAAAACCCACACTGAAACAGCTCAATAATAAAAAGATGAATAGCCCAATTAAAAACTGGGCAAAGCATCTGAAAAGATATTTCTCCAAGGAATATATGCAAATGGCCATTAAGCACATGAAAAGATGCTCAGCATCGTTAGCCATCAGGGAAATGCAAATCAAAGCCACAACCGGAGTACCGCTTCACAGCCACTGCTAAAGGTGTCGTCAAAAGGTCGGATAGTAGGGCGTTCCCTGGTGGTCTAGCAACTGGGATTCCTAGCTTTTGCTGCCTTGGCCGATGTTTGATCTGTGGTTGGGGACTGAGATCCCAAAAGCCGAGAGGCACAGCCAAAAAAAATAATAATAATAACTTTAAAAAGTCAGATAGTAAGAAATGTTGGTGATGATGTGGGGAAATTGGGACCCTGAGACGTTGCTGGTGAGAACAGATAGTGAAACCACTTGGGGGAACTGTCTGGAGGCTCCTCAGATGGTTAAACATAGATTTATCACAGGACCCAACAGTTCTCCTCGTAGGTACATACCCAGGAGGAATGAAGACGTATGTCCACACAAAAGCTTGTACGTGAACGTTCACAGCAGCGTTATCCGGAAGAGCCAAAAGGTGGAAAGGCACCAAGCACCCATAACCCAGTAGACGGATAAATAAGAGGCGATGTATCCATACAACAGAATACTATGCAGCCATGACAAGGAATGAAGTACTGACACATGCTACCCACAGACGAACTTGAAACCTTCTGCTACTCCAGGGAAGCCAGTCACAAAGGACCGAGTTTCACAAGAAACGTGCAGAGCAGACAGCTCTGCAGAGGATGAAAGCAGGTGAGCGGCCGCCAGGGGCCCGGGGAGGGGAGATGGCACCAAAGGGTAGGGCTGACTTCTGGAGCGATGAAAGTGCTCTAAAATCCACTCTGACGGTGGCTGCACAGCTCTGAATATTCGAAAGCCACTGAGCTGTCCACTTGGAATGAGTAAGCTGTACCGTGTGTGAATGACATCTCAATAAGCCTCTAAAAAAAAAACCCACCATACTGTGCTCGCCTCAGCCACACACATACCAAACTCGGAAAGATATGGGGAAGATGACCATGGCCCCTGTGCAGGCGGGACACACAAATGGTGACACGTTCCACGTTTCATCGGTTGTCAAAGCCAGACCCCCCCTCCCAAAAAAATGTTGAAACCGTTTTGGTACGCTTTGCCTAAAGAGAGACTCCACCAACAGAACTCCATTTCAAATGTTTTCTTTGTTTGATTTCATTTTATGCAAATGTATCATTTAAAGTAAAAAACACACATTGTTTTTAAAAGTTGGTGTGAGCTTTTGAAAGACACAGTCTGGTTCCCAGACCTGCCCAGGCTGAACCTTGGGACTTTTAGGCTAGTCACTTCTGCTCTGGGCCTGGGTCTCCTCACTGCAAAGGGGGAACAGAGGCACCTCTGCTACCCTGTAATGGGGCTCAGGCTGCGCCTCACCAGGGCCATCCTGGGAGGAGGTGAGCGGGTCTGCTCAGCTGTGGCTGTTGTGTCTGACACGGACTGCAGCACGCCAGGCTTCCCTGTCCTGCACTCTTCCCCAGAGTTTGCTCAAACCGACGCCTGCTGAGTCGATGAAGCCGTCCAACCATCTCGTCCTCTGCCACCCTCTTCTCCTCCGGCCCTCAATCTTTCCCAGCATCAGGGTCTTTTCCATGAGTCAGCTCTTCACATCAGGTGGCCAGAGTACTGGAGCTTCAACTTCAGCATCAGTCCTCCCAGTGAATATTCAGGGTTGATTTCCTTTAGGATGGACTGGTTTATCTCCTTGCAGACCCTCAAGGGTCTTTCTCTAGCAACACAATTTGAAAGCATCAGTTCTTAGGCACTTAGTCTAGAAATACTATTTCTAAAATGCTAAGCAGGGACTTTCCTGGGGGCCCAGTGGCTGGAACTCCTCAGTCCCAATGCAGGTCAGGTTTAATCCCTGGTCAGGGGACTAGATCCCACATGCTCAACTAAAGATCCCAAATGTCCAACAGAGGTCGAAGATCCCACGTGCTACAATTAAGACCCAGGGCAACTAAACCAAAATTCATTAATGACACACTGACAGTTTTTAAATTAAATGAAACAAAATGCTAAGCAAAGTGAGGGTACAAGCTAAGTGAACAGCTAAACCCAAAGGATGCCTTCAGCTGCAAATAACAGAAAACACTCCCACAAAACTGCAAATCCTGAAGGACAGTGAGGACCAGGAGGTCTAGTCAGGCCCCCTGCTCAAGTGTGCCCTTCCCTGAGCTGCACTGTCTTTAGATAAGAAGCAAGATGGCAACAGTGTTTGTGGTATGTGTGTGTGTGTGAACACTCAGTCATGTCCAACGCCTTGCAACCCCCTGGACTATAGCCCACCAGGCTCCTCTGTCCATGGGATTCTCCAGGCGAGAATACTGGAGTGGGTTGCTATTTCCTCCTCCAGGGAATCTCCCCAACCTGTGTCTCTTGCATCTCCCGCATTGGCAGGCAGATTATTTACCACTGCGCCACCTGGGANCCAGGCTCCTCTGTCCATGGGATTCTCCAGGCGAGAATACTGGAGTGGGTTGCTATTTCCTCCTCCAGGGAATCTCCCCAACCTGTGTCTCTTGCATCTCCCGCATTGGCAGGCAGATTATTTACCACTGCGCCACCTGGGAACCTCATAGACTGACACTCGAATGTCCCAAGGTCTCACATCTTAGAGACTTAGCGACTCAGGAGGCTGAGCAGAGTTCTACACTGATCCACTTCCTTCAGGGCTGACACATGCTGAGCCCACCTCTAGGTCCTGGAGATCCTTCCATCCCTGGGAGAATCAGATAATGATCAGAAAACAATGTTAAGACACAGTAATTCCTGATGGTGAACAGTGTTAAGCAAGAAAGAAGATGTGCTGAGAGCGCAGCATCCCTGGGGCAGAGACTACACAGATTGGTCTGGGAAAGCACCTCCAGGTAGGGTGGACGGTGTTGGGGAGGGCAGGGCAGGAGGGGACCGATGATGCCAGTCCCGGATGGCCCTGTGCACGAGGAGTTCTGCTAAATTCCAAGAAAAATGTAAAGCCATCAAAGGACGAGCAGGGAGGACATCTGATGTGAAAGACGCGGATTGAATCATGGCTCTGTCAAATGACTCACTTTTCCAGACCCTCAGTTTCCATGCCTGTAAAATGGGATTAAAAAGGGACTTCCCTGGTGCTTCGCTGGTTAGGAGTCTACCTACCAGTGCACGGGACACGTGGGTTCAATCCCTGATCCGGAAAGACTCCACAGGGCGGGAGCAACTAAGCCCACGCACCACAGCTGCCGAGCCTGTGTGCCCCAGCGTCCGCGCTTGGGCTTCTGCATTTAGAAGCCCAAGCACCTCAGCCAGAGAGCCGCCCCTGCTCAGGGCAACCAGAGGAAAGCCAGTACCCAGCAAGACCCACCACAGGCAAAAATAAATAACTAAAATAACACAAAATAAAAATTTTAAACTGGAACTAAAAATTCCTACCTCCGGACTTCCCTGGTGGTCCAGTGGTTAAGACTCCTCATTTCCACTGCAGGGGGCATGGATTCCATCCCTGGTCGAGGAACTAAGATCCACGCTGCATATTTGAAAGCTGCTACCAGAATAGATGGAGAAGGAAATGGCAAGCCACTCTAGTATTCTTGCCTGAAGAATTCCATCCAGAATACATATCAAAAGTTCTCACCACAAGAAAAAAAAAAAAGATCACTACCTAAGGTGATGGATGCTAACTAGACTTAGTGTGGTGATTATCCCACAATATATTCAAATATACAAATACCATTATGTTGTACACCTGTATAAAGTAACGTTAGATGTCAATTATCTGAACTTAATAAATAACTCATTCACAGGATTACAAGGACAAAACAGGAAAATGGAAATGTACACTACAGCCTGCCAAAAAAATATTAGCAACCTATTCCATTTGATTTTTTAGAAACTGAAGCCTGAGATGTTTGGGGGAAGGTTGTCTGCAACTCACTTTGAAATGCATCAGAAAATAAACCATGTTGATGGGTCAGGAGTGTGGTGGGTGATGGGTACGTATGCGATGAAACAAGTAGAATAAAATGTTAATGGACGAGTCCGGGTGATAGACACATGTCTGTCCGCTGTAAAATCCCTTGCACTTCTAGCTAGTTTTGAAATTTTTAGTAATAAAATATTGAGGAAGGAAGAGGTACCACTTTTTCAGAATTTGCAAATCTTTGTCGCCTCCCTCTCCAGTTTCCTTCTCGTCTGATGGCGTTACCAAGTCACCTTACAGTCCCGCCGAGTGATTCGGTCCAAAGCGGGATAGCCACCCAGGCTTGCCGTGGCTGCCGCTGTGCGCCGACCTCGACGGTGACAACGCTCTGGGCTTTGCAGGGAAGCCCCTGGCTAAACCGTCTTGGCCGCTGAAGAAGTGCGGGACTGCAGCCGCCAGAGGGCGCGCTCGGGGCGTCCTGCACTCGGGCCGCGAGGACCGCGCGGAGGGAACCCTTACTCCTCCCCTGGAGCCCACGGCCCTTGCGACGACGTGACCTACAGGAAACAGCCCTTCGACCGGGACGGTCTCCCCGCAGATCCTGATGAAGCGAAGGTGGGAGCAAAGTAACGTTGAGCAAGTGTCAGACAGTGAGAGATGCCTTCCATCACTTTTATGTCGTTTTGGTGATGAATTGGAGAAGGCGATGGCACCCTACTCCAGTAACTCTTGCCTGGAAAATCCCATGGACGGAGGAGCCTGCTGGGCTGCAGTCTATGGGGTCGCTAAGAGTCAGACACGACTGAGCGACTTCACTTACACTTTTCACCTTCATGCATTGGAGAACGAAATGGCAACCCACTCCAGTGTTCTTACCTGGAGAATCCCAGGGACGGGGAAGCCTGGTGGGCTGCTGTCTACGGGATCGCACAGAGTCGGACACGACTGAAGCGACTTAGCATGCATGCATGCATGCATAGTTATGAATCGGTCTGAAAACAGAACGGGTGTTGAAGCGCAAAGGANTGGCAACCCACTCCAGTGTTCTTACCTGGAGAATCCCAGGGACGGGGAAGCCTGGTGGGCTGCTGTCTACGGGATCGCACAGAGTCGGACACGACTGAAGCGACTTAGCATGCATGCATGCATGCATAGTTATGAATCGGTCTGAAAACAGAACGGGTGTTGAAGCGCAAAGGATACAGACGTCATTCCTGGCAGAGACTCCCAGGTTCTTCCCCGGGCAGAGCAGCTTTTTTCGGGGTACTGACATTTCTCCCCAACCCCCACCCCTCCACAAAGGGACTCGGAGTAGCTGCGTCCCCAAGGCTGACAGAGCGCTTCATGGTGGCTTCCGGTGACCTCACCCAGCATCTGCAAGGAGGCTACCCACCCCACCCAGGTCTGCCCGTGGGGTTTCTTCATGTGGGGTTTCGGGTGGCAGGAAGAGGGAAAAGGAGGGGGGAAGGGGTGGAGAAATGAATGTTAACCTTGAACTCTCCCACAGCTTCATCTAATGGAGACACTTTCAGAGCCCATCTGTCTGGTACCCTAGTTACCGAGATTCAGACCTAAGTTACCAATACCTCAGTATTTTTAAGTCCTAATTACTTAAAGCCACTCTATACAAACCAGTAGTTTGCTCAAACTTTCTTTTTTGTGTAATCAGAGCCTGCATGGGTGCTAAGTTGCTTAGGTGAAAGTGTTAGTCACTCCGTCGTGTCTGACTCTTTGCGACCCCATGGCCTGCAGCCCACCAGGCTTCTCTGTCCAGGGGATTTTCCAGGCAAGGATACTGGAGTGAGTTGCCATTTTCTTCTCCAGGGGATCTTCCCGACCAGGGATCGAACCCAGGTCTCCTGCACTGCAGGCACATTCTTTACCGAGTTAGGAGCTAAGTCACTTTAGTCGTGTCCAACTCTTTTCGAATCCATAGACTACAGCACACCAGGCTTCTCTGTCCATGGGATTCTCCAGGCAAGGATACTGCAGTGGGTTGTCATTCCCTTCTCCAGGGGATCTTCCCGACCCATAGATGGAAGCCAAGTCTCTTGCATTGGCAGGTGGGTTTTTGACCACTAGCGCCATCTGGAAAGACCTGCAGTCTCAAATACTGTCCCCAGAAACCTCTACCCCATGCCCCCATCTCTCCACCCAACAGACCAACCCAGAGCCTCTGGGTGTGACGCTCCAAGCCCAGTGTGGCTTCTCAAATGTTAGCCACCTTGTCCTCTCCTAGAAAGGAAGAGGGACGCTGCCAGAAAAGTCACCTCCTGACTTCAGACTTGCCAGACTGGGAGGAGAGGAGTTCTGAGTCCCATGGAAATTTGGTTAGAAAGGATGGTATGTCCCAGATTTCAACTGGTGCTTCTTTGGTGTTTAAAAACATGTATTGACGAATAATACATGTTAAGTCTGAGAAATAAGATGAGCATGGAGACAATTAAATTCATCCATGAACACATCCTGAAATAAACAGGCCTGCGTTTTGATGTATACTGCACTGAACTTTGTTATTTCTGTGCATCTATTAACACACATGCCATTTTTCTTTAAAAATATAAGGTACGTTATTTGTAACTTGTTTTGTTATTTAATAATGATCATGGGTAGCTTTCAATGGTTAAAGGATAATTTTTTAATGATGAAAGTATGACTCTCCTGCATATGTAAAATGAACACACGTTTAACATTTTATTTAATTCGTTACTAATGAGGGAACCATTAAGAGGTAACAAAGAAGTCAAAAGCAGAGACAGGGACTTCCCCGGTGGTACAGTGGTTTAGAACCCACCTGCCGATGCAGGGAACAGGTTCCACCCCTGATCTGGGGACTGAGATCCCACACACCACAAGAGCAACTAAGCCCAAGAGCCGTAACTATCGGACCCACCACCCGAAGCTACTGAAGCCTGCGTATTCAAGAGCCCGAGCTCCGCAACAGAGAAGCCACTTCAACGAGGCCTCCCACCACAGCGAGAGAGAAGCCCCCACTCTCCGCAACTAGAGAAAGCCCTCATGCAGCAACAAAGACCCAGCGCAGCCAAAATAAATAAGTGATTTTAAAAAGAAAGAGACATTTATGAGAAATACTGAAACGGATTTACAAATGAATGCAAAAGTAGGTTCTTCCACTGGAGAGGGGCTAGTCAAATGAACCGCCACTGGACAGAATTTATTTGCATGCCTGTAAAGAATTATTTGCGTGGCTATCTGTTGTGAGGATATAAAATAGCCCAAAGGCCATGAAATGTGAAGAACTCCATAGAATCAGAATCAGTTAACCCAGGCGCTTCGCTGGTGGTCCAGTGGTTAAGAATCTGCCTTGCAATGCAAAGGACAGGGATTCGATCCCTGGTCCGGGAAGATCCCACATGCCTCAGACAGAGCACCCAAGCTCGTTCACCACGACTAGAGAAACCCAAAGGGCAGCAATGAAGAGCCAGCACAGCCAAAGAAAGAATCAGGCAACCGAGTGGCTGTGCCTCCCACAACGCCTAGTCTCAACGGAGGCACAGATTTTCTCTTACACTGCATTAACAAGTATATGTCCATGCTCTCGTCTTCAGCTCAGTTCAGTCGCTCAGTTGTGTCTGACTCTTTGTGACCCCATGGACTGCAGCACGCCAGGCTTCCCTGTCCATCACCAGCTCCCGGAACTTGTTCAAACTCATGTCCATCAAGTCGGTGATGCCATCCAACCATCTCATCCTCTGTCGTCCCTTTCTCCTCCTCCCTTCAATCTTTCCCAGCATCAGGGTCTTTTCCAATGAGTCAGTTCTTTGCATCAGGGGGCCAAAGTACTGGAGCTTCAGCTTCAACATCAATCCTTCCAATGAACACTCAGGACTGATCTCCTTTAGGATGGACTGGTTGGATCTCCTTGCAGTCCAAGGGCTTCTCAAGAGTCTTCTCTAACACCACAGTTTAAAAGCATCAGTTCTTCAGTGCTCAGCTTTCTTTATAGTCCAATTCTCTCATCCATCCATGACTACTGGAAAAACCATAGCTTTGACGAGACAGACCTTTGTCGGCAAAGTAATGTCTCTCCTTTTTAATATGCTGTCAAGAGATTTCGACAGGAAGGAGACAAGCATATGAAACTTCAGAACATGGTCAAGTTCCCTTTGACCGGCCTGGACATGACACCTCACATGGTTAAGCGAAGCCAGAGCAGCTGGAGTCTGCCATCCCACTGGTCTCCATGGAGACAGCCCTACAGACTCGGGAGGGACCCTGAGGACTGCATCTATGACCTGTATGCCGTGTGCAGTCATCATGGCACCATGCAAGGGGGGCACTACACAGGTCTGCAGCGCGAGAGGCGGGGCGCCTGTGCTGACGATCCCCCCGACGTGTTATGCTTGCGACAGGGTGGCTGTGCTTTAGAACCTTGCTTTCTCTTCCAGCGGGAAGGGTGCCGACCACGAGGGCAGCTTTCACCTTCCCGTTCTCTGTTCCCTGGCCTCATCTGGTCAGGCTCTGACCCGAGCAGGGAGAGTGGTGGCCTGTGCAGAGGGGTGGCCTCGTCTGGCTCACCCAGGACTTGCCTTCTTGACCTCACCTGCACAGCCCTGTTTAAGGTTCTGCTCTGCTTCCTTGAGGGCCTGGCGTCTCCCTCATTTGGAGTGGTTGTGGACCACTTTTTTTTTTTAACAGTGTCTTTAAAGTGACTTGTAAGCGTTTTTCTTTTTGCTTTGTGTTCAAATTTATTTATTTTATTTGTCAAAGCAGTAGTGCTCATCATGAAATTTAGAGACCAGAAAGAGGCAAAAAGAATAGTGCCATCAAACCACGAGGATACCACTCCAAAACAGTCCGTGAGGTTATTACTCAGAAAACGGTGGTGCGCGTTCCCTGGAGTCCAGTGGTCAAGACTTTGCACTTCCGCTGTAGGGGGTGGGGGTTCAGTCCCTGGTCGGGGAGCTAAGAGCCCACACGCTGTGCGGCCCGGCCAGAAACTTCAAAAGAACAAAAAGGCAATATTTTCAGAAACTGTGATAAATAACACACAACAGAATTTTCCTTTTTAACTATTTTTAAGCATACGGTTCTGGAGAAGGCAATGGCACCCCACTCCAGTACTCTTGCCTGGAAAATCCATCCCATGGATGACGGAGCCTGGTGGACTGCAGTCCATGGGGTCGCTAAAAGTCGGACACGACTGAGCGACTTCCCTTTCACTTTTCACTTTCACGTCTTGGAGAAGGAAATGGCAACACACTCCAGTATTCTTGCCTGGAGAATCCCAGGGATGGGGGAGCCTGGTGGGCTGCCGTCTATGGGGTCACACAGAGTCGGACACGACTGAGGCGACTTAGCAGCAGCAGCGTACAGTTCAGTGTCATTAAGTTTCGTGTAATTTCCTTCTTTTTTAAGGCTGAATAATCTCCCATTGCAAGTAGGTAACATTCTGATAAGTGGGGTTTACGTCCAATGTTTTCTGTAAGTTTGGGGCGTTACTTTATACTGTTGTGATTTGTACTGATGGGCTCTGTTCAGGTGAACCTCTATGGAGCACCTGCTCTGTTTCTTGCTTGCCATGGGCCATAACATATCAGAGGCATGTTGGAAACAGAAAAGATCTCAGCCTCTGTCTTCCAAGAGTGTAAACGAGTGGTTGGGATGGCGCAGGCACACATAATGTGAAAGAGCGGAAGTGTGTGTTAGGTTCTGTGATTGAAGTGTGGACTGTGGGTTCCGGGAGGAGAGAGTGGCCGGAGCATCCCTTTCCTGGAGGGTCAGGGGAAGCTGCGATCAGTAAGCTGCCACCTACACTCACGGGGCAGACACTTAGTTTTTGTAAACGTTATTTTTAATGCCTGCAGGATATTCTGATGGCGAAACTCTAGTGTGATATATGACCATTTTCTGTTGGTGAACACATACATTATTTCTGGTGTTTACCTTTGAGGATGACACTGGTGAACACCTTTGTGCATAGTCCCCTTCTGTGTCTCTTTGAGAGTGAGTCTCAGAAATGGATTGATGGGTTCAGGGCATGCATGCATGCTGGGGAGGCACGTACACTGGGGGCTTCTTGCCTGGACATCTGTGTGTGGGGGGAACTTGATGTGTGGGTGGCCAGGCCTCGGGTTTCTGCGTCCTTCCCACTCAGCCCGTTTGGCAGAAACACTTCTCTGGGACTTTCTTGCGTCCTCAATTCAATGGTTTCCACCACAGGGCCCCAGGGCGCTGTTAGTTCATAAATGTAGGGGGAGGTAGAGGACGGTTGGCCCTGCCGATCGGTCTTTCAGGCTTTCTGAGACTCCTCCCTGGCAGTTAGCCCCATAACATGGTGAATAAGCCTGTCGGGTCCTAGACCCCCTCCTTGGCCTTGCACACTTCCTCTCTTAACTTGCTCTTCCTCCAGGAGGCAAGAGCTTGAGTGTGCCTGGACACGATGTTTTGTTCCTGAAACCCTTAATGTTCAGATTCTTTCAATATTTAGATGCTGCAAGCTGCAGTCACTTGTGAAAGGAATGATCCAACTTGGAGTGTGTCTCATAGTGGAGCGCTTTGGATGGCCTCTACTTGCCCTAGGAAGCACTTTCTAGGAGAAAAAGGTGATAGAGGATCTACTGAAAAATCTATTAAAGCCAGATTTTAGTACTAGATTTTGTATCTTACATATTTTATATTTATATTCTGTGGGAATCCCTTTGTGTATCTAGTTGGATTTTTCCTCTTGGGGCATTCCTGATCATATCTCCATTCCTTGATACTAAGTCACAGAGTTATGTACTCAGGGACTCTGAGAATTGAAAGGGACTTAGAGGGAATTTAATTTCACTCATTAGCTGGTAAAGTAACACCTTCTCCAGCATCCCTGGTTGGTGTTTGTGTAGCTTCGGCTTTGGTAAGGAATCTTCCATGCGGAACACTTTCTCAGGAAATTATGGACAAGCATGTTGCGTGGTTTATAGCTAGAAACTGTTGAGGAAAATAGGACATGCTAGCCTCATGTTGCTCTTTTTATGGGATAGACCGGAAAGTGCCTGGAAACCCACAGCTACCTTGGAGGCAGTACAATTAGTTAGAGGAGTGTGGGCTAGAAGCTAGACCCGTCTTCCTAGCTCTGTGACGTTAGGCAAAGAACTTTATTCTAACCTGGTGGCCATGCAAGGGAGCTGAAAATGCTTATGTCTGCTTCTTGCGGCCTGTTACCTAGGAGTGACTCAAATATTTTCTGCATTTATTTCCCCTTTCCCATGCTTAGACGGTAAACCGTCTGTCTACAATGCGGGAGACCCGGGTTCAATCCCTGGGTCACGAAGATCTCCTGGAGAAGGAAATGGCAACCTACTCCAGTATTCTTGTCTGGAAAATCCCATGGACGGAGAAGCCTGGTGGGCTATATAGTCCATGGGGTTGCAAAGAGTCGGACACGACTGAGCGACTTGACTTAGGTTGGTCATAGCTTTTTTCCAAGAAGCAAGTGTCTTTTAATTTCATGGCTGCAATCACCATCTGCAGTGATTTTGGAGCCCCCTACAATAAAGTCTGTCACTGTTTCCACTGTTTCCCCATCTATTTGTCATGAAGTGATGGGACCAGATGCCATGATCTTAGTTTTCTGAATGTCGAGTTTTAAGCCAACTTTTTCACTCTCCTCTTTCACTTTCATGAAGAGGCTCTTTAGTTCTTCTTCGCTTTCTGCCATAAGGGTGGTGTCAGCTGCATATCTGAGGTTATTGATATTTCTCCCGGCAATCTTGACTCCAACTTGTGCTTCACCCAGCCCAGCATTTCTCATGATATATTCTGCATATAAGTTAAATAAGCAGGGTGACAATATACAGCCTTGACATACTCCTTTCCCGATTTAGAACCAGTCTGTTGTTCCATGTCCAGTTCTAACTGTTGCTTCTTGACCTGCATACAGATTTCCCTGGAGGCAGGTCAGGTGGTCTAGTATTCCCATCTCTTGAAGAATTTACCACAGTTGATTGTGATCCACACACTCAAAGGCTTTGGTGTAATCAATAAAGCAGAAGTAGATCTTTTTATGGTATTCTCTTGCTTTTTTGATGATCCAATAGATGTTGACAATTTGATCTCTGGTTCCTCTGCCTTTTCTAAAACCAACTTGAACATCTGGAAGTTCATGGTTCACGTATTGCTGAAGCCTGGCTTGGAGAATTTTGAGCATTACTTTGCTAGCGTGTGAGATGAGTGCAACTGTGTGGTAGTTTGAGCATTCTTTGGCATTACCTTTCTTTGGGATTGGAATGAAAACTGACTTTTTCCAGTCCTGTGGCCACTGCTGAGTTTTCCAAATTTGCTGGCATATTGAGTGTGGCACTTTCACAGCATCATCTTTCAGGATTTGAAATAGCTCAACTGGAATTCCATCACCTCCACTAGCTTTGTTCATAGTGAGGCTTCCTAAGGCCCACTTGACTTCACACTCCAGGATGTCTGGCTCTAGGTGACTGATCACAGCTCATGGTTATCTGGGTTGTGAAGGTCTTTTTTGTACAGTTCTTCTGCATATTCTTGCAGCTCTTCCTAATATCTTCTGCTTCTGTTAGGTCCAGACCGTTTCTGTCCTTTATTGCTCTCTTTTTAATGGTCACATATTTCATTATGTTGATATTTCTATAATTTATTTAGCAAACTGTTACTGGACTTCCAATTCTTCATTTGTATAAACAATACAGGGACATTTCCTTCACTTTGAATATCTTTGAACATTACCTGACTAATTCCTTCAGATAAATTCCTAGAAATGGAAGTCTTGTGTGGACGGATAGGCACATTGCCAAGGTTTCTGATATCTGATGACAAATGGCCTTTATAAGCCTCTTTCTCGGGGAAGGCAATGGCACCCCACCCCAGTACTCTTGCCTGGAAAATCCAATGGACGGAGTAGCCTGGTGGGTTGCAGTCCATGGGGTCGCTAACAGTCGGACAGACTGAGCGACTTCACTTTCACTTTTCTCTTTCATGCATTGGAGAAGGAAATGGCAACCCACTCCAGTATTCTTGCCTGGAGAATCCCAGGGATGGGGGAGCCTGGTGGGCTGCCGTCTATGGGGTCACACAGAGTCGGACACGACTGAAGTGACTTAGCAGCAGCAGCAGCAGAGAGCTCCCTGATCTGGTCTTCCGACTCTATTTTAATTGAAGTTTCTTTTTATTAATATTTTAGATGCCCTTTAGCAAGAAATGATTCTTTGCACTGAAATTTCATTTGGTTTCTCAGTAAAATTATTTGCTAATGAAGGAAAACACTACAGAGTGTGAAATCAGTGGAGGATTCAAACAAATGGGCAGATAAATCAACCTGCAGTTTCGTGCTTGCCAAGACGCTTCAGTCATGTCCGACTCTTTGCGACCTCGTGGACTGTAGCCCACTAGGCGCCTCTGTCCATAGCGATTTTTCATGCAGGAATACTGGAGTGGGTCGCCATGCCCTCCTCCAGCGCCCCTCTTTCATAGTCTGCTCCTAAGGACACCCTCTCCTCCCTGTCTCCAACACCACCGAGAACTTCTCCCCACCCTCTAGCACCCTCTGCTCAGAAGCAGAGAGAAGAATCCTTCAGAACACTGATACCAGGACTTCCCTGCTGGTCCAGTGGTTAAGACTCCACGCTCCCAATGCAGGGGACCCAGGCTTGGTCCCTGGTCAGAGAAGTAGATCCCACAAGTGGCAACTAAATTTGGCACAGCCAAATAAATTTTAAAAAAGAAAAGGACATCAGTGTCTTGAGACCCAAGTTTCTGCACTCCCCCCACCCCCCGCCACTTTTTCCCAGTTAGAGTGATTTCCCAGCACTTTTGAGCAAAGATCGAGGGCGTCTTGACCTACCAAGTCTGTTATAAAATTACTCTGATAACATCCATCAGGCAAGGTCACTGGGAGATTTGGACAATGTTGAACTTTACCCAAAGCCCGGTCTTCCAGCAAACAAAGATGGTTAAGATATTTCCCCCCAAACTTGTATGTTCCAAAGTCCTTCCATCCTTTTGCATTCTGGAAAACAGAAAGCATACCACAAAGGACTATCTTTCCCTTCTGACTTAGATAATACTTGCTGTCAGACTCTCTCATGACTCCCATAAGACTCTGAGTTAAGATACCCCACTTATTACCTGTGATGAGGCCAGAGATGCCTCTCGTTCTTTGTGACTGCACAAACTATTGGTCCACCTGAAACTAACTAGCCACAGAGGTGAACACTTCCTGTCTGGCTGACTGAGCTGCCCCCCTGATTACAAAAACAAGTCCAGTTGTACAACCACCCCATCGATAACTTGTCTGCTCCTCCCTAGACAAGTTTAAGGTATTTTTTTTAAGATTCTCTTTTTATGTGGACAATTGTTTAAGTCTTTATTGAATTTATTACAGTATTGCTTCTATGTTTTGGTTTTTCCACCACCAGGCATGTGAGAGCTTTTGTCCTCAACCAGGAATCAAACCCTCACTCCCTATATTAGAAAGTGAAGTCTTACCCACTGGACCAGCCCAGCAGGGCAGGCTCCAGGACTTTTCTACTCTCCCCTACAAGACACTCAAATCTTCAGATCTCGAGTATCCTGCCTATTGCAATGGCTTAAACCATGTCAGTGACATTGGTTTGATTTTTGTCTGGTTTCATAGAGGAGGGTGGGAGTGACGGGGGACCTCTAACACACTTGTCTTAACTCAGAGTGCAATTCTCTCTCTGGCTGTCCTCTCACTCCAAGAAGCTGTCAGCTGGGGGTAATTTCTAGTAACTCCCAGCAAAAGCCGAGGTGCGTCTGCTCCCACCAAGGATCCCATCCCAGGACATCTCTGCCTATTTCCTTTCTTTAAGGGGTGTCTCCAACTCCTGAAGTCTCTTGTTGAGCACTCCCCACCAAGCCCTTGGACTTCCCAGGGGGCACAGTGGTAAAGACTCCACCTGCCAGAGCAGGAGATGAAGGAGGCATGGATTGGTCTCTGGGTGGGAAGATCCCCTGGAGGAGGAAATGGCAGCCCACTCCAGTGTTCTTGCCTGGAGAATCCCATGGACGGAGGAGCCTGGCGGGCTACAGTCCACGGGGTCACAAAGAGTGTGATGTGCCTGAGCGCACGCGCGCACACACCTAGCCCGTAGAGTCTGGTGTACCTTAGAAGGAGTCCACCTTTTCAGATCCAGCGCCCTGGTGCTGTCATGGGGCAGAACCTTTAATACAAGTTAATCACTAAAGGGATAGTGCCTACAAGCGTGAATCATACATAATGGCCCATCTCTGGCAACCCTGCCTCCCAGGCAATGAGCGTTAAGCTAAAACACCTTTGTTCAGCTCAGGAGAAACATCTCCACCAGCTCCGCCCAGGATTGGCGGTAGGCAGGAAGGCATGAACACATCGCTACCCCACCACCTTCCTCTCCAGAGTCTGGTCTGAGCCAGGTCTCCCCGCTCCGCTTTTAAGCATAAATGAAGCCTGAATTCTAACTCGGGGAAGATGGTTCTCTGGACGCTGGTCTGCGTCCTCCCGGTCAGCTGGGCTTTCCCGGTAGAGTCGCCGTGGCTCGCTCCAGAAACTCGGCTCTCGGTTTACCAGCCTGACACAGCGAGCCGTAGATAGGCTCGGAGCCTGGCGTAAACCAGGAGCAAGCCGGCTTTTAAACCCCCTCCCGCTCCTCCCCCTCCGCTGGGCGCTCCGGGTCAGGACTTGGCCGGCTGCTCTGTGAGTGGCTTCATGGCGGAGAAGCCGTGGAATCTTCTGGAAGGACGGGGAGGACAGGTGGAGATGGGGAGTGGGGGGCAGGGGGCGTGAGGGCAGAGGAAGGGTCTTCCAGCGGAAGGGGTGCTGGAGCGGCGTCCCAGCGGGCAGGGAGGAGCAGCCCCTGGGGGCGGGGAGCTGCCCTGCTTGGGGGGCTCAGAGCGAGGTCCCCCCCAGGCTGAGTGCTCCCAGCCCACACCACCCAGACCGGTCAGGCAGGGCAGCCTGGTGACTCAGAGAGCACAGGCCTAGGAGCTGTGGACTGAACCGGCCCCCAGTTCGTCATCCCCAGAACCTTAGAAAGTGACTGTGTTTGGAGGCGGGACCTTTAAAGAGATGAAAGTGAACGTCGTGTTCAGCTCTCTGCGACCTCATGGACTGTAGCCCACCAGGCTCCTCTGTCCACGGGATTCTCCAGGAGGAATACTGGCGTGGGTGGCCATTTCCTTCTCTAGGGGGATCTTCCCAGCCCAGGGAACGAACCTGGGTCTCCTGCATTGCAGGCATTCTCTACCATGTGAACCACCAAGGAAGCCCATTAAAGAGGTGAGTGAGTGAAGTCGNAGCCCACCAGGCTCCTCTGTCCACGGGATTCTCCAGGAGGAATACTGGCGTGGGTGGCCATTTCCTTCTCTAGGGGGATCTTCCCAGCCCAGGGAACGAACCTGGGTCTCCTGCATTGCAGGCATTCTCTACCATGTGAACCACCAAGGAAGCCCATTAAAGAGGTGAGTGAGTGAAGTCGCTCAGTCGCGTCCGACTCTTCGTGACCCCATGGAGTGTGACTGTGTTTGGAAACAGGACCTTTAAAGAGATGAAAGTGAAAGTCGTGTTCGGCTCTCTGCGACCCTGTGGACCATAGCCCACAAGGCTCCTCCGTCCATGGGATTTTCCAGGCAAGAGTACTGGAGTAGGGTGCCATTGCCTTCTCCAGGAGATCTTCCCGACCCAAGGATTGAACCCAGGTCTCCCACATTGTAGGCAGACGATTTACCCTCTGAGCCACCAGGGAAGGCCACTTTAAAGAGGTAAGAAGGTTAAGTGAGGCCACCAGGGCGGGGCCCTGGTCCCACCTGACTGGTGTCCTTATAAAAGGGAGAGACCCCGGGTGCACAGGCACAGAGAAGGGCCCCGTGAGGACACAGTGGGGGAGCGGCTGTCTGAGAGCCGAGGAGGAGGGTCTCGGGAGGAACCAGCCCTGCCAGCTCCTTGGCCTTGGACTTGCAGCCTCCAGAACGGTGAGAAATCAACGTCTGTTGTTTAAGCCCCTGGGTCCTTAGAGCAGGTTTTTCTTTAGAGCAGCCTGAGCAGGAGTCAGCCTCAGACTCCAAAGCTCCATGCATGCGTGCTCAGTAGCATGCAAAGGGTCCAACTCTCTGTGACCCCATGAACTGTCGCCCGCCACGTTCCTCTGTCCATGGGCTTCTCCAGGCAACAATGCTGGAGTGGGTTGCCAATTCCTTCTCCAAGGGATCTTTCTAACCCAGGGACCGAACTCAAGTCTCTCACATCTCCTGCACTGGCAGGCGGGTTCTTTACCACTAGTGCCCTGTGGTAAGTTTCCATACCTCCTTACTGGGTACCAAACGCCTCACTCAGCCTCTCTGAGCCCTGTCTCCTGATCTGATGCATAAGACTGAGAGAAACCCCACCCAGGGCAGCCATGAAGCTGGAGTGAATCATGTGTGTGAAATGGACATCTAATAAGCGTGCAGAAATGGACAGAGAGTGTAATCTCTAAAATGAGATGCAGAGACTTCCCTGGCGGTCTAGTGGTTAAGACTCCACACTCCCAGTGGAGGAGGACTCAGGTTCAATCCCTGGTCAGGGAACTAGGTCCCACATGGCACGACTGAAGATCCTGCATGCAACAACCAAGATCCTACAGGCTGCAACTAAGGCCCGGCATAGCCAAATAAAAATAGATAAAATGAGGTGCATGTACCTAGGGTAGAGGGGAGCAGATGCATGAGGTGGGGGGAGGAGGAAGAAAAGCTAACTTCTGCGTACGTTTACTCTACATCTTCCCAGTACTTGTCCATTTTTACATACAGTGTTCATGGTGTAATACAGAAACACACGGGTGTTTCTGACGTGTGAAGAAACATCACCCTTGTACATTCTTAGTTTGTGCACGGTCTTAACGCACGTTTATGCATAACTGCAGTGCTCTGTGTGTGTGTGTGCGTGCATGCGCTCAGTCTGACGTGAGTAAACAGATGCGCATCTTGTAGGGGCCCATAATTCTTAGATGGACTGACATTGTTTCTATTGTTTAGCTGCCAAGATGTGTCCGACTCTTTGCGACCCCATGGACTGTAGCCCACCAGGCTCCTCAGTCTATGGGATTCTCCAGACAAGAATACTGGAGTGGGTTGCCATTTCCTTCTCCAGGGGATCTTCCTGACTCAGGGATCAGACCTGCATCTCCTGAATTGGCAGGTGAGTTCTTAACCACTGGGCCATCAGGGAAGCCCCAGATGTGCTGCTAGGATTGTGCAATTAAAAAAAAAAAAAAACCTCTGGAGACCTGTGTAGAGAATAACTTGGCCACTAAGATTTCTCTGCATCCACTGATCTGCCAGGGGAGGGAGGTAGTGCAGCTGTGGCTAGATGGCATCAGGAGGTGGGAGTTTAGTGGAGAAGGGCAGAGTACCTGTGCCCACCTACCCCTCTGGACAGGACCTCTGGGTGGGAGCTCTAAATGTCTAGAGAGAGTCACTGTGAGATTCCATCAATGAATGAGGGCCTTCCGGGCACTGGGGGTGCCTCACTGGCACAGACATTGGCATGAACATCACTCTTGAGATGGTCCACTTTCATGATTAATAATAGTGTGGTTATAACCAGAACATGATTAATAATCCACAGCGGGAAAGCTATGAAGAAGAGACAAATAGAAACCAGAACGCAGGAAAGGAGAAAGGGGTGGGCGCTGAGTAAGGGTGCCCCCGGCAGCCTGGGCATGTGTGAGGCTCCCTTTGAGGCCTCCCCAAAGTGAGCAGAGGCACTTTGATGGGGCAGGACACGTCGGGGGAGTAACATTCTTGTTTGGAGAGATAAATGGCTTGGGGCTTCTGTCATTTGAGCGTCAGTGTAAATGTGGCCAGCGTCACAGACAAGGCCCCGTGGCTCGTGAGTTCTGTATTTCACAGGATCTCTATGTCCAGAGAGCTCAGTGTCTAGAATCCACACGATGAGGCAGTCCAGGGATCCCCAGAGCAGACCGGAGTGGGGAGGAAATGGGTCTGCATTCACTTAGTGAGCAGTTTTTATCTATTTAGCCTGAGAAACACAATATAGACCTCTGGGTCTGTGATGCTATGTTTTTATCCAGAAAAAAAAAAAAATGCCCAGACTTTGGTTTCACCCATTGATTGAAATTCCTGGCTGTGTGACCCTGGACAAGTCACTTAATGACTCTAAATCTCAGTTGCTTTGTCTGTCGTTCAGTGACTCTGTCGAGTCCAACTCTTTGCGACCCCATGGGCTGTAGCCCACCAGGCTCCTCTGTCCATGGGATTCTCCAGGCAAGAGTACTGGAGTGAGTTGCCAGCTCCTCCTCCAGGGGATCTTCCCGACCCAGGGGTTGAACTGGTGTCTCTTTCGTCTCCTGCATCGGCAGGCAGGTTCTTCACCACTAGTGCCGCCTAGGAAGCCCTACTGGATTGGGGTCCAGCCTTCATTTTAACTTAATCACCTCTCTAAAGATGTCATCTTCAACTATGGCCACATTCCAAATGCTGGGGGTTAAAGCTTCAACATATGGCTTTATGGGGGTAGGGGATACAAATAGCCCATAACATTGAATAAGTAAGACAAATTCTCTACCATCGGGGAGCTCAAAGAGGTTCTATGACTCCTATCATTAAAGCACGTGTACGCATGCTAAGTCACTTCAGTTGTGTCTGACTCTGTTCAACCCTATGGACCGTAGCCTGCCAAGGCTCTGCTGTCCACAGGATTCTCCAAGCAAGAATACTGGCGTGGGTTCCCATGCCCTCCTCCAGGGGACCTTCCCAACTCCTGGATCAAACCCTTGCCTTTTTCACTGGCCAGCAGGTTCTTTACCACTAGCGCTACCTGGGAAGCCCTATCATCTAAGGCAGTTTTCAGATATATTGTAGGCAACCTATCTTACTATGTGAAAAAGATAAAAACTCTGATATCTCTGGTTGCAGAAGCAAGAGCAGGAACCCACATCACACTCCCAGGACCTGCAGGGAGTTCTCAAACCCTTATCAGGGCTGTGAGATCCTGAAAACTAATAAAAGCTATGGTTATTAGGTAATGATTTCGGGCCAAGCTCACTTCTAAAAACAGGCGCACGTAACTCAAGCAGCAAACACCTGAGATGAGAGCTATAATCCCATTTTACAGATGAGAAGTCGAGCACAGAGGAGAAGGTCACTTCCCTTCTACACGAGCTGACTCTGGAGCCAGGACTTATGCTGAGCTTTCCCATGAGCTGCGGAGGTACAAGGTAAGTAATCCTGACTCCAGAGCCATCAGATCTGATGATGATGGTAATAATGATGCAGAAACTCTTGAACTTCCTCTTCCTGAAGGGAATGGTTGCTTCCTCTAGACCAGGGGTCCCCAACCTCTGGCCCCCAGACTGGTACCTGTTATCAGATCAGCGGTGGCAGTAGATTAGAAATAAAATGCTCAAGAAATGGCATGTGCTTGAATCATCTGGAAACCACCCCCCGCCTTCCCAGTTCATGGGAAAACTGTCTTTCACGAGACAGGTCCCTGGTACCCAAAAGGTTGGGGACTGCTGGTCTCAACTGCTTTCTATGCCAGGGTGCCCGTCCTACTATAAGTGCTTTTTGTGATAAGACATCTCTAACGCTTGGGGAAGGAAACAGCATGTTCATCAGGAAGGAATACTGCTTGCCTAGGCAGCCCCCTTTTCTTCAGCCAGTCACAAGAGAGAGAGGGAGACAGACAGAATAAGAGAAAGTCTGCTGAAGACGTGACCTAGGCACTCAGTAAACGTTAGAGGACAACTCTGGGGCTTTTCACTCTGTCATTCATCCTGGGCGTCTGACCCACCTTATACTGTACAACATCAGGCAAACGCTGTCAGTTTTCTGAGCTCTGGTTTCCTTGCCTGTAAAGCAGCAGA
>SJYX01006257.1:11279-57464 GCA_006410675.1 Oreotragus oreotragus
TGCAAGGAGATCCAAGCAGTCCATTCTAAAGGAGATCAGTCCTGGGTGTTCATTGGAAGGACTGATGCTAAAGCTGAAACTCCAATACTTTGGCCACCTCATGCGAAGAGTTGACTCATTGGAAAAGACTCTGATGCTGGGAGGGACTGGGGGCAGGAGGAGATGGGGACGACAGAGGATAAGATGGCTGGATGGCATCACCAACTCAATGGACATGAGTTTGGGTGAACTCTGGGAGTTGGTGATGGACAGAGAGGCCTGGCGTGCTGCAATTCATGGGGTCGCAAAGAGTTGGACACGACTGAGCAACTGAACTGAACTGAACTATACATTAGGTCCTTGTTGTTTATCTATTTTATATAATAATACAGTAGTGTGTATCTATTAATTCCAAATCCCAAATTTATCTTGCTCCTTGTCTCTTTGGAAATCATAAGTTTTGTTTTCTATGTCTGTGAGTCTATTTCTGTTTTGCAAATAAGTTCATTTGTATCATTTTTTTAGATTCCACATATAAGGAATTTCATATAATATTTGTCTTTCTCTTTCTGAGTTACTTTACTTGGGATGATAATCTCCAAGTCCATCCATGTTGCTGCAAATGGCTTATTTCATTTTTTTTAATTTTGAATTTTTTTAATTGAAAGATAATTGCTTTATAGAATATTGTTGGTTTCTGCCAAACATCGACATGAATCAGCCATAGGTATGCATATGTCATTCTTCTCTATGGCTGAGTAATATTCCATTGTGTATATATACAGCACATCTTCTTTATCCATTCATCTGTCGATGGGTCCCCTGTGTGTGTGTGTGTGTGTGTGTGTGTGCGTGGTGTGCTCATGCTCAGTCACTCTAGTTGTATCTGACTCTTTGTGACCCCATGAACTGTAGCCCACCCTCGCCCCCAGCTCCTCTCTGCTGTTGCTGCTGCTGATAAATCACTTCAGTCTTGTCCGACTCTGTGTGACGCCATAGACGGCAGCCCACCAGGCTCTACCATCCCTGGGATTCTCCAGGCAAGAACACTGGAGTGGGTTGCCATTTCCTTCTCCAATGCATGAAAGTGAAAAGTGAAAGTGAAGTCTCTCAGTCTTGTCCGACCCTCAGCCACCCCATCGACCACAACCTACCAGGCTCCTCCGTCCATGGGATTTTCCAGGCAAGAGTACTGGAGTGGGGTGCCATTGCCTTCTCTGCAGCTCCTCTCTAGGGCTTAATAAAACAGATGACTGAAGCCCTTCCCAGTGTTTCTAATTCAGAGATTCAGGCAAGCTGGGGTGGTGGTGGTGTGGTGTTGTTTCAGGTCTGGCATTTCTAACAAGCTCCCAGGTGAAGTGGATGCTGTTGCTCTGGGGACCATGCAATGAGAACCACTAATCTAATTTCTATTCTTCCCTTTATTTTCCTGCTCCTGCCATAGTGACCTGCCCAAAATACTAATCACATGGTGTTGATCCCAGTGCTTCAAACCTTTCAGTGGTTGCCTAGTGCCCGCAAAAAAAAGCTCATCTTAGAGAGCCACTCAAAGCTCTGCCCTCTTCCCTGTGGCCTTGACCTCCAGTTGTGGTGCTTGGCTTGCTGGCCTGGGTGGTCTTTCCTCTGAGGGGCAGGCTGCCCTAGAGAAGATCCGAGGTGCTAGACAGGGTGTGCTCTGTTTGTGACTTTGGGCAAGTAATGTACTTCTCTCATGTGTATGGAAACTGAATGTAGTAGTTGCAGGGAAAGAGCAAATTAGCCAAGATGGCAGTGGCCTGGCTGTCTTACTCCGCATCCTCTTGCTCTCAGCCCACGTTTTGTAAATAATGACTTTGCATGGTTATGTAACAGCTGAGATGTGCATGTGCATCAAGGCCTGTGTCAGCACCGCCTGAAAAGCCCTGGTGGCTGTGTCCACCGGAGCAACCACAAGAGAATGCAGCATGTCTGTTGCTGCTGTGGGCTTGTTGCTGTGCCAATCAGGAGAGAACAAACATGTTTGTAGTTCCCACAACTCCTCACGTCTTCCTCCAACTTCTTCCTATCTGCTGCCTTGCCCACCCCAGCTTCAGTGATCAGCTAGACAGTTGGGGTAGTTGCCAGGATACAGGGAGACAGCAGAGTTAAGAATTCTCTCCTTGTCCTGGAGCTGCGAAGGCCAAATGAACTGTATGGAAGGCACTCAGCTCTTTGGCTGCCCCATGGCAAGTCCTCAGGGCCTCCCCTGCCCACCTGACTTGCCTTCCTACCCCCTGAGCACGGTCAGCATTGGCTGACTGTCTCTTAAGTACCACTGGAAGGGCACGCCCCAGGCCAGGTCTCTTTGAACAGGGTGGTTAGGGAGGGCTTCCTGGAGGAGATAAAACTTGTGTGTCCCTTTCAGTGTGGCTACTAGATTGATGTTTTCTGTACCTTATTTTATTTTTTCATGGGATTTTTTTTTTTCAACTCATTCTTTCACATATACAAGTATGAATCAAACAGCTCCTCCGTGTCACACACTGCTGGAGACACAGAAGAGAAGGAGGCTGTACGCCCTGGAAGGCAGGCCTGTGCTGTGAGGCAGCAGGGCAGGAGGACCAGGTGTTGGGCCTTTGCCGTGGGCGTGCCTGGAACCAAAGCTCCACTGGGCCTTGCCCTGGCTGTGTGAGCTTGCACATGTTATGGCCCATTCTTGGGCTGTGTTTGTGAAATGGGGCTGAAAGGCCCCAGATCCGAGGCCTGTTGGGAGGAGGGAATGAGACAGCTGACAAAGCGGGGGCAGAGGAGAGGGACTCTTGAGATATGAGCCTGTTCTCTCACTGACTGAAGGGAAAGAGGGGGCTCTAGACCTCTTAGCCTATAATTTGCTGAAGGCGCTACAGCCCCTGAAGGTAAAGCTTGGCTCTGCTAGCCACCACCTGTTTCGTCTCCAAAGCTCAGATCTAGATCTATTGAGGAGCTTTCAAGAAGGGCTGTAGCCTCACTGGGGTGAGAACTGAGGCCCCCTGGGACTCACTCCTGAGGCTGTGGAAGCCTGTCCCTGGAGACCACCATCACGGAGGGCTTTCTCTGCTCTGCGGTGGGTGCTCTGCCGTGCGCTGGGCACAGACGTCAGCACTGCAGCAGCCCCTGAGTAAGTATGAGAAAGCACTGGGGTGTGGCTGTGTTTGGGTTCTCTAGGGTTGCCCTACAAAGAGCCGTAGGCCGGGTGGCTTCAACATCACATACTTATTTTCTCACACTTTCGGAGGCTGGGAGTCTGAGCTCAGCAGGGTTGCCTTCTTTCTCTGGCTTATAGAGGTCTGGCTTCTCCCTGTGTCTTCCCATTCTTCCCTCTGTAACCATCTGTGTCCAAATTTCCTCTTCCTGTCAGGGCACCAGTTGTACGGGTTGAGGGTCCTCCCCAGCTTCATTTTACCTTAGTTACCTTAGAGACCTTATCTCCAAACAGTAACATTCTGAAGTACTGGGGGTGGGTGGGGTTAGGACTTGGACACGTGAATTCAGCCCATCACAGGGCGCCAGCCCCCAAGACTGCCCCAGTGATCCTGCCTCCTCGTTCCACAGCCTGGTGTAGTTCCTTCCCATGCTCTTCCAGAGCTGGCTTGTCCCTGTGGTTGGCCAGCTGTGTACGCCAGAGCAATGGCATCGCTTGTGATGTGATTGTTGTTCAGATGCCCAGTCGTGTCTGATCCTTTGCGGCCCCATGGACTGCAGCACTATTGCTTGTGATAGGAGGTTCTAAGAGACTGGTTTCCATGTTGGTTGCTCCTGGTCTCTCTCTCTCTGTCTCAGATCACCTGCCCTGGGGGAAGCCAGCTGTCCTGAGGTGAGGTTGATGTGGTGGGGAACTGAGGCCTTCTGCTGACAGCCACAGGAGTGAGCCATTGTCAAAGCAGATCCTCCAGCTGCCGTCAAATGTTTGGAAAACAACCTCATCAGGAGAATGAAAAGGCTGGCTTAAAACTCAACATTCAAAAAACTAAGATCATGGCATCTGGTCCCATCACTTCACGGCAAATAAATGGGGAAACAATGGAAACAGCAACAGATGTTATTTCCTTGGGCTCCAAAATCATTGTGGATGGTGACTGCAGCCACAAAATTAAAAGACGCTTGCTCCTTGGAAGGAAAGCTATGACAAATTTAAGAGTATTAAAAAACAGAGACATCATTTTGCTGACAAAGGTCTGTATAGTCAAAGCTATGGTTTTTCCAGTAGTCATGTATGGATGTGACAGCTGGACCATAAAGAAGGCCGAGTGCTGAAGAATTGATGATTTCAAATTGTGGTGCTGGAGAAAACTCTTGAGAGTCCCTTGGACTGTAAGGAGATCAAACCAGTAAATCCTAAAGGAAATCAACCTTGGATATTCATTGGAAGGACTGATGCTGAAGCTGAAGCTCCAATACTTTGGCCACCTGATGTGAAGAGCCAACTCATTGGAAAAGACCCTGATGCTGGGAGAGATCCAGGGCAGGAGGAAAAGGGGCCTACAGAGCATAATATGATTGGATGGCATCACCATCTCAATGGACATGAGTTTGAGCAAGCTCTAAGAGATAGTGAAGGACAGGGAGGCCTGGCATGCTGCAGTCCATGGGGTTTCAAAGAATCGGATACAACTTAGCAACTGGACATCAGAACAACAACTTCGTGAGAGGTCTTGAGCCAGAACCATCCAACCTCACTGTTCCTGGATTCCACACACTCAGAATATAGGTGACCTAATACATGCTTATTGTTTAAAGCTGCTAAATTTCAGGGTAATCTGTTACTCAGCCATCGATAACTGATCCACAAGGCTTGAAAAAATTAAGGGCACACAGACTGCGAGTGCAGCCCAGAACTGGATTCTTGACTGTCTGGCTCTCCTATCAGATCAGTGCCCTTTTCAGCATAACCTGTTACCAGAGCCAAAATTAGCTTTGCATAGAGATGATTGCTGTGAAGAATGCAGGAAGAAGCAAAAAAAAAGAGGAGGAGAGAGAGAAGATTGTTAATAACCAGCTGGGGAGATGCTGACAGATACAGCTAAAACCACAAATAAGATAGGTAAAAATAAGGAGGCTAATTCAAAAGCAGAGACATTACCTTGCTGACTAAGTTCCGTCTAGTCAAGGCTATGGTTTCTCCAGTAGTCACGTATGGATGTGAGAGTTGGACTGTGAAGAAGGCTGAGCGCCAAAGAATTGATGCATTTGAACTGTGGTGTTGGAGAAGACTCTTGAGAGTCCCTTGGACTGCAAGGAGGTCAGAGGATGAGATGGCTGGATGACATCACTGACTCAATGGACGTGAGTCTGAGTGAACTCCGGGAGTTGGTGATGGACAGGGAGGCCTGGCGTGCTGTGATTCATGGGGTCGCAAAGAGTCGGACATGACTGAACGACTGAACTGAACTGAACTAAAGGCTACACCAGTCTGTGGCTCCAGGGCTGTAGCTGCTCCCCTGCTGCCTGGGTCCGATGTGTGATCAGAGGAACAGAGATATCTACAGGATCATGACCAGCCTGTGAACTGTAGGCATCCCCAGAAAGGCTGGGTTAGTCTAAAATCACTCTAGTCTTTCAGATCAAAGGCCTGTCCTTTTTTATTCAGAGATTTGCAGCACCCAAGGCCTGACTAGGAGGTGAGTCATAACAAACATTTCATTGCCTACTGGGTGCCAGGCATTGAGCTAGATGTGTGATTTAATTTTATACTGGAAAGAAACCTGAGCAGAGCATACTGCTATACTCATTTTACAGACAAAGGAAATCAAATTCGGAGAGCTGAGACGCCAGGGTAATGTTTCTTTCCCAGCTGGTGAGTAAAGACTTGAATCCAATTCTACTTCATTCCATTTGTTCCACTTCACCAAGCTCTCAGGCATTGTCTCTCCACCAACCTGTATTAATGGATAAGGAGGCAGACTGCAAAGAGACTTATTTAAACCCAATTTTGACAACCTCACACTGGATTATATTTACTTCCTTCCTTGGGACAGAGGGAAGCACAAAAGTTTTGAGAGCTGAGAACTAGGCTTAGCCTACCCTGGACACTCAAGGAAGGCTTTCTGGAGATGGCAGTGCCTAAACTGAGTCCTGACAGAGAGGTTGAAGTTAGACAAATGGAAAGAGTGGAATGTGTCTTAGGCATATGTGAACACCAGCCAGGTATTCTTGGGAGCCTTGATCTTCAAAAGTGTGGCCCTGGACCAGCCTGGCAGCCCCAGCATCATCCAGCAGTTGGTTAGAAATACAGAATCTCAGGTTCTAACCCAGACCCATAGAATCAGAATCTGAATTTTAACAATAAACTGGGCCATTTACATGCACTTTTAAGTTTTGGAGGTGATACTGAATGGGGAGTTAGCATGTGTAAAAACTACATAAGATAAGGTGAGAAGGTAAGGCAAGGCAAACTTCCTCAGACACATGAGTAGGTGCAGTGAGGGTGGGATAGAGGTGCAATGGGGGTCCTAGGCATGAGGCTGAGCCATGGGCCCAAGTCAGAACTGTTTTCAGGCTTGGGGAAGTGAGGTCAAATCTGATTATTTAAAAGAAGACAAATATCTGGATATTGATGAAAACTATGCTGATTTTTGGAGAAGGCAATGGCAACCCACTCCAGTACTCTTGCCTGGGAAATCCCACAGATGGAGAAGCCTGGTAGACAGTCCATGGGGTCGCTAAGAGTCGGACACGAGTGAACGACTTCACTTTCACTTTTCACTTTCATGCACTGGAGAAGGAAATGGCAACCCTCTCCAGTATTCTTGCCTGGAGAATCCCAGGGATGGCAGAGCCTGGTGGGCTGCCGTCTCTGGGGTCACACAGAGTCAGACACGACTGAAGCGACTTAGCAGCAGCAGCAGCAGCATGCTGATTTTTAAATGTTGTCAATTTAAAAATTAAAAATATTCTAATGGTTCAGAAAAAAATGATGCTTTTGGGCTGTTAGTTGGTAGCTTCCTGCTTCTGTTTCTGAGCATAGAGTCTGTATCTTCATAAGTGGTATTGAATGAATGAATGAGTGAGTGAATGAATGAGGTGGAGAGGATTTAACTATTTTCCCAATGCCTGCAGAGGTAGCTAAGTATTCCTCTTCTCATAGTTTTCCACCCTTGGCCTTAGTTTTCCCACCAAGGTTCTAGTTGATGATTTCTAAGGACCCTTCTGAATCTGACCCTTGGTACCCCTAGGAGAATGAATTTTCTGTCCTGAGGGCCAGAATCAGAGGCACTGATGCAAGGCAGCTGCTGTGTGCCAGTTCTTGGGTTTTTGGAGAATTCAGGGTTGTTTATCGGGGAAGGCAATGGCACCCCACCCCAGTACTCTTGCCTGGAAAATCCAATGGACGGAGTAGCCTGGTGGGCTGCAGTCCATGGGATCGCTAACAGTCGGACAGACTGAGCGACTTCACTTTCACTTTTCTCTTTCATGCATTGAAGGAAATGGCAACCCACTCCAGTATTCTTGCCTGGAGAATCCCAGGGATGGGGGAGCCTGGTGGGCTGCCATCTATGGGGTCACACAGAGTCGGACACGACTGAAGTGACTTAGCAGCAGCAGGGTTGTTTATGGGTGGTGTGTTTTCTCCTTTGCAATGGGGACTGAGCGTTCCACCAGATGAAAGAAAATATCTCCTGATGCAGTTTTTCTTTCTTCTGGGGTAAAGCCTTGTAAAAAGAATGTCCCCTGTAGACATGGAGGGAGATGAAACGGGGGGCAGGGCCAAGCCTCGGGCCTTTGCCAGGGTCTTCCTGCTCGTCTTCCTTCCGTGCTCTTCCGAGCCTGGCTTCCCCTTTCCCTGCCACTGTCCTGGCTCAGACCACCCCTGACACACTTTCTAAGGTTTTCAAAGCCCTCCTCCTCTTCTTGATGCTCTCATCCCTGCCTCTGCTGCTCAGAAGAACCCTGTCCCCATCTTACCCTTTCTCTAGTGGAGAGCATTTAAATTGGAGCCTGAGATCGTGTTACCAATGAGCTCATATAGGAACTCATGATCCCATCTGAGAAGCTGTTGGCCAAGCTCCCCAACAAGAGACGATGGGGCAGATGGAATAGGAGAAGAATTTGGCATTTCACAGACTTGTGTTCAAAGCTCAACAATGCCGTTCACTGGTTGAATGTTCTTGATTGAGACTTCAATCTCTGTAGGCCTCAGTTTACTCATCTGTAAGACCAAGGTAATAAATACAGCCCTTATAAATGTGTTGTGAAGATTTTTTAAAAAGTAATATTTCTGAGCAGTTACTATATATAAGACACTATGAAAAGGACTTCTTTGTATTATTGCACTTAATTCTCACAACAATCCTATGAACGAGGTACTATCATTATGTCCATTGTACAAACGGGAAGACTGAGATACAGTAGATTAAGCAAATTGTCTCACAGGCAGACCCTGAGTCTGCCTGTGCAGATTCTGATCCCAGAGCCTCACACGGGACCATTGACTTGGATAAACCTAAGAAAATGTCTCAGACATGGCAACTGCCCTCATTTAGCCTTCAGTTCAGTTCAGTTCAGTCAATCAGTTGTATCCGACTCTATGCGACCCCATGAATCACAGCATGCCAGGCCTCCCTGTCCATCACCAACTCCCAAAGTGCACTCAAATTCAAGTCCATCGAGTCGGTGATGCCATCCAGCCATCTCATCCTCTGTCATCCCCTTCTCCTCCTGCCCTGCCCCCAATCCTTCCCAGCATCAGAGTCTTTTCCAATGAGTCAACTCTTTGCATGAGGTGGCCAAAGTACTGGAGTTTCAGCTTCAGCATCAGTCCTTCCAACGAACACCCAGGACTGATCTCCTTTAGGATGGACTGGTTGGCTCTCCTTGCAGTCCAAGGGACTCTCAAGAGTCTTCTCCAACACCACAGTTCAAAAGCATCAAGTCTTCAGCACTCAGCTTTCTTCACAGTCCAACTCTCACATCCACACATGACCAATGGAAAAACCATAGCCTTGACTAGATGGTCCTTTGTTGGCAAAGTAATGTAATATACTATCCAGGTTGGTCATAACTTTCCTTCCAAGGAGTAAGCATCTTTTAATTTCATGGCTGCAGTCACCATCTGCAGTGATTTTGGAGCCCCCAAAAATAAAGTCTGACACTGTTTCCACTGTTTCCCCATCTATTTCCCATGAAGTGCCATGATCTTCATTTTCTGAATGTTGAGCTTTAAGTCAACTTCTTCACTCTCCACTTTCACTTTCATCAAGAGACTTTTTAGTTCCTCTTCACTTTCTGCCATAGGGTGGTGTCATCTGCATATCTGAGGTTATTGATATTCCTCCCAGCAATCTTGATTCCAGCTTGTGCTTCTTCCAGCCCAGCATTTCTCATGATGTACTCTGCATATAAGTTAAATAAGCAGGGTGACAATATACAGCCTTGACATACTGCTTTTCCTAGTTAGAACCAGTCTGTTGTTCCATGTCCAGTTCTAACTTTAGCCTTAGTAGGAGGTTTAATGGACCAGACAGGCATTAGGTGGCCAAATTCAAGTTTACTGAAATAATTTTTGTAAAGGGATTTCAAATGGATTTTCACTGACGTTATCTTTTACTTCTTAGCAGCTCTGTGGGGTTGGTATTACCTTATTTTTTCAGATGAAGCAACTAAGGCTCAGAGACCTAGCCTATAGCTAAGCCAAAATTCAAATTCATTTTTCCTAACCCCAAACACAAGCTTGTTCTTATTCATCCTGGTATTTGTCACTGTTAAGAAACGAAAGGGGACTTCTCTGGTGGTCCAGTGGTTAAGACTTCACCTTCCATTGCATGGGTTGTGGGTTTGATCACTGGTCAAGGAACTAAGATCCCACCTGCCTTGTGGCCAAACGCCCCCCCAAAAAAACATAAAATAGAAATAATATTGTAACAAATTAAAAAAAACTTAAAATGATCTGCATTAAAAAAACTTTTTAAAAAAGCTAATGAATTATATTATTCATTAATCATATTAGTAACTCAGTGAACAAAAGGACACAAGACAAGTTGATCTTGATGACAGGAGCGAAATGTACAAGTACAAGCTGGGCTTGGACCACTGGCTGCTGTCTCACTGCAAAGACCCATGCAGAGGGGTGGTAAGGAAGAGGGGTTGACATCACTGATTCTGAGTTGGGTGTTCCCAAGGATCAGAGGGGAGTTTGAAGTGTAGACTGCCAATTTCCTTACTGCGGATTCCTAGGTGTACTTATGCCTTGGCTGCGGTGGAGGCAAAGATAGGAGTACTCAGGACCTAAGATGAATACTTTTCTAGGCAGGTCACAAGACTAAACTGAGGTTAAAAGCATCTGCTGCCTGTTGGGTCTAGATTTTGTAGCATGCTTTTTACCTTAAACATTTCTACTCTAGCCTCATCAATAGCATTCTCTGTTCCTCACCACCTTAAATAGTCTAGGCTATGTTCTTTCTTACCTTTGGGATTTTGCACATGCTATTTCTTTAGCTGGTGACAGGAAGAGTCTGCAGGATGGGCAGAAGGGCAGAGAGAGGTGAATGCTGTTAGAGGAAAACTCTCAAAGGTGCTGGGTTGAATTGTTGTTATTGTGTAGTCACTAAGCCATGTCTGATTCTCTTGTGATCCCATGGACTATAGCCCACCAGACTCCTCTGTCCATGAAATTCTCCAGACAAGAATAGTGGAGTGGGTAGCCATTCCCTTTTTCAGGAGATCTTTCAGACCCAGGGATCAAACCCAAGTCTCCTGCATTGACAGGCAGATTCTTTACCACTGAGCCACCAAGGAAGCCTGCTGGGTTGAATAGTTACAGCTTAATGATCTGTTACTTATTAGCTGTATGACATTGGACAAACTTCTTAGCTCATTTTAATCATTTGTAAAATAGGGGTGAAAATAATAACTCAAAAATTTGATGTGATTAACAAATGGAATCCTAATTGGCTTCTGAAGGACAAGAGAAGGTAACGCACATGTAATGTTTAGCACTATGTCCTGCAGTTAGTTGGCCTGCAGGAATGGTGAGCTCTTCTATTATCAGCTCTTCTATTATTATTAGCTCTTCTATTATTATTATTAGCTCTTCAATTATTATTATTATTAGCTCTTCTATTATTAGTCTTTTGGAAGGTGTTCCTTGATGCCCTCTTCCCCCATAAGATTCATGTGTTTGTGCTGTGTGTTCTCTGAGCACCTATTAAAATTCTGATTCTGTAGTTTTGGAGTGGGGTTCAGACACGCCAGTCCCTTTTCAGCAGTCGTTCCAGGTGTTTAGTCCCAATTAACTTCATTGTCTCAACTGGTGTTTCTTATTCCTTGCCCATAAAATATGAAGCATTTTTGTGAGTCTGAACTCTCTGATGGTGGGAGCTGTATCTGTATTGGGCCCTGTTGAATTTCCAACCCTTACAGGCTCAGGATAGAGGAGATAATCCTGGAGGCTGAATGCAAGCATGGATGGCTTGCTGATGCTTGCCTCTGCAGTGCTTTATGGATAAAGAACTCAGGATATATAATGTGTCTTCCTTTCCTGATATCACTGTTACTAGTTAATTATATTCATTTGTCCCTGCTCCCATCAAGTTTCTGTCTCCTTGTTGATGCTGACCGATAAAGGGTGATGCAGTATAATGAGTAAGAGCATGAATTCTGGAGCCAGAAAACCCCAGTTTACCCTTTTATAAATGGAAATATCAATAACCAGAGCTTTGAAAATTATACAGGTCTGTGGGCTTGTGAGGGCTGGTCTCTGAATGGATGGTTTCTGAGGAAACAGTGGAGAAATCCTGAGGCACATTTGCCTGTATCAAGTGTCTCCAAGCTGTCAAGACCTCTAAGTGAAGTAAGATTTAGGGAACACGGGGCCCTTGAATCCTGCTTCTCTTCAATATCTTGCAGGGCCCAGCTCTATGATGGCCTGTATGGGCCCTCCCAGAAGTCTCCCAGGCCAGAGTGGTAGGATCAGAGACCAGTGGTGTGCAGGGGCTGGGGCTCAGACAGCTGGGTGTAAAATCAAGCATGTGGCCCACCCTCTGTTCTGCAGGGATTAAGTCACTGATCTCTGCTGTCACTGACTAAGTGCCCCGAGACGAGTTCAGGACGAAGAGGATACGGTGTTCTGTGCTCTGGAAAAACGAGACCTCTTAAGTATTTAAATTTATCTTAGGAAAAAGGTTTTAGGAGTCCAGATTCTTGCTTCTTCCCATACATTGAAAAGCACCAAAATGGTTAACTGGGATACCAGTCCCTCCTCCTCCACTGAGAGGTATGTGTGACTGCACGTACTGTCTCGCCAGAATCATACACACACTGGCCTCTCCCTCTGTCTCTTTAGAGCAGTCCCCCCAGAGGTACTGAAAGGCTATTTCCCAGGCTATAGTCCTCATTAAGGCCCTGAGTTAAACTCAATTCATGGTTCTTATGTTGTGTGTTTTTCTTTCAGTTGAAAGGGGTTATCCCCTATGCAACAGCACTTAGCTTTCCCTAGCAATCCCCCCACCCCCAAGAAAGACCCTCACATCCCACAGGATCTGAGTCTATTGACAAGTGAGAATCCCAGCTTCATTGTCATCTAGGTACCACCCTGGCTGGTCTGGAGGCCTCTCATCCACACCCTACCTGCTGTGGCCTGTATCCTATTTACAGCTTCACTTTCACATTGCTGCTGCTGCTGCTAAGTCACTTCAGTCGTTGTGTGACTCTGTGCGATCCCGTAGACGGCAGCCCACCAGGCTCCCCCATCCCTGGGATTCTCCAGGCAGGAGTACTGGAGTAGGGTGCCATCGCCTTCTCTGCACCTTTACATTACAGGCATTTAACCTGTAACCAAGCTTCTACTCTGAGCTGGATGGTGGGTGGAAGATTGGCTGAGTACTCCTAACTGGTACCATATGTTCGAATGGCAAGCAGGGTCCTGGATTAGGGACCTGGAGGCCCACATGGACTCTGAATCGTTAGGTCCTGACAGCATTGCAAGAAGCCACCAGGACCTGGAGCTCTGTACGAAGCTTAAATCAATCAAGCTTCTACTCTGAGCTGGATGGTGGGTGGAAGATTGGCTGAGTACTCCTATGTTCGAATGGCAAGCAGGGTCCTGGATTAGGGACCTGGAGGCCCACATGGACTCTGAATTGTTAAGTCCTGACAGCATTGCAAGAAGCCACCAGGACCTGGAGCTCTGTACGAGACCATGCTTGGTGTGAATTGTGAGGGGCTTTCCTTGGGTTGGTTTCTGAGAGAGCTGTAGGAAAATCATGAAGCAGGATACTGAGGATTGAAGAGAGCAGTGACTTACTTGTAGCTCCACTGTGAATCAATCAACACCTGAGCTAAGACTTCAATCCAGGGCTCCTGATTCCTTGCCAGGGCTGTTTGCACATCCCCACAGTGTATCCCCTTACCTTCTAGGCATCGTATTGTCCTCATCAGTAAAATGGGCTTACTTCTTAGGTTGCCTCACATATGCATGTGAGATTCAGCCTGGCTTTTGGAGATGCTGCCAAGCTCCCCTCAAGGTATGGCCNCTGATTCCTTGCCAGGGCTGTTTGCACATCCCCACAGTGTATCCCCTTACCTTCTAGGCATCGTATTGTCCTCATCAGTAAAATGGGCTTACTTCTTAGGTTGCCTCACATATGCATGTAAGATTCAGCCTGGCTTTTGGAGATGCCGCCAAGCTCCCCTCAAGGTATGGCCCAGGAGACTTGCTCAGAAACTGGAGAGAAACTTGGTTCCTTCTCTTCCTCTGGCTTGTGTGTGACCAGAGCCCTGTTCTTTGACCTCCTGGTTCTCAGAGTTTCCAAATACAATGGGAACTGGAATTTCTGCTCTTATGGAATTCAGAGAGCCGTGGTGCGACCAGAGCCAGAAGAACCTCGTGAGAGTTTCCAGGTTTGTGGGACGGAAGATCTGGTGAGTGAGCTCCTTTGCTATGGGGCAGGGTGACCCTGAACAAGGCACTGAGGGCCAGTTACTTAAATCTCAGTTTATGCTTCTGTGGAATGGAGGTACGGAGTTTTTTCTTGACTAGGTTGAAAGGATCAAACAAGGTAATGGATTTGTATGTGTTTTGTGAAATAGACATTGTTCTGAGAGGTTATTTATGAATAAAGTTGTTGCTGGCAAACAGTAATGATCTTAATTTTTACAAGTGTAACTTATTTTGCACCTCTCATGTTTTAGGTATTTTATTAGACAATTTCACTGACGTTATCTTTTACTTCTTAGCAGCTCTGTGGGGTTGGTATTACCTTATTTTTTCAGATGAAGCAACTAAGGCTCAGAGACCTAGCCAATAGCTAAGCCAAAATTCAAATTCATTTTTCCTAACCCCAAACACAAGCTTGTTCTTATTCATCCTGGTATTTGTCACTGTTAAGAAACGAAAGGGGACTTCTCTGGTGGTCCAGTGGTTAAGACTTCACCTTCCATTGCATGGGTTGTGGGTTTGATCACTGGTCAAGGAACTAAGATCCCACCTGCCTTGTGGCCAAACCCCCCCCCAAAAAAACATAAAATAGAAATAATATTGTAACAAATTAAAAAAAACTTAAAATGATCTGCATTAAAAAAACTTTTTAAAAAAGCTAATGAATTATATTATTCATTAATCATATTAGTAACTCAGTGAACAAAAGGACACAAGACAAGTTGATCTTGATGACAGGAGCGAAATATACAAGTACAAGCTGGGCTGGGACCACTGGCTGCTGTCTCACTGCAAAGACCCATGCAGAGGGGTGGTAAGGAAGAGGGGTTGACATCACTGATTCTGAGTTGGGTGTTCCCAAGGATCAGAGGGGAGTTTGAAGTGTAGACTGCCAATTTCCTTACTGCGGATTCCTAGGTGTACTTATGCCTTGGCTGCGGTGGAGGCAAAGATAGGAGTACTCAGGACCTAAGATGAATACTTTTCTAGGCAGGTCACAAGACTAAACTGAGGTTAAAAGCATCTGCTGCCTGTTGGGTCTAGATTTTGTAGCATGCTTTTTACCTTAAACATTTCTACTCTAGCCTCATCAATAGCATTCTCTGTTCCTCACCACCTTAAATAGTCTAGGCTATGTTCTTTCTTACCTTTGGGATTTTGCACATGCTATTTCTTTAGCTGGTGACAGGAAGAGTCTGCAGGATGGGCAGAAGGGCAGAGAGAGGTGAATGCTGTTAGAGGAAAACTCTCAAAGGTGCTGGGTTGAATTGTTGTTATTGTGTAGTCACTAAGTCATGTCTGATTCTCTTGTGATCCCATGGACTATAGCCCACCAGACTCCTCTGTCCATGAAATTCTCCAGACAAGAATAGTGGAGTGGGTAGCCATTCCCTTTTTCAGGAGATCTTTCAGACCCAGGGATCAAACCCAAGTCTCCTGCATTGACAGGCAGATTCTTTACCACTGAGCCACCAAGGAAGCCTGCTGGGTTGAATAGTTACAGCTTAATGATCTGTTACTTATTAGCTGTATGACATTGGACAAACTTCTTAGCTCATTTTAATCATTTGTAAAATAGGGGTGAAAATAATAACTCAAAAATTTGATGTGATTAACAAATGGAATCCTAATTGGCTTCTGAAGGACAAGAGAAGGTAACGCACATGTAATGTTTAGCACTATGTCCTGCAGTTAGTTGGCCTGCAGGAATGGTGAGCTCTTCTATTATCAGCTCTTCTATTATTATTAGCTCTTCTATTATTATTATTAGCTCTTCAATTATTATTATTATTAGCTCTTCTATTATTAGTCTTTTGGAAGGTGTTCCTTGATGCCCTCTTCCCCCATAAGATTCATGTGTTTGTGCTGTGTGTTCTCTGAGCACCTATTAAAATTCTGATTCTGTAGTTTTGGAGTGGGGTTCAGACACGCCAGTCCCTTTTCAGCAGTCGTTCCAGGTGTTTAGTCCCAATTAACTTCATTGTCTCAACTGGTGTTTCTTATTCCTTGCCCATAAAATATGAAGCATTTTTGTGAGTCTGAACTCTCTGATGGTGGGAGCTGTATCTGTATTGGGCCCTGTTGAATTTCCAACCCTTACAGGCTCAGGATAGAGGAGATAATCCTGGAGGCTGAATGCAAGCATGGATGGCTTGCTGATGCTTGCCTCTGCAGTGCTTTATGGATAAAGAACTCAGGATATATAATGTGTCTTCCTTTCCTGATATCACTGTTACTAGTTAATTATATTCATTTGTCCCTGCTCCCATCAAGTTTCTGTCTCCTTGTTGATGCTGACCGATAAAGGGTGATGCAGTATAATGAGTAAGAGCATGAATTCTGGAGCCAGAAAACCCCAGTTTACCCTTTTATAAATGGAAATATCAATAACCAGAGCTTTGAAAATTATACAGGTCTGTGGGCTTGTGAGGGCTGGTCTCTGAATGGATGGTTTCTGAGGAAACAGTGGAGAAATCCTGAGGCACATTTGCCTGTATCAAGTGTCTCCAAGCTGTCAAGACCTCTAAGTGAAGTAAGATTTAGGGAACACGGGGCCCTTGAATCCTGCTTCTCTTCAATATCTTGCAGGGCCCAGCTCTATGATGGCCTGTATGGGCCCTCCCAGAAGTCTCCCAGGCCAGAGTGGTAGGATCAGAGACCAGTGGTGTGCAGGGGCTGGGGCTCAGACAGCTGGGTGTAAAATCAAGCATGTGGCCCACCCTCTGTTCTGCAGGGATTAAGTCACTGATCTCTGCTGTCACTGACTAAGTGCCCCGAGACGAGTTCAGGACGAAGAGGATACGGTGTTCTGTGCTCTGGAAAAACGAGACCTCTTAAGTATTTAAATTTATCTTAGGAAAAAGGTTTTAGGAGTCCAGATTCTTGCTTCTTCCCATACATTGAAAAGCACCAAAATGGTTAACTGGGATACCAGTCCCTCCTCCTCCACTGAGAGGTATGTGTGACTGCACGTACTGTCTCGCCAGAATCATACACACACTGGCCTCTCCCTCTGTCTCTTTAGAGCAGTCCCCCCAGAGGTACTGAAAGGCTATTTCCCAGGCTATAGTCCTCATTAAGGCCCTGAGTTAAACTCAATTCATGGTTCTTATGTTGTGTGTTTTTCTTTCAGTTGAAAGGGGTTATCCCCTATGCAACAGCACTTAGCTTTCCCTAGCAATCCCCCCACCCCCAAGAAAGACCCTCACATCCCACAGGATCTGAGTCTATTGACAAGTGAGAATCCCAGCTTCATTGTCATCTAGGTACCACCCTGGCTGGTCTGGAGGCCTCTCATCCACACCCTACCTGCTGTGGCCTGTATCCTATTTACAGCTTCACTTTCACATTGCTGCTGCTGCTGCTGCTAAGTCACTTCAGTAGTTGTGTGACTCTGTGCGATCCTGTAGACGGCAGCCCACCAGGCTCCCCCATCCCTGGGATTCTCCAGGCAGGAGTACTGGAGTAGGGTGCCATCGCCTTCTCTGCACCTTTACATTACAGGCATTTAACCTGTAACCAAGCTTCTACTCTGAGCTGGATGGTGGGTGGAAGATTGGCTGAGTACTCCTAACTGGTACCATATGTTCGAATGGCAAGCAGGGTCCTGGATTAGGGACCTGGAGGCCCACATGGACTCTGAATTGTTAAGTCCTGACAGCATTGCAAGAAGCCACCAGGACCTGGAGCTCTGTACGAGACCATGCTTGGTGTGAATTGTGAGGGGCTTTCCTTGGGTTGGTTTCTGAGAGAGCTGTAGGAAAATCATGAAGCAGGATACTGAGGATTGAAGAGAGCAGTGACTTACTTGTAGCTCCACTGTGAATCAATCAACACCTGAGCTAAGACTTCAATCCAGGGCTCCTGATTCCTTGCCAGGGCTGTTTGCACATCCCCACAGTGTATCCCCTTACCTTCTAGGCATCGTATTGTCCTCATCAGTAAAATGGGCTTACTTCTTAGGTTGCCTCACATATGCATGTGAGATTCAGCCTGGCTTTTGGAGATGCCGCCAAGCTCCCCTCAAGGTATGGCCCAGGAGACTTGCTCAGAAACTGGAGAGAAACTTGGTTCCTTCTCTTCCTCTGGCTTGTGTGTGACCAGAGCCCTGTTCTTTGACCTCCTGGTTCTCAGAGTTTCCAAATACAATGGGAACTGGAATTTCTGCTCTTATGGAATTCAGAGAGCCGTGGTGCGACCAGAGCCAGAAGAACCTCGTGAGAGTTTCCAGGTTTGTGGGACGGAAGATCTGGTGAGTGAGCTCCTTTGCTATGGGGCAGGGTGACCCTGAACAAGGCACTGAGGGCCAGTTACTTAAATCTCAGTTTATGCTTCTGTGGAATGGAGGTACGGAGTTTTTTCTTGACTAGGTTGAAAGGATCAAACAAGGTAATGGATTTGTATGTGTTTTGTGAAATAGACATTGTTCTGAGAGGTTATTTATGAATAAAGTTGTTGCTGGCAAACAGTAATGATCTTAATTTTTACAAGTGTAACTTATTTTGCACCTCTCATGTTTTAGGTATTTTATTAGACAGCTGGGTGTAAAATCAAGCAAGTATTTATTTATCACTATATCTTAGAATAATCCTGTGACTCAAGGTGGCAAAGAGCTTCTGTATATTAGCTCTTAAATCTTTAAAATAATCTTTATATTAGCTCTAAAGTCTTCTTCTTCTTGCTATTCAGTTGCCAAGTCATGTCCCACTCTTTGTGACCCCATGGACTGCAGCACACCTGGTTTCTCTGTCCTTCCCTGTCTCCCGGAGTTCGTTCAGATTCAAGTACATTGAGTCAGTGATGCTATCTAACCATCCTCATCCTCTGCTGCCCTCTTCTCCTCTTGCCTTCAATCAGGTGGCCAAAGTATTGGAGCTTCAGCATCAGACCTTCCAGTGAATATTCAGGGTTGAATTCCTTTAGGATTGATTGAGTTGATCTCCTTGCAGTCCAGGAGGCTCTCTAGAATCTTTTAGAGCACCACAATTCTTATTATACAGATGGGAAAACTGAGGCTCAGAGAATGAAGTGGTCTGCCCAAGGCCCATGAAGATGTGGCTGAGCTGGGACTGAAAGTCCTTCTGTCTCTAAGCTGACACTCTTTCCATCAGCCTGCATTCTTCATGAGAAACTCAGTCAGTGGTCAAATTCCACCATTCTGGGTGTGAGAGTAAGCTCCCGGATAGCAGTTCCAGAACAGACCTTTTACTTCTGACCATTAAATACTCCAGAAACCATGAAAGGCTGAATCCAAATCATTTCAGTTCAGCCAGTGCCACTCTTCTGCCTTGAAGTGTTTTCTAGTTTAGGGTGTAGAACAAGGGCTGAGCTGGTGTGGTGTAGATGATCAGGCTGCATTCCAGGGGGAGGTTGGGTTCTGGGCCCTGACCTCACAGGGATGGTTTCACACTGTTCAATCTGTGAGGCTTTCAGCTCTCTGGGTGGGTCTAGATGTCAAAGGAGAGGACTGAAATGTAAGTTCTAGGCTGGGAGTTGAGTTCAAGCCAAATGTGAAGGTTGAGCTCCGTTAAGCACTGGATGTCCAGAAGTTCAAAGGGAAGACAGGCACAGTGTAGAAACATGGAGCTGGGAGGGAGCTGGGAGGAAGCTTGTCTGGGGCACTTCATTCACAGCCCTTCTGTGCACACTGCTAGCTGCATACTTCCTGGGCACCACTGTCTGCTGGTCATGCAAGGTTCTTGACGGAAGCTTGTGGAGCTTAGAAGAGCTGATCTCCTTAAATCTGCATACAACTCCATCCTCCAGATGCTTATCACACTAACCTGAAACCATCTCTCTGGGGAGAAACCATCTCTCTGTCTCCTCCTTGAGTATCTGCAGCCCACGGCTGAGTTATGAAACACAACACAAAAGGCCCTCTGTGAAGTTTTATTGTATTTATTTTGAAACATGAATATTTTGAACAAATTATTTGTAATAAGGAAAAAGGGAAACCTTCTAATGTTCATCGATAAGAGAACGAACATTTAGAATGTTCTAAAGAGCATTTAGAATGCTCTTATTAATGAAATACTATGAAGCAGAAGAAAAAACAATGAACAGGCTAGAAGTATTCATAAGGATAAATCTCATAGATAAAATATTATATGAAAAAGGCAAGCTGCAAAATAATAAATGCAATATAATAACATTTGAATATAGCTTAAAATGTACAAAATAACATATTTAGAGATGTTCACCTCTTCCTCATGGTTTTCCTTGATGGTTATAAGAAGGTAGGCCTTTGAATGTAGGTCTGTACCAGCTCCCTTTCCGCCCTGCAGCTTCATGGCTGTGTGTGCTTGGGGAGCTTCCTCTCTGGGCTCTACTTTTCCAGTTGATGATAAAGCAGGCAGAATAACACAGAGGCAGCCACAGAGCTCTGAAAGTCCTCAGCCACAACCCATCCGGGACCTGCCACAATCTTTGACCCAAGCCAGTGACTGAGTACTTGGGGCCTTTCCTGCGTGGCACGGGAATCCTCCATGGGGGTGTCTTTGCTGCGAGGGTCCTGTTGGGTTGGGAGCCAGTTGTCAGTTCTGTGCTGCTATTAGGGTCACTCTCTGCGAATCCCACTTTCTCCCTGCTTTCCTTTTCCAGGTGTCAGATTCTTACCTGTCTGTTGGACTTTCCCCACCCAATCCTGCCTTCTCCCACATGAAACTTTTACAGACACTACTCCCAATCTACCCTTTGTACCCGGATCTATTCTCATTGTCTGCTTCCTGGAGGATCTAACAGACTCACATACCTACATAATAAGGGCACAGGATACAGTAGGTGTAATTGTAACAGTCATCATAGCTGATATTACTATTATTATTATTATTATTATTTCTCCTGATTAAGAAAAATCTGCAGCCCCTCTGATCAGGTCAAACCTAGAGTGACAAGGACAAAGAATTGTCAGTCTTCAGTTTGACCAGCAATTATCAGGCAGAACAAATTCTCTGCATAGCTATCATGTACTGATCATGGCTTGGGGCCGGAGGGCGGGGTCTGCTGAATCTCAAAGATCTTAGTTTTACAAATGCTCATATCCATTTCAATTGTTCTGCTCACAAAGGGTACAGGCACACACTTGGAGTGTGCAAAGCAGCTTAGGTTTCCTGAGGAATAAACGAATTTTAAAAAGAGGAACATTTCATACTTGACATGCTCGACACTTCCTTCCTAATGCCTAGTGGAGGGTGTCTTGGACAGTCGTTATACTTGTCAGGACTGGAAGACAATCAAACATGAGCTGTGCTGCTCTGAGATTTAAGACCCTGTGGGATATTTTGCATACTGGTTACATTGCCACCTTTGGTGTTTTCACATTTATTGTCCCCCCAGGGCCATAAAAATGTCCTGCCTTTTATAGAGTGTGCAGATTCAGAGATCCCCTCTGACCCCCCTGGCCAACCCACCAGAGTTGGAAAGTTCTTGCTTTGTAACTGAAATGCTACCCTGCAATTAAGTTGTCGGGCCTGGGCACCAGCATGTTAGAAGAGGGCTCCTTGCTCACTGCCCACAATCCAATTAAGTTTACTGAGAGACCTTGACATTGGGAAGGCCTAAGACAATCCACTTTGTACCTTTGTGTGTGTTAGTCCCATTTGACCATCTGACCCAGTTTGCCTTGCATTGTCTTAATTTGTTTATTATTGTAGTATAAATATTACTAGTACCTCCTTTCCCTCTTAGATATGGAGTAGAATCTTTAACAACTGTAGGTATGCATATCCACCCAGCCTTCCACCATTAACATAAAAATGGTGAAAGTTTGGAGTCATGAAGCAGATACAAGTTTATAGGAATGAGACTGCTTTAATTTATTCCTAATTGTTTATTGCATGGTTCTGTAATGCTACTATACAGGGCCCTCCAGTGAGTTTCATGAAAAGTCAAATGAGCCACCATCTTGAGTTTGACAAAGTACAGTCTTGCTTGAAGTCAAGGGTATGGCATGAATAACCACTTAGGGCTCTTTTGAGATCCCTGAATGCATGAAATAGATCAGTGGGTGCTGACAAACCGTCAGAGTAATTAGTTTTTGAGGTTAAATGAATGTGATGGTGATAATTAAAATGATAAAAAGCCAATGCATGATAGTTATATTGTGTTAGGCATTGTTCTAAGTATTTTATACCTGTCCCATCATTTCATGAGAAATAGATAAGGAAACAGTGGAAACAGTGTCAGACTTTATTTTTTCGGGCTCCAAAATCACTGCAGATGATTGCAGCCATGAAATTAAAAGACGCTTACTCCTTGGAAGAAAAGTTATGACCAACCTAGATAGCATATTGAAAAGCAGAGACATTACTTTGCCAACAAAGGTCCGTCTAGTCAAGGCTATGGTTTTTCCAGTAGTCATGTATGGATGTGAGAGTTGGACTGTGAAGAAAGCTGAGTGCCAAAGAATTGCTGCTTTTGAACTGTGGTATTGGAGAAGACTCTTGAGAGTCCCTTGGACTGCAAGGAGATCCAACCAGTCCATTCTGAAAGAGATCAACCCTGAGATTTCTNTGTATGGATGTGAGAGTTGGACTGTGAAGAAAGCTGAGTGCCAAAGAATTGCTGCTTTTGAACTGTGGTATTGGAGAAGACTCTTGAGAGTCCCTTGGACTGCAAGGAGATCCAACCAGTCCATTCTGAAAGAGATCAACCCTGAGATTTCTTTGGAAGGAATGATGCTGAAGCTGAAACTCTAGAAAAGACCCTGATGCTGGGAGGGATTGGGGGCAGGAGGAGAAGGGGACGACAGAGGATGAGATGGCTGGATGGCATCACTGACTCGATGGACGTGAGTCTGAGTGAACTCCAGGAGATGGTGATGAACAGGGAGGCCTGGCGTGCTGTGATTCATGGGGTCACAAAGAGTTGGACACGACTGAGTGACTGAACTGAACTGAAGTGAACTGAACTTAACTGAATCTTTACAACAACCTTATAAAACAGATACTATTATTATTGCCATTTTACAGATAAAGAAATCAAAGCACAAAAAGGTTCAATAGCTTCCCAGAGTCATAAGATTTTTAATATTGGAGCATAAAGCCTTGTTTTGTATCCTATTGTTTTGACAGGAAATGCTAGAAGGATACAGGCAGGGTCTGCAGCCCTTGGGCTTTCCCTCTTGTTAACTTGGCCCTAAGTTAACTTGCGCTCTCCCTTTAGTCAGAGAGCAGGTGTAATTTATCTTCTAAACTAGGACAGTTTGGGGAATGGAAAGGAGTGTTATTAATAGTTTTGCTGGAACAATAGGTGTAAATGGATTGGCAATGTGGACAACCCAGGTCTTCTGACCACCATATACTTGAAATCTGGCTTAAACTCTAGCTTAAATCTACTCTAACAATGAGAAATTAAGAGAAGGAGCTTGACATGTCATCTGGGAATAACATGGATATATGTGAAAGCAGCGGAAGAATTGTCTTAGGAAATAGTTTTGAAGAACAGTGAGGACTTCTCCCTCCTTCCAAGTTAACACGTGAGCCTGCCATGGTTTCATGGATGTCATGGAAAACTGGTGACCTCTGGGCTGGAGACAAAGAACTTTATTACTCATGGCACAGCCAGCGGCATGGCTTGCTTATGTGATGTTCTTGTCCCCCAAGTCCTGAGGTGGGGGCAGGGGGTGACGACACGAGGCCCAGGCAGGTGCTGCAGGGAGACTGAGTTTGCTTCAGGACTGATGAAACTTGAGTTTAGGAAAACAAATCTTTTAGAATGGCTGCATGCAAATCCACCTGACCTTTGCCCTAGGGGAAGACATTGCTTTTATTCTCTGGGGGCAAATAAATCTGCCTTCTGCTCCTGAGGGAGACTCTAGTTTCCAAGTCTGTTTGTTCTACAAACATCTTTGAAAAGATAGTTGGTGCCTTGGGACTTCTTTGGTGGTCCAGTGGCTAAGACTTCATGTTTCCAGGGCAGATGGTATGGGTTCGATTCCTGGTGCAGGAAGTTCTGCCTGCTGCATGGTATAGGAAAAAAAAAAAAAAGAAAAGAGGGGAAAAAAATAAGGATGCCTCTGCTTACGGGATATGCAGAAACATTAGGGGCCCATGGAGAACTGTTTCCCAACACAGTTGAGTGTCACGGCCTCAGAAATCGCTGCAGTGCCTTGGCTGGGACTTCCTGTACCCAGTAGGGGATGGGCAGATGACTTCCAGGCTTCCTACCAAGTCAGGGATTCCATGAGATTCTGGTTCTCTTCCTCTGGTTTTAGGAAAGTCTGAGGTTGAGACAGGGGAAATGATGAGAACAAATGACAGGGAAGTGCACAATTGTTCTTTTTCCATTTGTTTCTTTTCTCTCTTTAAGACTGAGCATTTTTTGGCAAACTGTTGTAACATTAATACTCTGCATGGTGGATGTTTTCTGTCAGAAATTCTACAGATGATTAATGTGAGGAGGGTAGACCCTTGTTAGAATTATTATTCATAAATATGGTAAATGTGCTTTTCCAACTATCAAAGTAATTTGCTATGATTATTCTAAAATATTTCAAAAATCAAGACACAAAGTAAGATAATCACCCCATGGTGGCTCAGCTGGTAAGGAATCTGCCTGCAATGTGGGAGACCTGGGTTTGATTCCTGGGTTAGGAAGAGCCCCTGGAGGGGGGCATGGCAACCCACTCCAGTATTCTTGCCTGGAGAATTTCATGGGCGGAGGAGACTGGCGGGCTAGAGTCCACGGGGTCACAAAGAGTCTGACACAACTGAATGACTAAGACAATATAACCTCATGGCAACCACTGGTAAAATTTTGGTTTATAGTCTTTCAGGGTGTGTGAGTGTGTTTACATACATATAACCATAACTGTCATTGTAAAAATACAAATGTCAAACTCATTATTATTTTCATTGCTTTGGATACTGTAGGCAGTTTTCATAAACATAATTTTCAGAAGTTGGATAATATTACATTAAATGCAAACCTTTATTTACTGCTCTGCTGTTTGATCTTAAGTCTAATGTATAAGATCTCTGGCTCTGGAATGTCTTATATCACCACTACTTCTAGCTTTACAAAGTTGGATTAGCTAATTACCTCTCTGAGCATCAGTCTCCTCAACTGTAAGATGGGCGACAGTCATAGTCTTTCATAGAGTTGATAGTGAAAACTAATGAGATTGAAATCATATTTATTAGTCCTTTAGCATAGTGCTTGATATGTTAACCTAAATGAAAAGTATTTAACACATGCTTATAATTATTATTACTATATGTAGTTCTTCTCCATTATAAACCATGGTTCAGTGAACATCGTGTGTGATTTTCCAAGATTTAGGATGATTTCTTCAGAACAGATTCCCAGAAGTGCAATGACTGGGTTAGACATTTATGACTCTAGATTTGTGTTTGGAAGGTGACCATTCAATAATTGATTCCAGGTGGAGTGTGAGCACTATGGTCAGTATGAAGGCAGAATAATTCCACGAATGAGTGTTTTAATGCCATATAGGTCTTGTGAATGCACACACAGCATAATTAGCCACCATGCCCCGTGACTCTGAATCACCAGTGGAATGATGGACTCTCTAGGGGGCTCACAACTGCTGCCTCAGTGGCCAAATGGACAGATTTGGCTTCCAAATGTGTCATGTTTTGTTGGCACACTGTATAACAATGAAATTTAAATGTCTTTGGCCACAGTCTCTCCCTCTCTGTTTTATTCTGTGATGGCTTTATACAGTGGGGTGGTCCATGAGTCCCTGTGTCCTACAGAGCAAGAGTTGTATCTTATTGGAGTGACATAGCAGAGGGTTTCTAAATATGGGCTGGCTGAAGGATCTTGGAGAAAGTGGCCCTGCTATACATGCACACAATTTCCTGCCTCACTCTGAGGATCTTGGTCTGATATTTTTTTTCTTTCCAAGTCTCAGTTTTCTCATCTATAAAATAAAAGACTTTAACCAGATGTCCTAAAATATTTCCTCTGGTTTAAAAGTCTATGTGCCTGTTACATAATTATAATGATGAATTCCTACTTTGTGCCAGGAGTTAAGAAGCTTTACTGTTCCTTCAAGGAGTTTACTTTTAAGTTAGGAAATATATAATTGCCAATTATTTTATGTGCATAAAAGCCAAAAAATTTGGCACCGGGCAATACATGATTAAATCTCTAAAGAGCAGAGAGGATGTGTAGCAGGAGTGATTCAATTGTCCACTGAGCGTTGACGGAGCGCACACAGTCTATGAGCCACGTTCTGTCCTAGATATTAGATTGACATGTCATCAAGGGAATGGGCCATGAGGCACTAGCTGGTATTCAAAACCAGCAGTGTGATCTTGGAAAAATTATTTAATACCCTTGAGCCTCACTTTGCATATATGTAAAGTTGGAATTAAATAAAGATTTATGGAAGGAATTTGACTGTTTAGTCAGTTTGAAAAATATGGAGTGACTTGAAGGTTGAGAAACCAGTATAAGTTGCCATTATTGTAAATTTTGTTTGGCTGTTGATTTTCCACACTTAGCATTGAGGGGTGTGGAGCGGGGCCTTTGGTGCTCTACTCTTTGGTCTGGTGGTCCCTCTGAGTCCAGCTTGGTTCCTCCGATCCGTATTGTAGTCAGAGTGAGCTCCCAACAACTCATCTGATCATGTCACTTCCTGCTAAAATCCCACAGGACATGTAATTGAAATATAGGAGGGGGCCCAGGGGCTTCAGTTTGATGTATAATGTTTTATTTTTTCACCTAGGTAGTAGGTTCATAAATATTATTTATACCTCTTATGCTTTGTGTCTGCTGGAATTATTTTTTTCAATTAGAAATTCATGTGGAGGAAGTACCAAGGCCACCATTTTCATTGCCTTGTCCTGACATCATGCATGCTGTCTGGAAGGGGACACAGAATCCTCCAGGGTGGTGGGAACAGGAGGGCTCTGAATCAATTCTTTAGGTCATTTGAGACTTCAAGAACATACTATTTACTAGAAAGAAACCAAAACTGTGTTCATGAATTGGAGTCTTTCTTTTCCATACAGTGTTTGATGGTTTCCCCAGGGAGAAAGAAAAAGGTGGAAAAAAGTAGAAAAATACCCCAAATGCATGTAGTCACAGCAAAGGAGAAAAGGGTCCTCATTGCCCAGCTTCAGTCTGAAATGCAGAGGAAGGTCCTAATTGTCTCCCAGGCCCCAGGGCCCATTCTAATTTATAGAGGGAAGGGCCCAGGAGGTAAATCTCGATGTCATTTTCTAAGCCTCCTAAAATGAGCCCATTAAACTACTGGCTCATGAATGGAGGCGTTTTTCCCAGGGTTGGAGCCCCCCACTCTCCTCCTATACCCAGTATCACCCAAGTCACCGCCATTCTAAGAGGCTGAGTGGCACATCTGACAATGCAGCATTCAGGAAGGCCTTCCTGGATGGGGTAGGAAGACTGTTTTATGCCCTGTTAATTACTGCAACAATTTATAAAATTCATGACAAACAGAAAGCCCTTACAGAGATTGTATTTCAAATGGTATTTACCTGTAACAGAATCCCCTTTGTTTGTAATTCCTGGATTTATGAGCTGTTGCACAACAGAATGGAACCACCCCTTGTCCCCACGGTGGGCACTGGCTTCAGGATCTTGATTGGGCCATGGAGATGGAAACCTACCCAGGCTTGGACTGAGACACTGCCATCCCAGATCAACTTCCAGTCCTTGGCACTTCTCATTTTCATGGCCTGTGAACTTGGGAGAAGGAAAGTTGGACCTGGGCAGGTAAATTTTCTTGCAGAGAATCTCCATGTCTAAATCTGGAAGGACCTTGGGCATGAGCTAGTCCAACTGTGTATCCATCATAGGAGTCCTCCCTATGGTTTCTCTATCTCTGTTTGCATACTCCAGTGACAGGGAGCTCCTTACCTGAAAAAGCACCCCAGGTGATTGCCTTTGGTTTCTGGTCTTGTCCCTTTCTTTTTCTCCCCAAGCTTCCCTTGGCCATAAGAGTGATTTTCCTATACTCACACCTGATCTAGTGGTCCTGCTTAAAATCCCTCAATAGCTTCCCTTTGCTTTGGAGATAGGGCCCAACTGTGTAACAAAGCCTGCAAATTCCTGTCTGGAGTGGCCTCTGTCTTCTTGTCTACCTTCATCTTCTTGTCATCCATTTTTTTAGCAAAGCCAAGTGAGTTTCAGTTATGCACTTGCATTAAAAGCTCACGATAAGAACCATAAAACAAAGAGACCAAGGACTTAACTTTGGGGCAGCAAGTGAGCGTGTGTTTGTGGAGCTGGGGTGGTGCCAGGGGATCAGAGCCCTGCAGAGGGAAGAGAGGATGCTGACAGCTCCAGAGATGAGAGGGAAGGAGGACCCTGGCAGGAAAGGGCAAAAGTGGAGGAGGGTCAGAGTCCCGAGGGCCAGGGAAAGACCTGCAGTTCTGTCTCTCAGTGACTCCGAGCCTTCGGCGTGGACGGTGTGGAAAGCTCCCCTGCCCCGCCCTTGAGGCTGAGAAGAGGGACCTCTGCTCTCCTCTTCTTTGCACAGCAGGGCTGGCTTTCAGTGAATTTCCAGTACCTCAGGGAAGACTGTCCATCTCTACAAAGGTGCTAACTTTATGAGTCTTGGACACAGAGTCACTTTCATTTTCTCCTCAGCGTCGGAATATGTGTCCTCTGTGAGATAATGCAGGAGGGGTTCAACCTTGCATCCTCTGAAGCTGAGGACTGTTTACTGAGCAGTTAAAACCTGGGGAGACTGTGTACTTGAACTTTCCAAAGTTCTGGTTTTAATCGGGCTGCTGTCTATGGGGTTGCACAGAGTCGGACACGACTGCAGCGACTTAGCGGCAGCAGCAGCAGCTTTCTTTTAAGGGAAGAATTGTTTTACATAGAGTTCTAAAGAAAAGAGCGTGAACCTCAGTCCATCAGGTTTCAGCTGTTCTACTTACTGGAAGTGTGGCCACGGGCACAACACTTCCTCCCTCTTCGTCTTGGCTGTAGTTTTGGAAAAAAAAAAAAAATGAAGTCGTTGCTTGGAAGGGCTTTTGGAGACGATCAAGTCTTTAGGAAGCATAGAGTTGATTCTATTGTTTTCTCATCTATTTTGATAGACTTCACACTAACCCCTACTTCTCAAAGTTTCTCTGCATAGAATGAAAATAATGTTATTATAAATATTATAAGGATGAGGTTTCTGCATTTTCCTTTTCCATCAAACCATATTGTAAAGCGAAGGGGAAAGAGAAGCTTCAATTTGTCTAAGTTGAGGTGTGGGAAAGGGGGTGTTAGGATATTTTTAGCTGTAAGTAACAGAAGACCTGACTCAAATGGCTTAATGAAAAGAAAATTTATCTTTTTATGTTTTGGAACATTAGAACTATGGGAGGTTCAAGGGCTAGGAAACTGAATTGTTTGAGGATGTTGTCAAAGATCCCAAGCTGAGTCTCAGTGGCCCCAGCAACACACCCTCATGTTTCATTGTCCTCTCTCTTAAACCCAGAGTGTATGAGAGCAAGGAAAGAGCAGGCACTGGCTGTGGGTAGACTTCCAGCAGCATCTGCCCCAGAAGGGAACCCATATACACCACACACCCAGCAGGAGGGCAGGTTGATTCAAGGTCATGACGATTTCAAAAGTAGTTCAGCCTTTGTATAGATACACCCTGTCTTTGAATAGACAAGGAGAAATATGGCATTTTGAGACTCAACTTACCTTGGGTTCAAATTTAGCTCCACCAGGACCAGACATGAGAGCCTGGGCAGATATTGGATGGCTATGTGGTTTAGTCAGTCAAGGGAATGCGAATCAGAACCATAATGAGATACCCCTAAAGACCCACCCACAAGAATGATTCAAATTAAAGACACTTTAATTTTAGAATTTGGAACAACTGAAACATTGCTGGTGAGAGCGTAAATTGATATATACCCTATGACTGATCAAGCATTCTGCTTCTGGTTATAGGTCTAACAGAAACAAGTGGCTATGTCCATCAAAAGACATCTATAAGAATATTTATAGAAGCATTATTCATAATAGTGCTGACTGGAATCCACCCAGATGTCCATCAACAGGAGAATGGAGAAATGCATTAAGAATGGTGGATACGATCATGTGCTGCTCAGATTCCCCTTCAAGGCGGGACTTACTGTCCTAGCTTTTGCCAGTGCCACTGGCAGACACCTTTCAGGCTCTCAGCCTCTTCCAGCAATGCTGTCCAAAGCCACCTTGCCCAAGGCTGCCCTTCCTGGAGGAGGCCTTATCCACACATCCATACCGCTAAGACCATTTTTAGCTTTAGGTCACCTTATGAGGTTGGCCAAGAGAGTGCTTGGGTCTGTACAGAGCTCTGGAATTCTCCCTCTTGCCAATCCCATTCCTGTCCTTCCTTTCCACAGCTGTCATCCCAAGGACACTTCCTAGTGACGATACTGAGTGCTAATCTTTGTCTCAGAGTTGGAGTCATAGAGAGCAAACCTGCAGCGTGTGGCGAGCTCATGCAATAAAACACCGTGCAGCATAAAAAGGACAAACTATGACAGAGGCAACCTGTGAGTGCTGGGTGAGGAGAGCCAGCTATAAAGGGAACACAACTCAGAATCCATTTGAATGAAAGCAGAGGACAGCAAAATGGCTTGACAGGAGAGGTGAAAGAGGCCAGAACAACGGTGACCTTGCTATTAAATACCCTCGGGTGGTGCTGGAAATAGTCTATATCTTGATTCATCAGGTGGTTATACACAAACACACGCACACACACATATATGTTTATATTGAATGAGCATTTTATTGAACTACATACTTTGATTTGTGTACATTACTGCATTGTTTTACTTCAATAAAATGAAAAAATAAAATAATAAAAAAGACTGTATTGAAATAGTCTCTGCTTCCTGAACTCCCTAATGGCTCAGATGGTAAAGAATCTGCCTGCCATGCAGGAGACACAGGAGATGTGGGTTTGATCTCTGAGTCGGGAAGATGCCCTGGAGAAGGGAATGGCAACCCACTCCAGTATTCTTGCCTGGGTTAGGCAGAGAAGCCTGGTGGGCTATAGTCCATGGGATCGCAAAGAGCTGGACACGACTGAAGAGACTAACATACATACTGCCTCCTGCTAATCTGCAGCTCTCTGGGTGCAGAGACTCTGCCTGCCCCAGCGTGGGTGTTTAGTAAACTTGAAGGAAATCCAGTCAAATAGCAAACCCTAATTCACAGGCATACAGTGTAAATCCAATGAGATAACTGGTGGAAAGATGCTTTGTAAACTGTAGAACTTCTGTGCAAGTGTTAGGACCCAGCTTCTGAATCTGGACAGACAGAGGTTAAAAATAAGCTCCTCAGCTATTCTGTGTGACCTTGCAGATATCACTAAGCATGTTTGTTCCTCAGTTTTTCTTTTAATTTTAGTAAAATGGGGTAAGAAAATGTACCTACCTTGTGGGCAGTTGAGATACTCTTGAGTTACTTAGACTAGTGGCTGACATGCAAGTACTCAAAGGCTAACAGCATTATCTATAAAAAATTTTCCTGGGGTAGCCTCTCTCTGGTAAAGTTTCCTTTCCTTTCCTTCCCCCACTCCCTACTTCTCTGGAACTCTCTAGCATCCTGGGATCCAGTCATTTGTGACCTTAAAGAAATGAGCTTCCCCAAAGGGAAACCTCCTACAGAGAACATTACCCCCTGAGGCAGGCCCACCCTCCTAAAATCAGGATCTTTGAGCAACATTTTCTCCACCAGAGGAGGAAAAGAGGTGCCAATGGGCCACCTGCGAAATATCTGGGCTTCTGCACCTGGTCAACCTTGGGTGAGGGGGCTGCAAACGGCGAGAGGCTGGATGGGGGCTTACCTGTGGAAATCTTCTCCATCACTGTTGAGACCTTGAGGGCAGAACATGATCCCAGAGTAGGAGAAATCCTTACAGGCTGGACTGGGACAAGTGGCCAAAGATGGAGTTGGATTCTGGCTAAGAGCCTAACAGCAGGGGATATGTGGCCAGAAGGAGCACTAGCCGGACCCCCAGCTCTCTCCATAACTAGCTGCGTGACCTCAGCTTTTCACTTTTCAGTAAGACAAGAGATAGGACTAGAGAATCTGTAAGGGCTCGTTCAACTCTGAAGTTTGGGATTCTAAGAAGTGGAGTTTGGTGCAGTAGACTCCGATGAAATGAAATTTGAAAATCCAGCTCGGTCAGTTTGGCAATTCTGTATTCTGGGGCAAAGGGTTATCACTCTTTATCCCTTTGAGTTTCATCTGTGACTAGGGGGTAAGAGAGGTGTACCCTAATGGAGATGGTTAATTTTTTGTGGCAACTTCACTGGGCCACCGATGGCCAGATATTTAGTGAAACATTATACTGTCTGTTGGTGTTTTGGATGCGATTAACATTTAAATTGGTGCACTTAGTGATTTCGGTGGATGAGGCAGCAGTGAGCGGTGGTGTGAAATGAGATATTAATTCTGTCCAGGAGCTGAACCTGAGTAGCCTAGGGGCTCAGATGGTAAAGAACTGGCCTGATGTGCAGGAGACCTGAGTTTGATCTCTGGGCCAGGAAGACTGCCTGGAGAAGGGAATGGCTAGCACTCCAGTATTCCTGCCTGGAGAATCACATGGACTGAAAGGCTATGGGCTACAGTCCGTGGGGTTGCAGAGTTGAACGTGACTGAGCAACTAACACTTTCACTTTCAGCCTGGATGAAAACCAGAAACCCTAGCCACCAAACCAGCAAGGGCTAGAGGCTGGAAGCTATTTTACCCTGGATCTTTGCTCCCAGTGAAAAATGCATTTGTCACAGAGGCAAAAAGTGTAAATGCCGGTACAGAGTTTATTTTTAGAGACATAGCTCAACAACAAGTGGGAGAGCACACAGAGAAAGTTTGTTTAGTTAAGATAGGATCAAGGCAGAGATGCACACCTGGAGAGAAAGGGTGTGAGTGTCCCCTCTAGTGAGAAGCAGTGCAGTAAAGAGGTGGTTAAGTCATTTATATAGGTCAGTTCTTTCACATCTTTGTTTACCTTTAGCCAGTATCTGGTTTCTTTTCCCACACCTGACCTACCCTGCAACCTTACCCTGGGGGTGCACGTACCCCTCAGTCAAGATAGATCTCAAAGTGAAGGCTTCTCTGAGGAGAAGACTCATTAAGCCCTGGCATTATCCCATGACTTTTGACAACCAAGGATCCTTTCTGCATATGTGTAGTGTTTCCCATGTCCCAAAAAGCAGGATGGGGGGCAGAGATCCCTTAATCCTTTACTTGGACACAGTTTTGTCCCTCTTTGTCCTTGCCATGACTCTTAACTTGAAGTGTTTACAAGAGTCAGTTCAGTTCAGTTCAGTTCAGTCACTCCATCATGTCTGACTCTACGACCCCATCATGGACTACAGCATGCCAGGCCTCCCTGTCCATCACCAACTTCCAGAGTTTACTCAAACTCATGTCCATTGAGTTGGTGATGCCACTTTTGAACTGTGGTGCTGGAGAAGACTCTTGAGAGTCCCTTGGACTGCAAGGAGATCCAACCAGTCCATTCTGAAGGAGATCAGTCCTGGGATTTCTTTGGAAGGAATGATGCTGAAGCTGAAACTCCAGTACTCTGGCCACCTCATGCGAAGAGCTGACTCATTAGAAAAGACTTTGATGCTGGGAGGGACTGGGGGCAGGAGGAGAAGGGGATGACTAAGAATGAGATGGCTGGATGGCATCACGGACTCGATGGACGTGAGTCAGAGTGAACACTGAGAGATGGTGATGGACAGGGAGGCCTGGCATGCTGCGATTCATGGGGCTGCAAAGAGTCGGACACGCCTGAGCGACTGAACTGAGCGGAACTGAACAAAAGAACTGCAGTGATGGAGTATCTACCTTTTTTCCTCAAATATATTAACATTACGCTCCCTGCAAAACAGAATATAATTAACATTTGTATACTCACCAGTACTTTTTTATTGTTATATAATCTTTCTCTTTATTTTTTATTGAAGTATAATTGATTTACAATATTATGTTAATTTCAAATGTACAACATAATAATTTGATATGTTTATATACTGCAAACTGATCACCACTATAAATCTAGTTATCAACTGTCACCATACAAAATTATTACAATGTTAATGCCTACATTCTTATGCTGTACATTATATATCATGACTTATTATCTTATAACTGGAAGTTTATAGTTTTTACTCTCTCTCATCTATTGCGTTCATCCCCCTCCTCTGCCAACCGCCAGCTTGTTCTCTGTACCTATGAGTCTGTTTCTCTTTTCTTATGTTTATTTATTTGTTTTTTCTAGATTTCACAAATAAGTGAAATTATATAGTATTTTTCTTCCTATGATATTTCACTTAGTGTAATACCCTCTAGGTCCATTCATGTTGTTGTGAATGGCAAGGTTCATCTTTTTTGTAACAGTACTATTTCCACTACTTGTATAAATTTGCATATATGTATGCAACATTTTTTAATCCATAAATCTTTTGATGGACTCTTGGGTTGATTCCATATCTTGGCACTAGTACTTTTAATAGCTAATAATTTGTTACTAAATAACAGTTATTTTATTTATAAAGATGTTTTATTCTTGTGAATATTTAAAAATTATATTCATTTTTTTATAAGAATGACTGGTTTGAATTATATTCATTCATAACCCTATGACTTTCTCATTTACACAATGACATTTAGATAACCTTCACTAACTCTTAAGACAAATGGAAAAAGTGGGAACTTGCCCAGGAGAGGAAATCCCCCTAAGAGTTCAGAGCTACAGAAATAAATCCTCAGGCTGACTCCAAGGGTGCTCAGTTGATCTAGTTCATGTTTCTACTGGAGTGCTGACTTCAAAGGAAACTTCCTGAAACCTCACAAATACTGACCTCTTTCAGAAGCTGGTAATATGAAGCAAAACAAAGTTTCCAAACTCATTTGCAATGAATTGTACTTGGGAACAGACAGTTCTTTTTAGAAGTAACTGTACCCTATCATGTAGTCCAGCAAACTGTCCTGGTTTGTTTTTTCTAAGTTTCCTATTCTAGGGACAATCAATCTTTTTGATGGTTATCTCATTGGAACAGAAGTCATAGGCCTTACCTATGAAATAAAGCCTCATAATACTTACGTGTATGTGTGTGTATGTGTGAGTCAGTGTATGAAATGCTAATGAATGTAAACTATAAAATGAATGATTTAGGGTACTCCATAAAAATACGTGACCAATTTTGTCTTATTAGATAGTGTAGAATCTATTATATTTGTGAATCTGCTGCCAAGGAATCCTTCCTAAACTGTTTCTGAGATGGGGATCCTGAAGAGTGAATTTTGCCAAATTCTCCTTGAAAATTATTCACTTGTTCACTCATTCATCAAATATCTACTGAATACCTGCTATGTGCCAGGAATTATTGTAGGGGCATGGGACACATCAGTGTACAAAACCAAGATCCTTGCCTGCAAGTTATTGGACATCCTATCGAAAAGAAAGTAAGTAAAAATGTAATAAATAAGTGACTAAGTGATATAGTATATTAGAGGGTGATAGGTATACAGAAAGGAGAAGGAAATGGCAACCCACTCCAGTGTTCTTGCCTGGAGAATCCCAGGGACGGGGAAGCCTGGTGGGCTTCTGTCTATGGGGTCGCACAGAGTCGGACACCACTGAAGAGGCTTAGCAGCAGCAGGTATACAGAAAAAAAAATGTAGAGCAGGATACAAAGGATGAGACGTGTTGGTGGGGCNGCCTGGAGAATCCCAGGGACGGGGAAGCCTGGTGGGCTTCTGTCTATGGGGTCGCACAGAGTCGGACACCACTGAAGAGGCTTAGCAGCAGCAGGTATACAGAAAAAAAAATGTAGAGCAGGATACAAAGGATGAGACGTGTTGGTGGGGCAGATAGTCTGCAGGATTAAGGAGGAGAATCTGGGCAAGACTTATTGAAACAGTGGGTTGTGAACACAGACCAGAGGGATCTGAAGGAATTTAACTCTGACTACATGACTACACGGGCGAAGAGCACCACAGCCTGAGGAAGCAGTCACACAAAGTCCTGTCCGGTTGGTTTGAGAAAGAGCAGGAGTGAACAGAGGTGATGCAGCCATGGCCAGTCCCTCAGAGCTGTCTTGAGTTAGGTCCAAATGCTCAGGCCTTTGTGCTCTCACAGTGATCTGTCATTGGATGTGGGCCACCGTGGAATGGTGTGACCTTGAGCAAGGTAGCTCTCTGCAGCTGAGGGGACTAAGACCTCTAGGCTATCTACTGCCATCCCTCCTAGCTGCATTCATTGAAGAAATGCTGGGAGGTACATCTCAGTATCAGTTCCTGTGGCCTTTTCATTCCCAAAGTCACCTGTGGTTCATGATGGCTGCTATAACTCCAGTATTCAACCAGCTGGAAGAACGGAGAGAATGAAAAGGAAATATCCCAGAAGTTGCATGTGCTACTTCTGCTCAATCTATTAGTAGAATCTAATCACATTGCCACACCTAGCTTCAAGGAAATCTGGATTATGTAGCCTTTATTTTTGGTGGCCTAGGACAGCAAACAGACAGAAAGGACATCAAATATAATCAGCCATCTCTGTTACTAACATGCTCCCCATTTTTGTAGGGAAGAGAATGTGGTTTCAATGCACAGAAGAATAAATGAAGTGCAGTCCTTTTAGCTTATTCAGGATTTCATGATTTTGGATATTGCAGAATTGACAGGCAGTAAAGAGACAATATTACCTTGAAGAGCTCACAGAAGAGAAGACTTTATGAGGGAAGGCTGTTACCACTTACACAGATAAGCGGTCAGGCCTGTGAAGTCTGGAAATGAATGCAAGGAGATTTGTATCCATAGACTGGTGGGACTTGGGGCCAGTCAGGTGGCATTAATGTAACATAAATGACTACAGAACAACTTCCTTCCTGACCCCCACACTTGGCTTGCTTCTTTTGACTTTCCAGTCTTCTTTACTGGCTCCTTCCCATCCTTGACTCTTTAAAGTTGGGATGCTTCCTAGGTTCTGCCCTTAGTCCTCTTCTCTTCTCACAATGAATCATTGTGCATTCCTTTCCTTTATTGGTTCATATAACTCTTTGAGAATATGATGACCTTCAACCCCAGAAAACTGTCCATATAAACATCACCAATTTATTGAGTAGAATAACTTAATAGAATACCAACATTAAAGATTTTACTTTTCTCCCATCTCTGTCTTTAACAATGTTATACCAACTCTTCCTTAAAAATAGGTCCTTCATGATGTGTTGGGAACAGCCCACAGCTTTCTAGACTAAAAACAGCGGTGGACTCACCTTTAAACTCTAACCACATTTCCACTTTTCCACCAACTGAGACTTGATCGCTGGTATAAGGACCTTCAAAGTCAGCTCTTTGGCTCTTCCCCCACCCCTCTCTTCTCATTCACTATGTAAGAATTCTCTAGGAGGAGAGGTAGGCTTGCCTTGTGGAACTGATCTTCCTCTGACTCTGTCCAGACCTGTTCTCAGTAGCTGGACTCTGCCAGGTGATGGCTTCTGCCTTGTAGATGGTGAGTGAGACTTTCTCTGCGTACTTCTCAGAGTCATCTTGGCTGATGCTAAGAATCTCTTTCATCCTTTACTCCCATTATGGGCTAAATAAGTTTATGTACCTCTCCCCCACCCCAATTTATATGTTGAAATCCTAACCTCCAGCATGATGGCTTTAGGAGCTTGGGGTTTCGAAAAGTGATTAGCTCTTGAAGGGGCCCTCATGAGTGGAACTGATGCCCTTATAAAGGACAATCCAGAGCGCTCCCTCACCCCTTCCACCATGTGAGAATGTAATGTGAAGGTGGCTAGCTATGGACCAGGAAGCAAGTCTTCACCAGACAATGAATTTTCCAGTGCCTTGATCTCGGCCTTCCTAAGATCTCCCAGCCTCCAGAACTGTGGGAAATAAAGTTTAACAAACAAGCCACCCAGTCCATAGTATTTTGTTGCAGCACTCAGTAGACTAGGACAACTCCAAAGACTTTCTCTGAAAGAACATCACCTCTCTCAGCTGGTGGTTGCCTGGCCAGCCTTGCAACGTCTGTCCTCACGTCCCCTTCATTAATACATTTTCTATATGTAATTGCATATACATAAAATATTTGCATTCTACAGGCGGGCAAATCACAGAGGAAGAGGAAAGAAGGGGTTGAATTAAACATGCCCTAATTTCTGCCTCCAAATTCATCGATCAGATGCCTCTCTGCTCTGTGGAGGTCAGTGAGTGATGAGGAAAAAGGACTGAAGTGATGTACCATGACATGGTGACATCAAGTGGGGGGAGAAATGTTCCTGACTAATAGTTTACATGTAACTATCTAGTATACAACTACACTAAGATATGTCACATAGGTATATTGAACTTAAAGTCTATCATACTGAACTCATTATTTTCAAATACATTCCAATCTTGTAATCTGTATTTTCAACTGTATTTTTATCTAATTGCCCACATACTTATTCATGGAAAAAAATCCATAAAATCATCTAGGAGTCTCCTTAGCTTCCCCATCATCCCAGTCAATCAACAGATTTTATGTTTTACATCTCTCTAGAATCTTGCCACTATTTCTCTTGCTTTAGTTGAGGCTATGACTACTTCCAATTTGAATTATTGCAAGAACCTTCTAATCAATTTCTTTACATCCAGATTTACCTTCAGATTTTCCCATACTGCATCTAGTGCAGTCTTTCTAAAATTCCGGTCTCATGAAGTGATGCTCCTGTCTAAAACCCTCCAGTAGGTCACCACTGTGCTATGTCTTTTGTCAGTTGCTCAGTTGTGTCCGACTCTATGCAACCCCATGGACTGTAGCCTGCCACGCTCCTCCCTCCATGTGATTTCTCAGGCAAGCACACTGGAGTGGCTAGCCATTTCCTTCTCCAGAACATCTTCCCAATCCAAGGATCAAACCCAGGTTTCCTGCATTGCAGGCAGACTCTTTACAGTCTGAGCCACCAGGGAAGCCTGTACTATGTCGTTTATCAAAGTGTGGTCCTTAGAACACCTTCGGCTAGAATCACTTGGATGGGATATTACAAATACAAATTCCTAGGCCTGATGGAAGACTTAGAATCTCTGGGGACATAATCCTGAAGTTTGCATTTTTGACTTGTATATTTAGAAAGTGGTTTTTATACCCAAATTTTGGTATGAATGCTAATCTATAGGATAAATCTAAACTCCTTTTCAGAGTGTATAAGGCTCTTTAGCATTTGACTTCTATCATCTTTTTAATTTTTCTGTGCTACCACTAACATCTTTGTTTTGGGAAACATGTTTCCTAATAAGCCATCTCATATTTCTTTGTCTTTGAATATGCTAGTTCCTTGGTTTGGAGCATTTTTCTCCCTCAACTCTCTTTACACTCATGAAAACCATTTTAGCCTTCAAAATCTTATTACTTTCACTCTCTCTCTTTAATGTAGATACACACACACACACATACACACAAATCCTATCTATCATCTATATTTGGCCTTATGCATCTGTTGGAGCTAGTTGAGCACTCTCCATGTAGAACTACTGTCTCTATCTCTGCTAATACTGGGAGGGAAGAAGGATATGAAGTGGGAAAGATGACTAAGGGCAGGCAGGAATCCAAAAAGCCTGAGGTGCAATCCAACAAGGACAAACAGTAACCTATATTTTTATTCTTGTTGCCTCTGATGATGATAAGTGTATATTGCAGGAGCTAGGGCTCTTCAGTACTGAGACAAAAAATACACACTTGGACCAGGAGCTGGAGGAACTAAAGGATGATCCAGGGGAAGACAGAGCAGTTGCTGTTTCCCTGCTGCTGCTGCTGCTGCTGCTAAGTCGCTTCAGTCGTGTCCGACTCTGTGCAACCCCATAGACAACAGCCCACCAGGCTCCCCCGTGCCTGGGATCCTCCAGGCAAGAACACTGGAGTGGGTTGCCATTTCCTTCTCCAATGCATGAAAGTGAAAAGTGAAAGTGAAGTTGCTCAGTTGTGTCCGAATCTTCACGATCCCATGGACTGCAGCCCACCAGGCTCCTCCATCTATGGGATTTTCCAGCCAGGAGTACTAGAGTGGGGTGCCATTGCCTTCTCTGGCTGTTTCCCTAATATCCTCTAAATCTTTCAAGAATCTTCCTTGTGGTCCACTGTAACTGGACACATAAAAGAAAGTTAATTCTAGGAAATGTTCCACTCAGCCAAGTTGATAAATTAAGAAACACAGCATACACTGGATAATCTAGTTTGGGCAGGGTGGTCTCATTGGTAAGATGACATTTTCACAGCTACTAAAGTGAGAGATTGGGCCAACAGAATAAAATGACCAAGATATGCAAAGGTCTTAAAGCAATAATAGCAAATAGCTAAGCCAAAGGAAAGGCAAGTTTCAGCTGAGTGTCAGGAATAGTTGGAACTAACATCTTAAACCACCATGACTTTCTTCCTGCTATTCTGTTTATCTGTGTCAACTTCATCCTTTTTCACTTAAAACTGCTTTCCTTCACCTAAAGATATGCAAAGGTCTTAAAGCAATAATAGCAAATAGCTAAGCCAAAGGAAAGGCAAGTTTCAGCTGAGTGTCAGGAATAGTTGGAACTAACATCTTAAACCACCATGACTTTCTTCCTGCTATTCTGTTTATCTGTGTCAACTTCATCCTTTTTCACTTAAAACTGCTTTCCTTCACCTGGTAGAAACGTGGTCACTTAAATCATTAAATTGTCTTTGTACTTTCTGTGATAGTCCATCAAAAAAAAAATCTGGGGGAAATTACTCATCGGTTTTACTTGGGTTAGTTGTCCATCCTTGGATAAATTATGTAGTATCAAAGGATGGAGTATGATATTAATTATCTGTTCTTGTATAATAAACTACTTCAAAATTTAGAAGCTTTAGAAAGCAATGGCTATCTGTTATGGCTAACTATCTCACAGTTTCTGTTCAACAGGAATTTAGGAGCAGCTTCGTTAGGTTTCTATCTTGGGCAGAAGTAGAAGGCATCTCTGATGAAACTGCAGTCAAGATGTCAGTTGGAGTTGCAATGATCTGAAGGTTTGACTAGGCTGAAGGATTCATTTCCAAGGGGACCCATTTACATACCTTCTAAGTTAATGCGGAGGCCTCAGTTCCATGCCGTGTGGAAATCGTCATAGCTGCTTGAATGTTCTCACGACATGACATCTGGCTCCCCCCCAGAGTAAGTGATCTAAAGGAGCAAGAAAAATGCTGTGACATTTTCTTTTTTTATTTATTTTTTATTAAAATTTACTTTTATTTTTTATTGAGGTATAACACATATAATAATATATTATGAAAACATAGAAGTCATACTCTGTTTTTCCTTAATATCCTAATAGTTATATAGGTCAGCCTCATTCAGTGTGGGAGGAGACTACATGCGTGTGTGAATGCCAGGAGGTAAGATTCACTAGGGGTAATCTGAGGGGATCGATCTCAAGGTGTTTGTGATTTGCACAGCTTGCATTAGGTTCTTAGTCTATGTGGGCAGAGTGAGGATAAAATATGATATCACAGGAGAACATTCAACTCCCTTAAGTGAAGAGAAGAGACACTATATGGACAGAGTAGATGAAAAAGAAATATCTGGACAAATTGAGGGAAGGATGCTGGGGAAAAGATAAATGTCGATTAGTAGTCACAGTGTTAAAAACACTCATATTCATGCCTTGAATGAATCTCTGTGGTACCTCTTGGCATTCTATATCCGAGTCATCAATTTACAAATACCTCTCTTCTACTAGATTATGAGATCCCTTTTTTCATCTTTGAATCTACATCACCAAGTACGTTATCGGGCACAAAGCAGACAACCAAATGTACATGAACCGAATGGAACTAAACAGACGAGGACATGAGCAGAGTTCTTAAATAATTCAAGGTATGGTTATATACAGAATCAACATCCAATCTCAGATTAGAAGGCATTTCTTGACACTTGAAAGACATGCTCTTTAGATGAAATAAGTTAGAAGTTTATGAAATGTGTATCTTCAAAAGTTAGTTCATGTTCATGTTTGGGAGTTCGTGTAAAAAAATAAATAAATACAAAAAAAAAAAGTTAGAATAGGCTAGAGTATGAATAATTTACATTCAACATTAAATAAATAACATTTGCCAATAAATGTCGATTAGTAGTCACAGTGTTAAAAACACTCATATTCATGCCTTGAATGAATCTCTGTGGTATCCTCTTTCACTTTCATCAAGAGGCTCTTTAGTTCTTCTCCACTTTCTGCCGTAAGGGTGATGTCATTTGCATATCTGAGATCATTGATATTTCTCCTGGCAATCTTGATTTCAGTTTGTGATTCATCCAGGCCAGCATTTCTCATGATGTACTCTGAATATAAGTTAAATAGAGTGGCAATATACAGCTTTGACGTACTCCTTTTCCTATTTGGAACCAATCTGTTGTTCCATGTCTGGTTCTAATGGTTGCATCCTGACCTGCATAAACATTTCTCAGGAGGCAGGTCAGGTTGTCTGGTATTCTCATCTCTTTCAGAATATTATGATCCACACAGTCAAAGGCTTTGGCATAGTCAATAAAGCAGAAATAGATGTTTTTCTGGAACTCTCTTGCTTTTTTGATGATCCAGCAGATGTTGACAATTTGATTTCTGGTTCCTCTGCCTTTTCTAAAACCAGCTTGAACATCTGGAAGTTCATGGTTCATGTATTGCTGAAGCCTGGCTTGGAGAATTTTGAGCATTACTTTACTAGCATATGAGATGAGTGCAATTGTGCAGTAGTTCAAGCATTCCTTGGCATTGCCTTTCTTTGGGATTGGAATGAAAACTGACCTTTTCCTGTCCTGTGGCCACTGCTGAAGTTTTCCAAATTTGCTGGCATATTGAGTGCAGCACTTGCACAGCATCATCTTTTAGGATTTGAAATAGTTCCCATAGCTCAACTGGAATTCCATCACCTCCACTAGCTTTGTTCATAGTGATGCTTCCTAAGGCCCCTTCCTAAGGCCCACTTCACATTCCAGGATGTCTGGCTTTACATGAGTGATCACACCATCGTGGTTATCTGGGTCATGAATATCTTTTTTGTACATTCTTCTGTGTATTCTTGCCACCTCTTCTTAATACCTTCTGCTTTTGTTAGTTCCATACCATTTCTGTCCTTTATTGAGCCCATTTTTGCATGAAATGTTCCCTTGATATCTCTAATTTTCTTGAAGAGATCTCTAGTCTTTCCTATTCTATTGTTTTCTTCTATTTCTTTGCATTGATCACTGAGGAAGACTTTCTTATCTCTCCTTGCTATTCTTTGGAACTCTGCATTCAAATGGATATATCTTTCCTTTTCTCCTTTGCTTTTCACTTCTCTTCTTTTTCACAGCTATTTGTAAGGCCTTCTCAGACAGCCATTTTGCTTTTTTGCATTTCTTTTCCATGGGGATGGTCTTGATCCTTGTCTCCTGTACAATGTCATGAACCTCTGTCCATAGCTCATCAGGCGCTCTGTCTATCAGATTTAGTCCCTTAAATCTATTTCTTACTTCCACTGTATAATCATAAGGGATTTGATTTAGGTCATACCTGAATGGTCTAGTGGTTTTCCCCACTTTCTTCAATTTAAGTCTGAATTTGGCAATAAGGAGTTCATGATCTGAGCCACAGTCAGCTCCTGATCTTTTTTTTTGTTGTTGTTGACTGTATAGAGCTTCTCCATCTTTGGCTGCAAAGAATATAATCAATCTGATTTCGGTGTTGATCATCTGGTGATGTCCATGTGTAGAGTCTTCTGCTGTGTTGTTGGAAGAGGGTGTTTGCTATAATCAGTGCGTTCTCTTGGCAAAACTCTATTAGTCTTTGCCCTGCTTCATTCTGTAATCCAAGGCCAAATTTGCCTTTCTCCAGGTGTTTCTTGACTTCCTACTTTTGCATTCCACTGCCCTGTAATGAAAAGGACATCTTTTTAGGTATTAATTCCAGAACGTCTTGTAGGTCTTCATAGAACCATTCATTCAACTTCAGCTTCTTCAGCATTGCTGATCGGAGCATAGACTTAGATTACTGTGATACTGAATGGTTTGCTTTGGAAACGAACAGAGATCATTCTATCATTTTTGAGATTGCATCCAAGTACTGCATTTCAGACTCTTGTTGACTATGATGTCTACTCCGTTTCTTCTAAGGGATTCCTGCCCGCAGTAGTAGATATAATGATTATCTGAGTTAAATTCACCCATTTCAGTACATTTTAGTTCACTGATTCCTAAAATGTCAACATTCACTCTTGCCATCTTTTGTTTGACTACTTCCAGTTTGCCTTGATTCATGGACCTAACAGTCTAGGTTCCTATGCAATATTGCTCTTTACAGCATTGGACCTTGCTTCCATCACCAGTCACATTCACACCTGAGTGTGGTTTTTGCTTTGGCTCCATCTCTTCATTCTTTTTGGAATTATTTTTCCACTGTTCTCCAGTAGCATATTGGGCACCTACTGACCTGGGGAGTTCATCTTTCGGTGTCCTATCTTTTTGCCTTTTCATACTGTTCATGGGGTTCTCAAGTCAAGAATAGTGAAGTGGTTTTCCATTCCCTTTTCCAGTGGACCACGTTTTGTCAGAACTCTCCACCATCACCCAGCTGTCTTGGGTGGCCCTACATGGCATGGCTCATAGTTTCATTGAGTTAGACAAGGCTGTGGTCCATGTGATTAGATTGGTTAGTTTTCTGTGATTGTGGTTTTCAGTCTCTCTGGCCTCTGATGGATAAGAACAAGAGGCTTATGGAAGCTTCCTGATGGAAGAGACTGACTGAGGGGGAAACTGGGTCTTGTTCTGATGGGCGAAGCCATGCTCAGTAAATCTTTAATCCAGTTTTCTGTTGATGGGTGGAGCTGTGTTCCCTCCCTGCTAGTTACCTGGAGCCAAACTATGGTGGAAGTAATGAAGATAATGGTGACCTCCTTCAAAAGATCTCATGCATGTACTGCTACATTCAGTGCCCCCAACCCTGCATCAGGCCACCACTGATCCACGCCTCTGCTGGAGACTCCTGGACACTCACAGGCAAGTCTGGGTCTCTTGTGGGGCCACTGCTCTTTTCTCCTGGGTCCTGGTGCACAAAGTTCTGTTTGTGCCCTCCAAGAGTCTATTTTCCAGTCCTGTGTAAGTTCTGGCAGATCTCTGGTGGGGTCAACGGTGACCTCCTCCAACACGGCGCATGCCACACCCGAGTCTGCTTCACCCAGAGCCCCTGCCCCCACGGCAGTCCACCACTGATCTATGCGTCCACAGGAGACACTCAAACACAGTTCTGTCTCAGTCTCTGTGGGGTCCCTGGGTCCTGGGGTCCACAAGGTTTGTTTGAGCCCTCTGAGGGTCTCTGGCAGGAATGGGGCTTGATTCTAAACACGAATTTGCCCCTCCTACCATCTTGCTGGGGCTTCTTTGCCCTTGGACATGGGGTATCTCCTTACAGCTGCTCCAGCGCCTACCGTCTTACTGGGGTTTCTCAAGAAACTTACTGGGATTTTACGAGTCAAAGACTGGCTATTTTCCCTGTTTCTGTTGTTACTTCTATTTGAGAGGGTACGTAGGAGTCTGATTGTAAATGCCTTAACTTCACCAATCTCTTGTCTCAGGAAATGCAAACAGGAATCTAGTAAGTATCCAGCCTGAAGCCCACTTCTTCCTGCCCCATGAAATGCAAACAAGAGGCTGGCTGTTAATGTCTGACCTGCAGCTTATCTACCTCCTGCCTCATTAGTAAAGCAACTTTCCTTTACTAATGGGAGGGGGCTTATCCAATTGGTTGGGGGCCTGAATAGAACAAAAAGGCTGAGTAAAAGGGACCTCATCCTGCCTACTGCCTTTGCATTAGGATATTGGTTTTTCCATTCCTTTGGACTCAGGATTGAAACATCACCTCTGCCTGCGTTGAGCCTGCATGTTCAGATTGGATCTCAACCCTGAGCTCTGCCGGGTCTCAGGCCCTTTTACTCAGGCTTGAAATACACCATCAGCTCTTCTGGGCCTCCAGCTGGCCAACTGAAGATCTTGGGACTTGTCAGCCTTCGTAATGTGTGAGCCAGTTCCTTAAAATAAACTATACACCCACACCCATATCCACACCCACAAACACACACACATATCCTGTCAGTTCTGTTTCTTCAGAGAACCCTGACTAATACAGTCTCCTTCCCATCTGCCGTGTCAGTTTTTCAGGAAAATCTTCATATTTTTGTTTCATATGTCTTTCAACTCATACTCAGTTCAGTTCAGTTCAGTAACTCAGTTGTGTCCGACTCTTTGTGACCCCATGAATCGCAGCACGCCAGGCCTCCCTGTCCATCACCAACTCCTGGAGTTCACTCAGACTCACGTCCATCGAGTCTGTGATGCCATCCAGCCATCTCATCCTCGGTCGTCCC